>CM042836.1:156853692-157178692 GCA_023653725.1 Bungarus multicinctus
GCTGACTCAGGCTGGTGAAGCATGTTCACGACTGTCACAGCAAAGGTAATGAGAGGGCGACTCTCTAAGGACCAATTAAGGATGGAAGAAAATTCTGTGGATGGGATGCCAGTCGGGAAGGAAGGGAAGAATGCTGAGGGTACTATGTTGTGGTGTACTTATTTAGTCCAGATACTGAAAGAAAAAAAAAAGTAGTCAAGGATGCCAAAGGAGAGATAACGAAATATCTTTATAAAGACCACTTTATTATTAAGATGTGTGAATAGGACTGTCATAATCATTCAGTTTTCTTCCCCCTCTCTTCCACCCACCCGCTTACTCACTCACCACACACAATAAGGGCTTATTATAATGAACTCCAGGCTGCTGGTATGACAAGTTCCGTAGGTAATTCTGGACTGCAAGGAAGTTATCACTCCAGTTTCTACCACGTATAGCCTTTAAATCACTGACTGAAATCATGCAGCTTTCAGACAGACGGGTACTTGTGATGAGATTATTATTTGACTGTTTTCTCTTTTTTAATTTTTTTAAAGTGCTGTTGTAGCATTTTCTCTAGCTGAAGGTCTTAGAATTCCTAACAACACTAATTAATTAAATTACCTGGACACCTTGCCGGGCTGTCCAAGTGCAACTTGCTGAATGAAAGAACTTTATGTTGGAATCTGACAGAAGATCATTTGTACAAAATGAGCATTCTGATGTTTTGTGTTCATCTGGTTGTTTATGTACATTTTGATCCCAACTTTTCCGTGATGCAATTTAGTGACGTTCTTTGTCTCAGTGCCAGAAATGGTTTAGAATATGTCCTTCACTGATGTTCTCAGTCAAGCTAAGAAAGAATTCTTCACTTAACTCAATTTAGCCTCAAATTAGGAATGTCCAGTTTTTGGATTTGGTTTCTTTAATCCTTTGAGTGCCTTCCTCGCATACAAGTCATTAACTTCTCATTCTCTTATTCCCTAAGCATGCCAATGAGAATAGGTGGAGCAATCTGCATCTATTATAGAAATCAGTTGGAAAGAGACAGGAGTTAAAATATAAGAATGTGAGAACTCAGAAGAACTATGATTCAAACTGTATCCCATGCCCTGTATCTATGCAGGCTAGAATTCTTATATCATGTCTGGGGTTGCAGAATGAATCTGAGTCATTTCATGATCCCATGTGTTGCATAAATAATGCACTCAACTACTACTGGGGCAAGAGAGGATCTATTTCAACCCTAAACTGTAGCAGATCAATTCGGGGTCAAATTGTGCTCCCTCCCTTGTTGTATTTACTTAAATCCCAGACAACACTGAGAGTATTTCTTGTGGCCACCAGAATCCAGAGAAGCTGGCAGAAGACTCGGACAGTAAAGAGGTTAGGAAGGAACATGGGCCGTCCTGGAGTCTGGAGAAGGCTCTGATGAGAGTTCTGCATCACAGAATGGGGCCAAGGCTGTCTGACAGTTATCAGCTGCCTTCGGAGTCGGAGATCAGTGGGGCAGAAGAACAGCTGGAGCCTTTTCCTGATGTGTGCATGCACAGAGCTGCCGGGAGAAGGGAACAGTTAAGGAACAAGGGTTGACATGAAAGTAAAGGCACAAGTGGATGGTGAATGGCCCCTCCCATAGGGAATAAAGAGGAGCAAAGGAGAGTGGTGTTTGCAGGAGACAATTAGTTTGTTTAATTAGTGTGAAGATTTGTTCATGACTCTCAGAGACTCCTTGCCAAGTATTTTTTTGTACAGCTTTGCACTTGGAAGCTATCGGCCTGACAACTCTCCAAATCTGATAAGGTCTGTGGTTGTAATTCACCCTTGAAAAACTGTTTGCCGGGACTTTGCTGGATGTGAATGATAGAAATTCACCTTAGCCTAATAAAAAGGGGTTTTGTCGGGACAAGGAGTCTGTTTCATGATTTTGTGAAGCCCAAGGTTCACTTAATCATTCCTCTTAGAAAACGAGACAGGAGTGTACAGCAGCCACGGGACATATGTCAGCCTAGCCAGGTTGTCCAGACAAGACACATGACCAGGTGGACTAATTCTACTTTATTTTAAAGTTATTTTAACAGAATCTTACAAGTCTGGCGGTACATTTCTCCCTTTTCATCTATACAATGCAAGCAACATGGAAGGGTTCCTTCTGAGACATTTGCCTCATCCACATCCATTAAGTTTCCTCTTGTCCAACTGGTCCTCTGGCCATGGCTGCTCCTCATGTCTCCCAAGGTCATTCCACATACAATTAACGGCACTTCCTTATAAGGCCTAGAAGCCACAGAATATACTGCCTAAGCACTGCTTAGAGGAGCACACCCACTGCTTCCTGTTTGATCAAGGGAAACGGGGTATTGGTGCAATGAAGTGGTGCGATACCAGATAGACAATAGGAAATAAGTGGGCATTTTTGTTTCTCAAACTGCAGAGCCTTGATTCTGTTAAGATTCTTTCAGAGAAGCCACCAACAGCCTTGACCCTCCAGAAGGCTGTTGAAACCTGGCTTTTCCCCCAGGGAATTAAGGTTGTTAGTGGAACTTAATATATATGTACAGAATCTGTTTTTGTGAAATTACTATGTAGTGCCTCAGGTTTCCTCGTTTGCATAGGATTGTTTTAATTTGTTGTGGGATGGTTAGAGGAAAGGAAGGAGGGATGGATAGATGATTGTTTATTACCCAGAGTCACATATTTAAGATGGGAGCTATTTCATAAATAAATGTAAATAAATAAAGTTGCTGTCACATGTAGGATATAGTCACATGACTATGGGAATGCTGGGACAGCCAGAACTTTGGGGACTTGTTATAACCACTCATACAGCACCAGTTGCTGAATAAATGATTCTAAACTGAACACTACCAGTATGAAGATAATTTTAATTCTATCCAAGTCAAGCAATGTGTCTTCACATATGCACAAAAAAGTTTGCGGTGGTAAGGTTATATCCAGAGTACTATTTTGTAACATTGTATCACTGACAATATGATGTAAAACATGGAAATAAATTGACAACGCACATATCCCTCAACAGGTGGGTGAACCAGTTTTGTGGAACCACTCTGGATCAGGAGATCACATGTGCTCCGGATGACTGCTTCTCATGAGAAGACTTGCAGAACAGTGGTTTTCTGTGCATTTTAGCACTGGGAAATGATGAAATTAGCCATCTTGTTCATAACCACAGCAAACATTTAAAGGATATCAAATTTGCAAGCATCACTTTCTAATCACTTTCATAAATTGCTCATTAACTACTTGTAAGCTATTAGAGACTTTTGTAACACAGTTTGAAAATGCCATCTGAGTCTGCCCTCAGTCCTGAATAAAAGAAGACTTTAAATTGTAAGTTTAAATTTTTTTAAAATCTGAAATAAACAGCAAAAAAACTAAATATTTTGATCTTTGAATGTTATAAATGAACTAAGGGCCCAAATAAAATTGGAAAATTGAAACTTTTACAACTTAATTTTGGAACTAATTATAAAGAACAAAAAACTTTGTGTGGGAAATAGATTCCATTTTGACATAAGAAAGATAAACAATTTAATGATTTCAAAAACTGGACACTAAAGGGGACTAAAGATTTTACACACATACATAGACCCGCAAAATAATACAAACCATTATAAAAATAAAAATATTGAAGGATTTGAAGAGTGGAAACAAAATAGTAGCCACAATATTGACAATGCTAGTACTGATATCTGCTTCTATGGATAGAGTTTGACATAGATGTTCAACTGTGAGATATTCAATGAAGAGGATATTGGAGAAATGACAGATGTAGTACCAATTTTATCTGACAAAAGAGAGATAGTATTAAATGAGTATTTACAACTAACTGGCCAAGAGAATTATCTAGAAAAGGATGTTTTATTGGATCTACAAAATAACCTGGCTAACAAAATTTTGTTATACAATAACAAAAGAAGAGTCTGTTCTGGATAATTTTTCCTATTGGATTTATTAAAAAGGTTTGTTAAAGGCTTGAAGATCTGTGTGCAATGGCACAAAGAGAAACTCAAGAGAAATGAAATCCTATAACGATATTTGAATAAACTGAAGTTTAAGACTGTTACAAGTAAAAGGAAGGAAAAGTTCAGTTATTTGATTGAGTTTAAAACAAACTATGTTGTTACTTCTGCCAACCATTTATGGACTTTCCACTGATACAAGGATTAAAAAGATTGTTTTATGAATTTGCTTATAGATAAGAGACGAGATACGGTTCCTTGGGTGTAAAGCAAAATGCAAATGTTTAAAGTAAACCCAATAATGTTTCATATTATACTATCCCTAAAACACAACATTAAAGCATAAGGAAACCTGATTTAAAAGATTCATCAGATGCTTTTAGAAGTACATTATAAACAGATGAAATATAATTTAAAAAATATATACATCAGTAATTCATTCGAATAGAAGTTGCCATCTGCAATTGAATATTTGTTTTCTGAAATAAGAAGCCAAAGCTCTATTTCCTAAGAATTTTGATGATCAGTATGATAAAACTCTGATGAGTCATAAATCATGCAATTTTATTTCAACCAAACAATTATTTTAATTAAACTCTTAGCACTAAAGTTATAAATATGTTTAGCTTTTGATTTAGTATTCTTATTATACTGGGCAATGCTATTTATTTTAGACTAAACTTATAGTTTGGAATCCAAAGCATTGATTTTTATTATATTAAAAGAGGCTTATCCCTGACAGCAGATTTTAGGAGTTAAAATACTAATCCTAATCTCTGATAACTGGGATAGATTTATTTGTTAGATTCCTTAGCAATGGTTGGATTTCTAATTGTACACCATGAAATGAGTTATTCTAGCAATACATAAAAGTTTTCCTTGCAAATACTGACTCCAAAGCCTAGGAAGTGTCAGGATTAGGCCTATTACCGTGGACAACCTGAAACTGGTGTAAATATTTTTATTTTCAACATTAAGGAACTGAAGACAGAATCTTGAACATGAAGACATCTTCTGTTCCTTTTCTCATCTCCACTTAAGATTGTTCTGTATAATGGCAATCCACCCCTTATTGTCATTATCTGCATCATCACTTTAGTTAACAAAATAATTTGTAAAGCTATTCACTTCATGTGTAATTAATTATTTCAAATTTAATTAGCCTAAACAATTTCTTGATAACAAGGAAGGCATTTATTTAATGATAAATGATAAAATAAAAAAAAATAAACCCAAATCTACAGGAAATCTTAGTAATTTTACAGAACAAGTACGGTATATACACATAGAAAAATCCTCAACCCTCCTCTAAATCTCAGTGATTAAATTATATAGAGTAATAACTGGAAAATAATTAGCTAATTTATTACTGCCCAAGAATCTAGTAGGGACCAATAGCTTTTCTGTACTCATCTCACTGTCCCACATCAAAATTCATGTTTATGTTATTTTGATTGAAAGTTAAAGAACTGGAAATAATTGTAATAGAGTTGGGTTACAGTCTAATGCAAACTGAGAAGTAAGCACATTCTACTCAGCTTATTAGATTATGGCAATGAGTGCTTTTAAAGCTGTCACAAAGAAGTGGCCTATATAGAAAGCAGAAATACTGCAATGGTCATTCACTTTTCCAACTACCATAATTTCAATTATATCTTAATTCATTCCTGCCCATTCATCCTTGCTTCACCCATACAACAACCTCCTGTTGGCCCAAAGAGCCATCTGGAACATGTTCATGAATGGAATATTGACTGTTGGGAACAGTACTTGTGTGCTCCCTGCCTTGCACAAAAGCTTTCTAAAAGCTTCAAATTGCCACGATTAGAAGCAGTGCACTGTTCAATGTCAATTTGCTTGCTAAGGCCACAAATCACCTAAAAAGAAGCTGGTTTGGTGGTTTGGCAAGGAACACCAAGCTGATCTTCTTCTGACATGTGCTGATCATTTGACAGACAATGCTAATTGATGCTAATAGCATATCCAAGCAAGTGGATTGAAAACTAAGAAGACGTGGAATCAAAGTCCCATCGATCAGATTTCTCCCCATTCTTCTTCATATGTCATCTGAATTTCACAGATCCAGGAGCAGGAACAATTTCTGTTTTATGAATCAATTTACCATCAGACAAATAGCACTTGCTTGCTTGCTTTTAAGAATTCAGGCAACCACTTAAACCTGACCTTAAAGGCTTGGTCTTAAAGATTGTTCACAATCAATAAAATTTCCAATACTGGGATATCACTGCAAAACTCCATCCTTAAAGTAAACACTCTTTACTTCTGGTACCAATAACCAACTTCTGAATCTGAGATAAATCAGAGAAGAATATCAAGTTTAATGAGGTTAATGAGTGGCAGGTTCAAATTGAAGTCATTAGAATCATTTATAACTTTAAAACTAGGAAGCTTAAACCACTGTGGCTGTATTTTCTTCCTTGTTTCCATTTTCCTGAAAAGAATTTTTCAGTGTTGTTGAAACACAAGAGGATGTTTACAATGTTGTATGTTCAGTCACACTGGTTGCTCAACAATATGCTTGCTTCTCTTACTAAAGAATTTTCTTGATCTATATAACCCATTTAACCATATAAATGCAGCTTGCGTTTATATTATCATTTGGCTGACACATTTATTTTGACAACATCACTGCACTTCCTGCATTTTTCCTTTCCTTCCTAGAACTCTGTTTTTCCTCCCAGCCCTCTTCTGAAACAATAATGTGTTCCTGCAGATGCTGCAAAAGATCAAAAGCTGTTCAGATCATATTTACAGCGCTAAAGGCACAATGTGTGTCCCTGTAAATGACATGTAAATTACGGGATGAGGATTTAGCTTTAGTCAGGTTCTGAGAATGAACTGAAATTCTATTTTAGCTGGGAGATATGGTTATTCTGCTGCTTGTACAAAATCAGCTTTAATTCCCTTTAAATGTCATTCAACAGGTTCTTGTTGTTCAAAAGATGCAGATGATTTGTCTTTAATGTTTTTTTCTTCTTTATTTTTCTTCCAGAGAACAGAGAATTTAGGAATAAATTAGATATAGAATAGCCAGGCATTAAACAGGTTAAAAGAGATTGTGGGAAATTGTTCTATTGGCATTTTAGACATTTTTGAACAGCTCATATTTGATTACCTCTTTTGTGTTCCTTTTCTTGATGGGATATCTAAGCATGTTGGTGTTAATAACCAGACTTTGTGAACAGTGATTTCCATCAAACTGGAACTGAACAACATTAAAACATTCAATTCTTTTTAGTATTTACATTGAGATGGAGCACTCATGGTATATTGCACAGCCTTCTCTAACTTAGTATCTTCCAGAAAGTGAGAATAACAGTTCTTAAAATTTCTAGGCACACTAGCTGAGAAATTTATCTCAACAAATCTGGAAGACTTTAAGTTGGAGAATCAAAGTTCAGGATATGTTTCAAGAACTCAGCTTTTTCTTTTTTTCACTTAAGCTTGTCCATCTTTTAGCTGATGAAGCATACCATAGCTGTATTGATCTAATTGCCTTGTAAGCACTGAAACTGCACTTGAAAATTCACTTGGAGAAATGTTCCTTCAAACAAATGGAACAATATCAGTCACAATGGATTTGGTCTAGATGATTATTTCTCTTTTACAAACCAGATTTCTATATATGACTATATGAAATTCCCATGTGTTACTATCAGAAAGTAACAGACTATTCTTTTACAGAATACTGGAAGTAATTGAAAATTATAAAACAATAGATTTCTAAACCATGGCATAGAAATTAAAACATGCTTTTCAAAACTTTATCCATTTTTATGCTTTATTTTATTTACATTTCAAAGTAAATCTTAACATGCAGAACTTCCTAATCTTATTAGGAAAGCCATCCTTAGCCTGATACTTTCATTTTGATATAATGTGACCTGGGTTTCTACTCTCTTATCTAGTCCATAAGTCTTTCCATGGGGAACTCTGAATACAAGAAGCATTTTGGGGTTTTAAGAGGGAAAGAAAAGCACAACAGTGGAATTGAAAAAGCTTCAGGGCAGGGACTGAGTTTATTCCTGCGTACTCAAAAGTTGAACTCCTCTCTTCCTCCATCTCTCTCCCAGATATTTGGAAACAAATCTAGCACATTATACCCAGAAGCCAAGGAAGGAAGACCTGCATTCCAGTAAATCAGGGGCTTTTCACCTCCATCAAACTCTATTACCGCTAAACCAGTACTTGCGGCAGGATAACTGGGCAACAGACAAATGAGCCTTGTAAAAGGGGCAAAGCCCCAAGGCTGTCCCAACCTGAGGCAGTAGACTTTGAGATAACTTTAAATGCCAACAAATTGTCATTTATTTAATGCTCCAATGAGATAAAGTGTCTACAAAAGCTGAAAGGCAGGGAAAAGAGCTTGACACATGAGGTGGTCTCAACATTTCATCTAACCATGGTATTTTCTTGCTCCCTTTATTCTGTCCCTCTTTACAACCACTGAAGTCATCATGAACTATCTCATCCAGCAGTTTTAACTTTGGCAGTTTCCAGAGAAATCCCTTTCAGTGGTGGTTTATTCTAAAGTATCTTTTTTTTTTTGGAAAAGGCTTAGTACTAACTTACATGAATGAAAAATGTGACTCAAAACATGCAGGATAATGCATTGTGCTAGACAGCATTGTACACTGATCTGGGGAAAAGAAACATTTGGGTCTGTCTGAATACTGTTCATTTCTGTTTTCACAATATCCCACAATGAATGTAGCTAGAAAGGAATGAAATGGCATTAGGGGAATCCTAATGCTCCTTATAGAGTGCTGTCTTTTGGATCCACAATAATAAAATTAGATTTATAGGTGATATTCCTCTGTCAGTGCTATTTTTCCATACCTGGCTCTGCTTGGCTTGAAGGTAAGATGGTAGCAAAGTAGAATGCTTGGGATAGGAAATCTCCTCCCAATGTTCTCTCTGAGACCCATCTGATACTCCTTCTGCTGTTGCTTCAGAGGTCTATAGCAGTCTCTTTCAAACTTGGTCATTTGAAGATGCATGGAATTCCTCAGCCAGCATTTCCCAAGTTCTGCCTGTAGATACAGGAAGATTAAAGCTAGGACCTTTTATACCAGGCACATGCTTTACCACTATATCATAGTTATCCCTTGCGACCAATGATCCTTAGTGAATGGATTATTTTTAGAAAAATGTCTTAAGTAGCATTGGGCATCCTGGATCCTGGCATCCTGATTATAATTAGACACAACTATTGCAAATACAAGATAAATTATATGTGGTGGCTGTGTCAGTTTAAGATGTAAACGTGTTGGAAAGATAAACAATATAGGGAGCCTCAGTGGCGCAGTGGTTAGAGTGCAGTACTGCAAGCTACTCCTACTGCAATTTGACAGATCGAATCCCACCAGGCTCAAGGTTGACTCAGCCTTCCATCCTTCCAAGGTTGGTAAAATGAGGACCCAGATTGTTGGGGACAATAGGTTGACTCTGTAAACTGCTTTGAGAGGGCTGGAAAGCACTATAAAGCAATATATAAGTCTAAGTGCTATTGCTAAACACTGCAAGATGAATAGATAATTAAGAAGATACTAGACTATGCAGAAATGGACAGACTTACATTGAAAATCAAACAGAAAGAAGATGCAGAATATTATCAAACTTGGAACTTATTTTACCAATGGTTGGAAAAAGGGGGTGGAGAGTAAGAATGGCATTTGTATTGTTAAGCAAATTAAATACTCAGACAATCCAATGTCTATTAAACACTAAGAAATGTAATTAATAGAAAATTAATAAGATTTATTTTTAAAAAAGATGTGAATATAGATGAGATTACATTAATGCTCAGAATCTTGCTAAAATTCAGTACATTAAACAGCTGAATATCCTTTATGTGAAATTTGGGAAGGGGAGAAAAAGAGAGTTACTAACGTGTGGTAAGATGGTGGAGCAACAGTCAAATCTCCTAATATTCCAAAACTGTTCTAACCACTGAGCTTCACTGCCTCCCTAGACAACTTTTACAAATCCCTAGAATAATTAGTCAGAGTCAGTCTGCTGTAGGGAACAGAGGATTCCCCCTAACATCTTTTGTTTTACTTGAAAAGACCCTTTGATATTTCTATGCTATCGGTGAGCATCCAGCTCATTTTTTTTAAAAAAAGTCTCTTCCCTCTGGATACATGGGATATATTAATATGATCCTTATAACAAGCAACAGAAGAAATAAAACATCTAGGTAAATACGGCAAATGAGATTAAAACCCTTGGCTTTCTGATCAAACTCTGTGACACAGAGTTTCGAACAAATTAAACTAAATGTGCCAGTATTTAATGACTAATCCTTTTAAGTAGTTTAATGCCCAAATCAAGATTTCTTGCGGGGGGGCGGGTGCATGGGGGAGAGGGAAAGCATATGTGGTTTCCGTTAGAGCTTGCCTCCGGGCGTAGAATTGAACAGATTGCTCCTCTCTTTCTTTAGCTCTCTTAATTAATATTTCACCGCTTTTGTTTTTTCGCGGGCAAGCACCACGTGGTTGTCTGGTTCTGAATGGACAGCTCCCTGCTGAAGTAGGGCTGACAAACAAGAGGCCATGTGCTGCAGAGGGCTGGGAGGTTCAATAAAGGAATTGCTCCTGTAGAAGCCCAATGGGGGAACTGGCCTTGTGGGAGGGAGGCGACAGAGACATCTTCCAACGACAAAATTTAAAGGCAAATACACCAAGCGGACTTCCATCTACCTAGCTACCAACCAATTTACTTTTCCATAAATCTCAACCAGGGTTTTTTTTTTTTTTTTTGAAGGCCATGAAAGGAAACAACTTTTCACATTTTGGGAAATATTCTTCCAGAAATGAAGTGACTTGAATGGAGTCTCAAAGGCAGACAAGGATGTTCCAGAATGATCAGATTGCAAAAGAAGAAGAAGAAGGGGGGGGGGAAAGGGGGGGGGAGGATTTTGCACACTGACCTTTTGTTTTGCACTAGTTAATTAGAAGTAAAGTTGCTTTTCCCTAACCATCTCTAATCAACAAAGCAGGAGAAAGTAAAGGGGTTGGAAGAAACTGGTTGTCAAATTAAATTATCCACAGCTTGACTGTTGCAGCATGCTCTATCTGGGGCTTCTCTTGAAAAGACCCTGAAAGTTGCAATTGGGGGGAAATGCCATATGGCAGTTTGGCTGCTAATTTCTGCAAGGTAAATTGTCTCATGAAGTCTGTTCCAAAAGATACGCACTAGTTATCAAAGGTTTGTCAGGCACAATTTAAGGTTATTGGTTTGAAAGGTGAGGTAGAAATCCAAACCATAAACCATAGTTTATTCATTTGAAAGTTCCTTTTCTCCTTCTGTCTTTCCCTTCTTTCTTTCCTTTCCTCAAGCTTTCTATTGTTAAATGATTTCGCTAGCAGTATTGTCTTAGTTTTAGTGTGTGGATGTGTATTTGATAGTTTCCTTGAGCAAATGCTACAGCAGAATTGTGGTTGATGAATTAAATACATAAATAAAGGAAAATATGGACAATTTTAAATTGTATGAATTTGATTTTTGCTAGGGACAAGATGAATACCCCTCCCTCCCTCTCTCACACACACACACATAACACAACAGAAGCATGTGATTTCATCACTTATCTCCCAGTTCATTAAGTAAACCAAATTTTATACCCGCAAGTACATAAACTTGGGAGCAGGTTTATTCTTGGTCTGAATAATTCACAATGACTCACTCTTGAGGAAAGTGTCACAACATTTCCATGGAATTAATGTAGACAAAAATAACACCTGGGTTTCAAGTGCTATGTTGTTTTTGTTTCAAAGTGGGAAACTATGGACAATTTGGATAAGAAAGCATTTGTGTTGGTTGAAATATGAATCGAAACAATAGTCTTGAAAATGATCATGGAGCTTTCTTTAATTTTCATCCATTAGCATAATCTATTTTTTAAAAATATTTCCTTCACTCTAATTCTGAGCTGTAAGACCACCTTCCCATGCACATTGGACACACCATGTAAATAAAATATAGTCATCTGAATAGATAGTCCATTCTTATGATAATTCTAGGATTGCACATGTTTATCTAAATTTCCAAGCTTTATTAAAAAGCTGGAGTTATTACCACTTTAGTGACAAAGCTACAGATTTCCAAATCTGTATTAGACACAGAAATTATTAAGATTGCATATTACTTTTGCTTTTAAGATATGATCTAAAGGTAATTCTATTGAATCTTAGAATCAAATTGACTTTCCAAATCAGATCAGTGAATCAAATTGAACATTCTCAGATCAATATAATGATTTAGAGTGTTTTGTGGATATGCAAAATATCCTTGTTAAAATCTATTTGAAAAATCAAATCACTGCTTCAAATTGACTCAATTTTTAAATCAATTCAATTCAGATCAAGTCAACAGTTAAGATTAAAATGGAGGCAATCCACACATCCTTCAAATTATAACATCTTCCAAAATATTTACCCAAACTGATTCTTTTTTCCCCTTGGTGGTCACTTCAAGTGGTAAATGAATTAGAATGTCCAAACACTACTTAAAATATTTTCTTTTCCAGGTTTGCAAAAATCTATATAGGAGGCTGGTAAAATTTTAATGCTGATTATTTTGGTAGGAACTATAGCTGTCTCTAGTTTATAGCTCAGAATTGTAATATATTTCCCATTTGGAATGTATTATCTTATGTCATTTACATTTCTTAATGTCATATATATCTCTGTGAAATACCATCTTCTGTCAGTAATGTAATTTTCTCTCCTATGAAAATATTATACTATATTCAAAGCAAACAACTTCTCTAAGATGGAAGAATGCATCTGCATTCTCAGTTGTCATCTCAAGTGATACCCTTTTAAATATACCTATAGCATAGAAAATTAGAGATCAAATATTTCTGCTTGTGTGTACGATGTAACCTGTTCTCACCAGATGGCATGTCCAAGTTTAACTTTCATGTAAAATTACTTCCAAATGATGTGCCTGATCTCGTTAAAAATCAATTCTCAGATATTTATTTTCTATTTCTTCATTCATTCTAGCATAGAATCTCAAAGACATGTTTGGGACCTCATCTTGACCCCATCTCAAATCAATGGAAATAATTCTATTTAATATGAGCTTTGGCAAAACCCTTCAAGACTGAGATTTCTAAAGTTTTAAGTTTGATCATTCAGCCTTCATTCATGAGAATCCACCATATTGTAAACACAATAATTGGTTTATCTACTGACATTACAGAACTGACTCCATAGTATGTGTTGTCAGCACACACAATGAGATATTAGATGTTAGTTATTACCCCAAAAAGGTTATTTTTGAAACCCCCCTTTCTTCCTGTTAAAACAAAAACTCACATTCAGTAATGATCACTTGCTGATTAAAAATGAAATTTCATTACCCATTTTATTGTTCAGTTGCTGAAGATGTGGTTTTTTCCATATCATATTTAATTCTTAATTTTAAGTGTAATTCTCAGGGAATATCTTGATTTTATTCATGAGTTATGATCAATGGGGAAATTAAAATATGTTTTAAAAACATAAATACATATCCCCTGATGGATTCAACTATCTCTGAAGTAGCTGGTTTCAGTCTGGGGAATGCAGCATATGCATTTTAATAGAAAAAAGTCAAGGAAAATATGTGCAATATATCTTGGATTCTTGAGTCAATAAAAGCCTCATGTTTCAAACCATGAATAAATATGTATTCAAATTTTGACAAAAACACCACCTTAATCATAGATTTATTCAAGCTGCTCATACCCTTGGGAGAATAATAGCTTAAAAATATTAATAGCATTGCCCTTCATGTAGTGAGCATTTACTGACAAATCCTAGATCTAGAGCAAAGCTACAAAAATCTGGCAAAATACATCCTTGTATGAAATATTGCAAATGAGTTATATGCAAAATGCAATTATTTATCTGAAATGAAGGGAACTCTGAATTTAAGGTGATCCTCCAAATAAAAGATTGGACAGGAAACATTATAAATACAGACAAAAATCATGTACAATGCCTATCAACTTCATCAACTTAGCTTGGCCAACTTATGTTACATGTATGATTGGATGCCTATTGAACCTATCTACTGTATATACTGTACTTGTTAGAAGCCACCCTCCAGAGAGAAGAGAGATAGGGAAGGAGAGGAGAAGGGAGGGAGGGAGGAAGGAAGGAAGGAAGGAAGGAAGGAAGGAAGGAAGGAAGGAAGGAAGGAAGGAAGGAAGGAAGGAAGGAAGGAAAATTGACTTTAAAATATGACAGCTAATTGATAAAATTAATTAATCCACATCTTTCCCAAACCCAGATTACTCTTACCAACAGAAATACAAAAAGATGTTGTATTCCTTTCTTCTAAGAGAAACAGCAAAAACAACAAGGAAGTGAGGGGAGGGTGGGAATCCAGAGGGAAGGAAGGAGCAGCTGCAATGAGAAAGAAAATAAAGAGAAAAGGGAGAGCAAAACTGGATGGAAATGAGGGGAGAGGGAAAGGTAGTTAGATGGAAACAGAAAGACAAGGAAGAGAAGCCCTCTCTTTAGGGATTACAAAAAGGGTTAAAATTCACTAGGAAAGCAATCATTCCCAAGCAAGGGCTAATCTTCAACCAAATCTTCAAAGGCATCTATGCTTTTCATCATCTTTGCACTTACAGCCCAATCCTTTGTTTTAAATAGCTTCTCTATTTTTATCAGGTAATGTAAGATGACCCCCCTCCCTTTCCCCAAATCCAATTCACAGGTGATTGGGAGGGAAAAATATTTATATTGGTTAATATGGCAATATCAACATTTACAGGTGACTGATAATCTCAAATTATGGAAATCATAGCATTCTTTCACTTCTCAAGATGGATCTCAGCTATTAGATTTATATTTAGGTGGATCTAATTATTCACTGAGGTTCCTTTGATTGCTAGCACAATCACCTGCAGTTGCCAACAAACATTTGTGAGTGCCAGTGCTGAGCCTTATCTTCAAATGAAATATTTTAAATTGATGCCATAATGTTGATGGTGTACAAGCATACCATAGTGCTATGAATTTAATTAAGTTTAAGGTTTGTTATTACTCAATAATAATTCTCATAATTCTCAATAATGTAAAGAATCTGACGTTAAATCACAGTTTGCAGATGTTTTCCTTCTCAACTACCACAGAAAAGTGTAAAAATTGGATTCCTAAAATGCATCTGGATAATTACATAAGTCTAGTTTTTTTTAATGGAATAACAGCTTGTCATCTGGTCTGATATTTTTTACAGAGAAATTTATTATGAGAAGCATGACCAGGTTCTAACTGAGAACTTGGAAGAGTCTGTGTGGGATCTTTTGTGATGACCCTTAGTCAGTTTTTCATTTTTGAGTAACTGGGCCATTTTTTCTTTCTTAGTGAATATTAAATAAGTCAAGATAAGAGCAGGTTCTCCCAAAAGAATTGAAGGCCTTTCTAAATGAAGGTGTTTGAGAATTTAAGGACAATGAATCAGCACATCAGCATCCACAGATCAGTTTCCTCTTTCTTTCTAGCTAAGTATGGATAATGTCAAATTCTTTTATTAGTTGATAATCTTGAGTGACACTTTCCCTTCTACAAGTATGGCTTATGGCTTGGTATAATTAGTGGGCTTCCTAGGGCATGCCTATGTGATAATTATGAAAAAGACTTCCACATTTGATATATGTGGACCTTCACAAACCTACCTTGAGCAGATCCTTTGTCATTCATCACTATTCCAAGCCTCACAGACTCTTCCAATCCTTTGTTTTAAATAGCTTCTCTATTTTTATCAGATAATGTAAGATGACCCCCCTCCCTTTCCCCAATCCAATTCACAGGTGATTGGGAGGGAAAAATATTTATATTGGTTAATATGACAATATCAACATTTACAGGTGACTGATAATCTCAAATTATGGAAATCATAGCATTCTTTCACTTCTCAAGCTGGATCCAGAAGATGCCAAGAATCACATGTAAGATGAACCATGAAGATATGCACACCAATATTTGCAGCAGAAGGAAACTGTTCAGGGCCATTAAAAGTGAAGTAATTTGTCAGTAGTTCTAAGGAGGGACCTTAAATAATACAGGTTAAGCAAAGCAGTGATATAAGCAAGCAAGTTAAACCAAAAATTGACGTAGATGGAAAGATGAACAAATGCAGTCCCACCCACCGCCAGCAACATCTATGTAGCTGCTGTGAAAGCATGATAACAATCCTAACACACTGAACGGGTATTAGCATGGAGAAGGTTGAGCAAATGCACACAGGAAAGATTTTTCTTTACTTTTCTATCATTATTATACCTGAAAACTATTTCCGTCAATCCGATCTGCCATTGCTTTAATTTTGATTCGCATTCAGGAATAGAATTGTATTTTAGCTGCTATCCGTGGACTATGCTTATGTCAAACCTGCAGGAGAGAGTAGATGCTAACCACAGCCAGCGTCAGGCCATACATTCTGGATACCTCAATATTCCTAAGAACAACTTTGCTGAGAAGCACTCTAGAAATTCCAGAATAAAAAGAGCTATAACCAGCAGAGTAACAGATGGAGAGATATGGGTTAAAATTGTTTGTTTCTTCACTGATACATTCAGTGTGTTAGAAGTTTAAAATGTATCTGCTTTGATTCATTGTAGTTCCATTCCTCTCAACCACTTTTTCTATATTGCATGGACCTTCTCAGTACACCACGCATGGCCCAGTGAAAAAGGCTCACTTGACAGTGGATGTTTTCATTTCTATAATGGCTCTAGTTTGATTTTATATCCCGTATTGTTTTGCTCTTTTTATGAGTCTTATCTTGGCTTTATTGTGCACTATTCTCATCCATCTAAAAAAGAAAAATTCTCCAGTTATTGACTAGAATAAGTAAGCCACAAACAGATAAATAAATACTGCCTCAATTGGTGTTGTGTGTTATTTTTCCCCCATAGGATGAACTCATGGGTTCTGTGCATTTTATTTAATTGAAGCAAGATCTGTATAGAGTAATTTCATTGTAAAGCCTATAAAATAAATTCCAGAGGTGAATGACCATCAATCTCAGCATCACGTTCTCCACATCACATTCTCAAAAGAATTTTCATTTTACTGTGCATCATAAGTCATGCATGTCTTTCAGTGAAGTACTGTAATTCATACATTATTCCATTTGTTCATCATACAGCATACGATGTGACATCCCTTTGTGAACAGTCTGTGAAATACTTGACGTAGGGCAGAGATGGCAATAGATGAACCTAAAGAAAAATACTGATTTTTCTCACACCCATCCAAAGAAGAACAAATGTTATTGCATAGGTATATCATAAGTTACAACTATTATTCCTAAATAAGATATTACTGATATATTAATAAGAATTAGGAGAGAAAATCTTTCTTTCTTGGAAAAAGGAAGGGGAACAGTCAGCTGGGGAGGAAGAATAATCGAACTGTAAAATATAAAGTTATTTTTCTAGAGTTACAATTAATTTTATTTCTAATCTTTTCTCTACTAAACAAACCTCACTTTTCTGTCATAACTACAAATATATATTTTCCCTTCCATTCTATTGTGTCCTATTTTCTAACCACCCGGAAAGGATCCTGTAGTTTTCTTGGCAAGGATTTTCAGAAGTGACTTGCCATTACTTCCTTCCTAGGGCTGAGAGAAAGTGACTGGCCCAAGGCCACCCAGCTAGCTTTGTGTCTAAGATGGGACTAGTTCATGATATCTCGCTTTTTAGCTTGATGCCTTAACCGCTACACCAAATATGCTCTCCAAATGCATTTAATGGGACACATATTTTGTCAAAGACATTTGCTTAAAGAGAGAGCTCATATGTGACAACATTATTGAAATGGTGAAATCTAGAAGGGCCTTAGGGCTAGATGGATTAAGTATAGTGGAGAAAATTTAAGGAGAGAGTGTATCCCCTCTAGTGGTGGAGATACATCAGGTGTCTTTTCAAAATGAAATCCTGCCAGTTTCATATTATGAAACTCATATACTTGTAATTTTGAAATAGATTGTCTACAGCCTTGATAAGAAAATTGCAGAACATATTACCTAAATAATACATCTGGCATAATCTGGTTTTATGAAAGGGGCATCAAAACTTATATAATCTTGGGCTTTAGAATACCGTTTTTTCTGCTAAACATGAATCAGCAGTTCTAGCATCACAGAAAACAGGAAAAATCTTTCATGTGTTGACAATTAACTTTTGGGATCAAGGGACGATGAAGTTTAAATTTCCAATCCCTTTATCTGAGGATTTCCTAACAAGACTATATCATTGCTAATCAAAATGCATTATGAAATGAATCTACAATACCCTTTATCTCCTTTAATTTTCAGTTTGGTGTTCAAGCCTTTGGCATGCCTAATAAAGCCAATTGGTGGTAACTGGAAAATACAGGTAGCTGAATTTAAGCATAATTTGCTGCAGTACACAGACCACATTTTAGGTCATTGCTCAGTGGCTAAGATATTGAGCTTATCGATCGAAAGGTCAGCAGTTCAGCAATTCTAATCCCTAGCACTGGGTAATGCAGTGAGCTCCCATTACTTGTCCCAGTTTCTGCCAACTTAGCAGTTAGAAAGCACGTAATAAATGCAAGTAGAAAAATAGGCACCACCTTTGGTGGGAAGGTAACAGTGTTCTGTGAGCTTTTGACATTTAGTCATGCCGGCCACATGACCACGGAGACGTCTTTGGACAGCGCTGCCCCCCTAAAGCCAGAAACAACTAGCACATATGTGTGAGGGGAACCTTTACCTTTATATCTCTACATAAGACCTTCCAAAGATCTTTACATAAGTTTATAATTTCTGTTTTTAAATGGCTGGTTTTACTTTTTTTCTTCTAATTGTTTCCAATCAAAGCATATTTGCCAGCAGATTAATGGCTGCCATTAAAAAAGATAATAGGAGGATGCCAGTGGACTTGTTTGCCTTCTTTTGTTGGAGTTATTTTCTCTTGGGCAGGGTGCTTGGATGTGCTTAGGCCACCACCCTTAGACCTAACTTTCTTTTCCTAGATATTGGTCAGGAGGGCCCCCTTGAGGGAGGCCTCATCTTTGATTTTTTTTAATGCCTCCTTCAATCAAAGGAGCCTGCTATGTTCTCTGTTGAAGGGCATCCTTGGATCCCTCCCCTCTTGACAATTAAAAAAAATGGTTTCAGTTTTATTATTCTTGGTGAAGATGGCCAAGCAGATGGTGGATGCACTGCTCCAGGTAATTCTGGATGAAATGTCTGGAATTATATTTTAATATCCTGATTTCTGGTCAGGATGTGGTATGGAGCAGCATTGATCAGGTGGACATTTTTGTTCAGAGAGTAATGTGTCCTGACCCAGCTCCCCAAACACGACAAACCTTCTGACATGAGCTCAAAAGGTTCCTTTATTAAGAAAGTAGGCAGCCCTGGCCAAAAGTTTTTCTCACAGGCTAACAAGTCCGGCCAGCCAGAAGATAAATAGTTGTTTGCCACACCTATTCATCTCCGCCCTCTGCCTTGTATCCATAGAGCTAGGGTGGGGCCTTGCTAGCAGTGGTAGCTCTTTCTTCCCAAGGATCAGCCCATGGCTTTCCACTGCTCTCCTCTCCTCTGCCTTCTGCGCAGCTGCACGTCAAGCACTGGACCCAGCTGTTCCTCCTCTTCTTCATCAACTACCTCCAGATCTGTTAACTCTCCATCTGAGGGCTGACAAATGGCCCAGGCTCTGCTCCCCCTCTCTCTCCCTCCCCCCCCCTGCCCCCCTCTGATTCAGTTGCTGGAGGGGCTGCGTCTGATGGGCCACAATGGTAAACAGATAACAGATAATCAGAGTTGGAAGGGACCTTGTAGATCATCTAGTCCAACCCCCCACCCAAGCAGGAGACTCTACACCATTTCTGACAAATGGCAGTCCAATCTCTTCTTGAAAGTCTCAAGTGATGGCGCTCCCACAACTTCCAAGGGCAAGCTGTTCCATTGGTTGATTGTTCTCACTGTCAGAAAATTTCTCCTTATTTCCAGGTTAAATGTCTCCTTGTTCAGTTTCCATCCATTATTCCTTGTCTGGCCTACAGGCGCTTTAGAAAATAGCTTGACCCCTTCCTCCCTGTGGCAGCCCCTCAAATATTGGAAGACCGCTATCATGTCTCCCCTGGTCCTTCTCTTTACTAGACTAGCCAAGCCCAGTTCCTGCAACCTTCATTGTATGTTTTAGCCTCCAGTTCCCTAATCATCCTGGCTGCTCTTCTCTGTACTTTTTCTAGAGCCTCAACATCTTTTTTATAATGTGGTGATGGTATGAAAGTGGTAGTGTTTTCTGGCTTGTGCTTCTTGATCTTCGGACAGCTTTGATACCATTGAGTATAATGTTCTCCTGAATTGTCATGTGGAAATGTGTTGTGGTTAGCCGGCAGCAGGTGCAGATGGCTGAGGAGAGTGAGGACTCAGATGAGGGGCCAGGACTATTAGGGAGTGAACTGCTGCCTTCAGAGATTGTGGGGGCTGGCAGCAGCGATGAGGAGGTTCCCAAGGAGCCCGTTCCAAGTGCGCATAGGAAAGAACAGCTGCAACAGCACGGGTGCTCATAGGAAAGAACAGCTGCAACAGCACGGGTGACTCGGGAGTAAGGCTGCAAGTTAATGGCCCCTCCTTCAAGAAGATAAAAGGCAGCTGTGAAATGAACGTTCTTTGCAGAAAGCAAAGCTGTTTTGAAACTCAGCCTCATGGGCATTACAGTTGATATTTGAAGACTCTGGTGTTGTAAAATATTTCTTATCTGCTGTTTTTTGGCAGCCTTGCAAAAACTTGACAAGGCTCTTTCTTGTTGGAGCTAATTAATTGGAAGCAGCCTTTTATCTGTGAAGAAACAGGATTCATAGATGAAACATTAATAGGTTGTGCTGCTGCCTTTGTCTTGTGTTCGCTCTCTTGAAACCAGGTTTGAGTCAGAACAAAATGCGGGGTGGGGTGGAGGTATGGTTTTGTAATGGTTCAGGTTCTTCCATGAGGATAGGCTTTCTGATGCAGAGGATCACTGCTCCACAGTCCTTGAACCACAGAACTACAAGCTTCCATCCTGTCCCCCATGGTTTTTAATAACATTATGAAGCTACTGGAAATTGTTAGTGTGGATATAGAGTTGTGTGCCATTTGTACATAGATGACTCTTACATCTAGTTCTCTATTCCATCTGAATTACAGTAAGTAAGGCAATTGTTAAATGGGTCAGCATGAGACCATGCCTGGTTTTCTGCAGCAGACATTCAATAAACACAGCAGTCATTAAACAAACATGGTGACCATTAAGGAAATACTGTAGTCATTAAATGAATCCATTTTATCCAATGGCCATTTTTGGCTAGAAATGGGGAGTACCGGAAACTGGCAAAAGTGCAGAAATCTTTTTTTTTTTAATGTTCATCTGATACTTCTAAGTTTGAAGCAAGTCGATGTATTTTTTTTGATACTGCTATTATTTGTGGATTGTGTAATGTAGTCTGGGGTTGTATTATATCTTCATAATTTTTGAATTTGTAGGAACATTTTTGATTCAGGTTGCTAATCTTCTCAAGGAGTCAGTTATTATAAAGAAACATAATAATCAGAAAGGAAGCAACAGTAATATTTTCCCCACTTAGAAAGACTACTTAGATCTTCCTTTGATTACACGTTGATGTTTGTTTGTTTATTTATTTTATCCTATCTTTCTTACTTTTTTTTGTCCTGTCTCATGCACATAGCTGGATTTGTGGCTGTGCAGATGCAGATAGACAATTCCACAAAACATCCATAACAAAGTACATTTATTGGTGCTTCAGGTATCTTCATGACTCACATTTGTGATGAAGCTCTTCTATAATGACCAATCCTTTGTATATCAGCATGCAGAGCAAAAAATTGTTCTTTTCCTAACCCATCATGTAACAATAGAAAGAAAGATGTTATCAGTCCATGAGTGCAGGCAAGAATAGAGGAAACCTCCCTCAACCCTTCGAGGGTCAATTTAGTGCCCAATCAGGATTACAGATGTGGCCATGTGACATGAACTACATTTCCCAGAATACCTTTAACTACATTTCCCATGATGCATTCCCTTAAGGGGACAGCTCACAATTCCTAAGTAACTAACCAATTCCCATAGACTGGCTGGGACAGCACATACTTTATAAATAATTGAAGGTGATGAACATACCTTCCTCTTCCTATTTTTCCCCACAACAACAACCCTGTGAGGTGGATTGGGACTGAAAGAGTTACTGGCTTAAAGTCACCCAGCAAGCTTCCATGGCCAAAGTGGGACTCAAACTCACAGTTTGCTGTTTTGTCAGCCAGCACCTCCACCACTACATCAAACTGGTTCTCACATGTTCTGATAAGGAAAAAGCAGACCGATTTCCTTTTCCCCACCAACAACCAACACCTTGTCACCTTATAGTACAAGACTCTTACCTGGGCCCTGCTGCTTCCCTCCTCATCTCTTCAAAATCCTTTCTCAGAGGATGAAAGCTGTGAAAACTTTGGGAGAGGTTGCTCTGAAGTAGGCCATTCATTCATTGCCACCCATCATGTCCCAGCTTTACAGAACTGCTCTTGCAGCCCAGACATCACAGAAAGGAATCAATTAGCTAAATGAAAACTGTGATTCATTTCTTTAGAAAGATGGCTTTGGGGTAGCAAGTGAGAAGCCATTCTACCATTGTTATTAATTAAATACACTTGGATGTGGACAATTTTTGCATGGGGTGGGGAGGGGGAGTGTTTATGGGTAAGTTTGGATGGTTTCCTTAAAAGGGTACCACCAAGCACGTTCAAAGCATGGTGAATGCAGTTGGCATAACAGAATCTACCTATCCTCTTCAAGAGTCCAGATCATTTGTTTCAACCCCTGATTTCCCTGATGATGGAAAGAGGCTGTTGCTCTGCTGGACCAAAGGAGTTACACTCTCCTCTGGAGGAATCTGTCTTTTGCCAAGAAAGCTGAGGAGGAGATTGGCAAGGTCTGTGCACCTCCCCTGCCTTGTTTTGGCTGCAGGGAAGTGAAAACTGCTAAGCAGCCTAAACGAAAACAAGGAAGATTGAAATGTAGCGCTTTCTTACATCCTTTCCAGTTGGCCCTTTCTTCTCTAAGCTCCCCCCCTCCTCCCTCGCTTTTCTGGGGGACAGAAGGAAAACTTTCAACGATTATTATGGGAATCAAGTTGAGAGAAAGCTCAACTGCAGGTTGGGGAGCAGATTCTTCTTCTTAGAGCTGCAGGGCGCTGAAAACGTTGGGGCACCAGATTTAGTACTCTTGTGGTTTCATCTGATCCTACTCCCAAACCTTTGTCCTTAAGGCCATCTTTGGGTTGACCTGGCAGGGTTTCCTTTCCATTCTAGTTGAGAAGGAAATCGGAGTATAACCCCCATATCCCAAGCCTTATTTTCACATTTCCATTGGAGGAAGGAAAAAAAAAAAAGGAAGAAAAGAAGTTCCATTGAGATAGACGGGGCTTCTTTCCAAAGGGGAACGGCGAGGCGTGGGGGATTTAACTCCATATAAGATAGCACCTCTACTTAGCCAAAGAAGAATTTACAAAACTGTATGCAAAGTTCGGAATTTCTATGAATTCATAGCCAGAAGAAAATGCTTTTAAAAACCAGTCTGTACGGGGACTGGGCTGGGGAGGAGAAAAGTCATAGGAGGCTGAGGTTTGAGTTGGGGCCCCTTCAGGTTTCTGAATTGGACTGTTGTACCATTGCCATTATCTTAAGAGGCAGGTGGCTGCCCAGGTTTGGAAGAGGAGGTAATTCGAAACGAGTCAGCGCCAGGTCGGGAGCGGAGGGGTGGAGGCTGAATTGTGGGACTGGGGGAGCCAAGGACCTTTAACACGGGAGCAAGAGGACCGAGGGGATTGTCCGCTGGAGTAATGCGCAGAAGGTGGCTCTGCTCGCAGAACACCCAAACGGCCGTAGAAGCGTCCTAAAGTAATTGCAGGACAGCCGGGTCGATGCACCGATTTCTTCGCCCATCTTTATTAGGCGAAACTCGAACGAGCGCCCGAAGGCTGAGAAACGGCCGTCGGCGTCCCATTAATAAATAGCTTTTCAAGATCAAAACGTGAGGCGGTCTCCTTGTCTCTTGTTTTTTTTTCTTTTTCTTTCTTTCTTTCTTCTGAACGAGTTAAGCGAGAACTCCTTTCGCCAGGATCTTTCTTCGGAGAAGTCTGGCGAAGCCTTTAAAGGGTCCTGCCTGGAAAGGGCCCGTCTGGAAACTCTCCTTGCCCGTTTCCCGACAACGCATTGCCATTCCGGTCGTGTGCCCGGGTCCATTTGTAGAAAGGAAAGCGTCTTGACTGACAGCTCTTGTTAGCCGGCCGCAAACAGATAGCAAGGAACCCTCCCCTACCTCGGACCTTCAAACAGAGCCCACCTGTCTCTTCGCCCGCGGCTTCTTCCGAAAAAAAAAACAACAACAACCCTGCGCGGTTTAAAACACTTAAAAGCCAAGCAAATTAAATGGCAATTAAAAACCAGTACCACCCGCTCCTTATCGTCACGGCTGGCAGTATCAGCTCGCCGGCAGCAGAAGGGAGACGCCAAGGTGCCCAAGCCCCTGCCTTCTCACCCAGGCGCGGCGATAGCGCTGAGCGCAGGACCAGGCGGGCAGGCGCCTCGACGGGGCTGGGGTGCTTCTGCCGGGCCACCTCCCGAAAAGAACTTGGCCGATTGTAGTGAATCAAATAGGGGGATTTAGGTGGGTGGGTGGGTGGGGAGCTTTGATTAGCGTTCCACCAAACAATAGAAAGTCTGTGGCACTGCCGGGATATTTGTCCCGTTGGAAAATGCCCACCTTTCTCTTACAGATAAGAGAACTCGTTCCATGTTATTTCCACTCTATGTCAGCGCGTGTGAGACTGCGTGCGCAGTACATAAATAAAACGCATCGCAACAGCACCCAGGTTTCCGATAAGTTCTTCCTTTGAAACGCTTTCTTTTCAAAACAAAACAAAACAAAAGACGATTTCATTTAGGATGCCCCACATGAAAGGGTTTGGCTGTGGTGGGGGCCTAATTTCGATTCTGTTCTTTAAAAAAACAAAACCCAGCTCGGCTAATTGGTTTTCTGTAATTTGGGGTGTGTGAGGGGGAGGAAATTCAATTACACTCAAAACAATTTTTCCCCTGGTCAAAAGTGTGGGGGGTGAGATACCCAAATACAAAGCAAATACAATGCGCTAAAAGAGGCAACTTACCAATTGAAAAAGATAGTTTAACTTAAAATTCACTTATATTACTTGGTGTAATAGATTTAGATCTTCCCAATAATATGAATTTTAAAAGATCGGTATGGAAGTGCTGAATGTGGGGGTCCCACATTAGCCTAAGTACGGGTGAGAAAAAAGCGTTCTGAAAGAGCGAAGGGGAAAATGTATAAAAACGTTGAAAGAACCTCCAGTTCCTTATTAGGCGAAGATACAATATTTATTCCTTGTCTCCTGGGATGAAGCTGCTCTATCTATTGTCCTCCCAGTTCTCAGTGCTGATGCTTAATTTTCAAAACTTCTATATTACCAAGGGACCTACGACATCAGCCAAAGAAATACCCAGCAAGTACAAAATCTGATCCGGGGAGCCGCTTTTGTGCAGAGGGGGAAATTGTTCCTACAGATTTTTAAAAGGCTTGTATGGCGGAAAAAGGGCTGGCGATCTCGACAAGTAGATTGGGGAACACGTTTGCATTTAGACAGAATATATATGTGTCTCTAATTTTTTCCACATTTGGGGGAAACGGGAAACGACGGCAATTTTCCTAATTTTTTTTTAAAAGAAATTATTCTTGGTTTGATGGTGGTTCTTGGTTCTTTTCTTTCCTTTTAAATTTGGAGAAGGAGTTTAATTTTACGCCTCGTTCGAAGAACGCAAAATGTCAACTACCTTTCCAGGACTCGTCCACGATGCGGAGGTATTGTGTGTGTGTGGGCGCGCGGGTGTGTGTGCGCGTGTGAGTGTGTGTGTGTATGTGCGCGTGTATGCTTATTGCATGTGTGCGTTCGAATGAGCCTCTATGTGTGCGCGTGTGTACGACTGGGTTTTCTTTCTCTTTCTCTCGCGCACCGCTTTCCTTTTTTTTGTGTATGTATGTTAATCCACATTGGACCGTTACATTTAATTATAACCCGGCTTAAGAAAGAACTTGGGCAAGTAAAGGGCGAAAATTCGTTATGACATCTGTCGCCGGGAACAAGCAAGGGCTCAAAACCACCGCCGCATTTAAACGGTTGCCCGGACCAAAACAGACTGAGAGGCGCGAGAATGTGCTCTGAAATGTTGGCTACGCTGGAAAAAGTAGTCCGAGAGACAGCTGGGAACTTGGGAGCCCAGCAACCCACAAACTCCCCTTCAGATTGTCGGAAGGGGAGGTTTGGGTATGGGCTTGTGACGGGACGGGACGGAGATCTTTTTAACCAGAAGGGGTAAAGGCGTATCGAGAGCCTCGATACGGAGCAGTGGAACCTGCGCTCCAAAGTGAGGGGGCCTGCGTCTTTAGCCGAGGAGTCAGGATCCGAAAAGGCGCCGGTTTGCGCCTGACACCGACGGGGAACGGAGCGGCTTTTGTGGTGGGCGATTTCGCCAAAGCAACTACGGCGAACACGGGGAAAGAGCGACTTTTTGGGCAGTCGGTGTTGATTCTCGTTTTCAGGCGCAGGTTTTACTCCCCTTTCTCCCTCCCCCCCCCCCAAAAAAAAAAAAAAAAACAACACTCACACTTTGATTTTATCTCTCTCCTTAAAAAAAAACCAAAGCAAAGAGTAGCTCAGAGCTGCCCGGCACCAGCCCAAGGTGTAGGCGAGAGGGCCAAGCCTAAGAAAAGCGGGCTGGGGGCGGGAAGAGCGCTAAGGACAGATCGGGGTACTTCGGGCCGCCCCGCTTTTTCCCCCCATGCCCGGCCTGCCAACTCTGGGTTACCTTTTTCCACCATTCTGCCTTTACAGATACGTCACGATGGATCAAACAGTTACCGTTTGATGCAGCTGGGATGCTTGGAGTCTGTGGCCAACTCCACCGTCGCCTACTCTTCCTCGTCGCCGCTCACCTACTCCGGCACCGGCACTGAGTTCGCCACCCCCTATTTCTCGGCCAACCACCAATACGCTCCCCTACACCACCAGTCCTTCCACTACGAGTTCCAACACAGCCACCCGGCGGTGAACCCCGACGCCTACTCCTTGAATTCGCTCCACCACTCGCAGCAATACTACCAGCAGATCCACCATGGAGAACCCGCCGACTTCATCAATTTGCACAACGCCCGGGCGCTCAAATCCTCCTGCTTGGACGAGCAGAGGCGGGAACTTGGGTGTTTAGACGCTTACCGCCGGCACGACCTCTCTCTTATGAGCCATGGCACCCAATATGGGATGCATCCAGATCAAAGGCTCCTGCCGGGACCAAGCCTTGGGCTGGCGGCCACGGGAGCGGACGATTTGCAGGTAAATGGCATGCGCTTCCTGAGCGCGCGGAATCGCCCCGATTCTTCTCCACTAACTCTCCCCGACGCCTCGCCTTTCCTGCTCTGCCCAGACAGACTAGTACTCTCCCTCGTCCGCAGCCCTCGGTCCTACAGAGAACTCAGTGTAAGTGTCAGGCAGGGCGCGTCGCGGCCGAATGGCAGCGTTTCCCAGAAAAGGAAAAGGAAAAAAAAAAAAACCGCTTTCCTCCAGGGAACGTGAAACACAGGAAGGTGGATTTCCTTACTAAGTCCTGAAATGAGGAAACCGCCAAAGATTACAGAATAAGATCAGAGGTGTAGCTAGAAGTAGCTGTGAAAGTCGTACCGGGTGTGACTGTATCTGAACCTCCATCCACTCACGTCCAGCCCATTTCTTTTGCTTAATCTCCTTCCTGGTTTTGCGGCGAGGGGAATTTATTTCTATGGGCGCCTTAGATAGGTAAACAATAAAGACCTCCCTACGTTTCGGCTTACCTCTCAGCTCTGCCTATCTCGAAGCTCTCGACTATTTTTGCTTACAGAAAAATATTTTTCCCGCCGTAAAATGTTATTTCGGTACGTACGTACACACACAGAGAGAGAGAGAGAGAGAGGCTACATCTGATAAAGTGAATTCTGGTTACCGCTCTTGACCACCTCGACCGTTTAATTTAATTTAATTTAGTTTTCTTGTCACTGTTTCCTCCCTCAAACTATATAGATTATAATATCTTTCTATTTAAATTATTCCTTCTAAAAAAGGTTTAAAAGTGGTTTTCTCTTTTCAGTGAAAAACAGAAAAGACTTTTTAAGCCGAAATTGAAAACCGACGGGTTAACTAAATGCTAACCGAACGAGAGCCTCTCACACTCATACAACACGGTGGAATCTCCACAAGAATAAAATCCTCAGGGGCCATAAACTCCTTAAAACCTGACTTTCTGCGCTGAAACTCACTCAATGATTTTCTACGCGTCTGTTGCCCCCTTCCCACCCACCCCCGTTCCGTTTCCAACAAGAGCTTCCCTTATGTTCCTCCTTCTCCCAAATCTGCCATTCACTGTTTAGCTTCAACTAAGACCTATTTACTCCCCTTTTTTATAACCACGTCTGCTGCTGATTTTTTTAGCTGTACATTTTTTTTCTACGCCCAAGCACAAAGCCTTGTATCTTTTTTTTTTCAAAAGAAGGGATTAGCGTCGTTTGCAAGGAAACCCACAATGCGTAAATCCTGTGCGAGAAAGC
This sequence comes from Bungarus multicinctus, assembly GCA_023653725.1. NCBI lineage: Eukaryota > Metazoa > Chordata > Lepidosauria > Squamata > Elapidae > Bungarus > Bungarus multicinctus. Next base: position 156,882,358 of record CM042836.1, read on the forward strand.
ACCATAGTTTATCCAATTTTCGACTTAGTGCCATTCAACTGGTCACTTGTGCAATGTCATCCGACCAAACAACATTTTCCCCCCTTTGACCCTCCCTTTTCCCTCTCCAGGCAGGAAACAGCAGATTCATTTTGAAGAATCATTTCCATTTTTTTAAAAAAATAAGATCAGTCTCCTCTCCTTTAAATAAGTATACTTCTCTCTCTCTCTCTCTGTATGTGTATGCGTGTGCTCACTGGACTGTGTTTGACTGTGCAAGACTGTTAAAAAGATCAGTTCAACAAAACGTTTCTCTGATTCTTCCATTATACTTGCAGCCTGGCCAACTTTCTAATCAGGATTCAAAAAATGCTGGTTTGTTTGGATCATGCCATCATGGCTACTTCCTTAATTGCAAATCAGGAATAGAACTACACAGGACTCCTGTAACTTATTTATGCAGTTCTACCTTATTGATGCTTTGTTCATTTCACGTCAAGGTTTTATAGGAACAAATGATCAAATTTATGACCCAAAGTGAAAGGATCACTCTAGAAGAGTGTTACTCTCAAGCCTTTCAGCCTCTTTCTTTTCTTTTTTTCCATCACCTCCCCGGCTTTCTTTTCCACTTTCCTCATCAACATATGTCTCATTTCTAATGCAACAAATGTAAATATACTTTCCCCTGCTCAGAATGTTAAGTGAAAGTCTAATAGTTTGGAAGGCTGTTTAAGTCAGCCTAACAGATGCAAGGATTCTTGGAACCATAGTGGACATCTTTCAGTCCCCTAAAAAGATTTTCCATGGGCAACAAAAGAAACTGTCACACCTTTTCCCATCATTGCTTTAATTTATGCTCAGTCGCCCAGTTTTGTCCATATTGATTTCATAATCACTTTAAGGCAGAACATTTAAACTCAAAAGAGGCCTTGGAAAAGGAGGGGGTTTTTAGGCCAGCATCAAGAGGGGTGAAAAGGGAGTGGGGTGAAGAAGGGCCATAAAGATTGCTTTTGTAAAAGGGTTTTTTTTTTTCAAGGGGAGGGGTGTTACGATTATTATGTACCAACTCTTTCTCCACATGAACTTAATTCATCACAGACTGCTGTGTAGGTGAAACACCTTTAAAGAGTTATTCCATACTTTAAAACCTCATTTGTTTGTGGAGGGAAGTGTGTGTGTTTGTTGAAATTTGTAGTACTGAAAAAGAATTGGGAGATGTAGTTGGATAGAGCATATAAGAACACACCATGCACATACATAAGGAAAGGATAATAATAATAATAATAATAATAATAATAATAATAATAATAATAATAATAATAATAATAATAATAATAATTGATAACAATTCAGAGTTCTCCCTTTCATCTTAAGACAGGCAGTAGTGCTCACTTTATGTACTTCTATGGGCAGTACCTAACAGGCCTTGGTCATTTTCCTATTCAGCTTAGACTGGAACTATATTGTTTAGTTAGAAGCATCCATTTTATATGGGTACATCCCTCCAACTTAACTCCATCCTCAGATCTGTCCATTGTCTTTCTCTAATTTGATTCACTGGTAGTAATTTTGTGACACAGAGATGCTACATTTCCAGAGGCCGTGAATATTTTATATGCATAAATAGGCAGAGAGTCACTTTCATTTTTATTGTTTCTTTCTTTGTTTTCCATGTGCCAAATATCCCTTTGGCAAGTTCTGTCCATGCTACTCGCTTCCTCTTTGTCTGCCTGCCAATCAATCAGTCCGTCAAAGAACTGTCATATTTGAAAACAGGGAAAAAAAGAAGAAGAAAAATGAAGGGCTTATTTGTTTTGAGCACAAGCTGTGCTTTACTAAGGTTTCTCCTTCCCATCTCACAATTCCAAAGGAGAGTTATTATATCTATTGCAAGGACTGCAGCCTGTACCAAAATCCCAACCGTTTCAGCCTTGCAGCCATGCATTTTACCTGTGTGGATTTTTGAATCTGGTTTTTCTCTTCTTTATTCAAGGGTTCGGTGGAGGCCCAGTGTGGGCTAGTATTGAATGGACAAGGTGGGGTGATAAGGAGAGGTAAGCACTTTTTAAAATATATATATATATATATATATATATACACAGAGGCATATATCTCCTCTTCCCCTCCCACTAAAAAAAGAAAAATCAAATTATTTGCCTGTCACCTGAAATTTGGGGCAAGCTTTGTGGGACAAGCCATGTGTCCAAAATTTAGTCTTAAAAAGCATTTGGGGTTCTTGGCTGTCTTTTGTATTCCTGTAATACTCTCTCCCCCTCCGCTTCCCATCGGTGGAATCTTGTAAGAAACCTCAGCAATCATACTGAGGGAAGAAGCAGGTTTAAGTGATCTGTGCTGCTTGGAGGGCTTTTGAATTCAGACATGGTCATATTGAAGTGGAAAGTTCAAGAACGAAAGATGTGCTCTCTTTGCGACTTAATGGTGATGTTGTGTGAACCTTTTCTCGCCTGCTGGCTCCATTTCACTGTTTGGTAAGTGTCTTGTAGCCTTCCAGCCACGCTTCTGGTTGGAACAATTTGCACCAGAAAACAGAAAGCCAGAGGAAGGAACATGGTGACTGTTAGCAATTCAATCAATTCTATTTAAAATCGAAGGTGGTGTTTGCAAATGAAAACACTGGCAGGTGCAGGAAAAGTGCAGCAACGGTAACCAGTTGGGGAGTTTTCACAGTCCAAATTCTATATTCGTATCATAATGATTTAAGTGTATGGAGATATATTTGTTTGAATAGGAGGTGTCACTTTATGTTCTTATGTCACCATTATTTCAATAGGCACAAGAATTACTTTGTCAGAATCAGAATGAAGGTGAAGGAAAGTATCAGGGAAGTACCTTATTCAACTTTACCATGATGTGAAATATATGAATGAATAGACTAAGCTGAAAGTAAATGATCAGAAATACATATGTTGCTTTATCATGTCCTCCATTTGCCTTATGTATACAAATAAGTGAATTCCAGTTTTGCTTTTGTACTATGTATGTTATGTATTCAGTTTAATGTCATGGTGGAAGAAATTAGTGGATTGAATTTTAATTTCTAGGAAGAGTGGGCCACAATGAACAAGAGGAATATTCGTTTAATGGATAGATTTAGATCTATGAAATTATGATCGTTCATAAAAATAATATGAACTATGTTATTCTAAAAGAATCACAAGCTGAAGCTGGCAATGAAATCTCCTTTTAAAATCGTGGAGCATGCCAACATCACATTAATTGGGGAAAGACGATCGGGATAGCTTTTTGGTGCTGAAATGGACAGCGCCTTGATGAGATATTCTCTGTCGATGACAGTTCGTTGTGAAGGCTTTGGCAACTAAGCCTTCAAAGTCAAGGTTTTATGGGTCTCTCAGGTCTCTCGGCTTTAGTCCTTGGAACAGTGGGAATCTATAAGGCTTATTTCTAAGTATGTTATGGCTTGCATGTTTCATTTCCCTAACTGTAGGCTGATGGAACTATCTATTCTAAACCACAATCTCAATTGTAAATTCCTTCCTTCTTTCTTTTGATTTTTCCAAAGACTTCCAAAGACTTTTGACTCTTCCGACTTTTTGATCCTCTGCATCTAAGGTTTTTGTTTTTGTGTTTGACGATCCACAAATAATTTTATTTGTGGCATCATGCAGTTCAACTACATGAACATTGGAAATCAGTAGGAAAAGGGAGTGGCTTAAGAATAAAATACTTTTTCCAAGGGTTAGTTGCAATTTACATGTGAAAGAAAGGGTCATTTATCTGGCATAAGCCACTTGAAATAATTAAAAACGACTTCTTCTTCTCAGTGAAATAACTATTTCCCACCACAGGAGGGAGGGATTTTGAGTTTCTAGGAATTCAATATATCAGAGATAAACAAATGCTTTTGTCTTTAGAGCTAGATCATTACTGCCAAAAGAGAAAGAAGTTGTGCTGCCTTCAACTGAGGTGCTGTGCTTGTAGTGCTTGACTGCATTCTAATCTCCCATCTGAATGAGATTGTTCACGTTGAGTCCTTCGGATGCAATTTCTTTAAGCACTTTCCTGGTAATTACCGGAGCTACTGGTTGCAGGAAAGAAAAACTGTACTCCCTCTTTCTTCTCTCTCTACTCCCTCTTCCTTTTCAATGGTGTAACGAATGATAATGAAGAAATACTGTCTGAAAATGGAAAGCTCTTTCTTGACTAATCTTAAAAGTTCATGCTCTGGCTCCATGAGCCATCCATCTGCCTCCCTAAGGAAGACAGTGCTGTATGTTTTAAATGTGTGCTTAAAAAGCATAATAAATACTGTATACCTTTTTTAAAAAACATAATAGAAATAATCATAACATTTAGATGGTCGTGACATTTTCAGTATGGAATCATTCAGATTGTCTTGACTCTGGCCACCAATACTTTAAAGCAGAGAGCTGAGGTGGGGGGCAGGGCACCTTATATTTTGAATTCTTTGTTAAAACTGTCAAAGGCAGGTTAGGATTATTTGAAAGAAGGAAGGTACTGTAGGTTTAGAAGGCCTATAGTAGGAAAGAAAGAAAAGAAGACAATACTTTCACTTAGAAACCATCAGGAGGAAAAGAGAGGGAGAGAAACATCTTCTTGGTTTAAGAAAAATAAGTAAATTGAATTCCCAATTTGAGGTGGGTGGGGGAGAGGAAAGAAGGATACAAAGACTTGGCTTTAGAAACGAATAATTATTAAACAGATGGGGGAACTGACAAGAGCGAAGCATAAGCTACTCATGCGAAATAAAATGGTGGGCTATGATAGAGTGGAGACGACTTTCCCCCGGTTTTATCTTGGCTCTGGGCTGCTGCACATAAGATTTTCCAGGGTTCTTGGAAACCCGCTTTCCGGGGGCCCAGCACCACCATCCCACCCAAGAAGTTGCTTCCTGCCTGTCTCTTCTCTTCCTCTGACTTGGCTGCTCCTGGTCGGTAATTCCTGGTGGTTTTTTTTTTTTTTTGGCATGGCCAGTTTGTTGCTTTCATGAGAGTCGGACGGGAGGATGTTTTCTTTTTGAAGATTGCAACGGGGGAGGGGCGATAGGGACGGCAGGGCTTCAGTGTTGGCGAGCTAATTACCAGCCAGCACCAACAGTAGCCACTGATTAGGTGGCCCAGCTCCCACCGCTATCACTTCCAGTTAATGACGTGCAGGATTTCGCCTGGAGCTCCGCTCCTTGCACCATCGCAACCAATAATCTTTACTTTACCTGCTGCGGGCCTATCGATAGCTTCTCTAGCCTCAGGCATCAAGCTTTGATATGGTAATCTTTCTGAGGACCCAAATTCTGCAGAGATCATATTAATGTTGTACATACAGACTGCCGCAGCTTTGCTTTAAAAGTTGAATATTCAGATCGGTTGTTTCAAAAGGAATCACTTGCAAAGATACGAATTTTCTATTTACAGAAGATGCCTGAGATTTTTAATCACAGTGGAGGGGTGAATATATGTATGTATGTATGTGTGTGTGTGTGTGTGTGTGTGCGCGCGCGCACACACACACACACACACACACACATACACACACACACATATATATATATATATATATATATATATATAAATAATGTAATATATATATAATACAAAGTATTAAAACCTTACACACACACACACATATATATATATATAATGTATATATATTATATATTTATACATATATACTTAATTATTTATATATACTTAAAAACCTTACACACACACATATATATATATATAATGTATATATATTATATATTTATACATATATACTTAATTATTTATATATACTTAAAAACCTTACACACACACATATATATATATATAATGTATATATATTATATATTTATATAATATATATATAAATATATATAAAATTATATATATTATATATTTATATAAAGTGTATATAATGTATGTATATATATGCCGAAAGCACCAGCCTGAAGATGGCGAGTGAGATCTTGTCGAAACATTGCCAAAATAGTTTCAATCTTACATGGGGAAAGACCAGAACACGCCAAGACCTGCATATATGTGTGTGTGTGTGTGTGTGTGTGTGTGTTTTAACCCTCTCATTAAATCTAGGGCTTAAGTCTGTGTGTGTGTGTGCGCGCGCGCGCATGCGTATGTGTATGCTCATGCACACACATGGTTGTCTGTCTGTTTGTCTTCCTGTTTTCCCTAACTTTTTCCTTAGTTCTGTTTTAGTTCTTCTGTGGAGCCAGTCTAGGAATGGGCAACCAAATGCACCAAACAAGCAGTCTCTTCCAGAAAGAAAGAAAGAAAGAAAGAAAGAAAGAAAGAAAGAAAGAAAGAAAGAAAGAAAGAAAGAAAGAAAGAAAGAAAGGAAGGAAGGAAAGAAAGAAAGAAAGAAAGAAAGAAAGAAAGAAAGAAAGAAAGAAAGAAAGAAAGAAAGAAAGAAGAAAGAAAGAAAGAAAAGAAAAGAAAGAGGAAGGAGGAAGGAAGGAAGGAGGAAGGAAGGAAGAAAGGAAGGAAAGGAAAGGAAAGGAAAGGAAAGGAAAGGAAAGGAAAGGAAAGGAAAGGAAAGGAAAGGAAAGGAAAGGAAAGGAAGGAAGAAGAGAGGAGGGGAGGGGAAGACAGGCCAATGGTGATACTTGGCCCTCCTATGTCGTTTATGGAATGCAATCTCCCTCCCCCACTCCTTCACCAAAAAAGAAAGGGGAGGGGGGGGGAAAAAACCCCTGCCTCTTGTTTCACTTTATGATCGTCTATCTTTCCCTGCCCCAGGCTAATTTCAGCAGCTTAAATACTGCTATCGCCTCTGGGCCATAAAAAGAAAAAGAGGGACCGGGGCTATCCACACTGCCTCTTTCCCGATTGCCCTTGGCAACGCGAAATACAAACTACTTTGAATCAAAACATTTTGGAGAAATTAATATGATCTGAACTCTTCCCGTTTTAAGAGATCTTGAGTTTGTCAAACCGCTTAGAGGTGACTGACATGAAAAAGCGGAGGTATTAAGGCAGAGCTAGGAACATTGTCAGATCTTATTTGATTAGAAATATCTTTTTTTTTTAAAAAAAAAAAAGAGGCTTAGAAAAGGGCTGCGCGCCAGTCACCAAAAAAAAGCAGCTTACCCAAGAAAGCACCTCTTTTGGACAGCTCCTTCTCTCCTGCCTTTGGTGCGTTTACTGAAGGCGCAGCCTATTCGGTTTTGATTGTATACCTTTGATCTGCAATTTTAATTCGAGGCACTTAACGATGAAAACTAAGCCTGATGGTTATTCGGGATGGGGGTGGAAGGCTGGAAGAGAGGGAGGGGAAAGGGAATTAAGGGAGTTTTTCAGCATGAGGTGGACTAAAGCTCAGGGGAGGGGCAATATCTCAGACCAAGCATTTTATCAAACTTTTTTTTTTTTTTGCTTATGCGTTCATTCTGATAGGATATAGCGCGACTAATGCGTTGCATATGCCGCATTGGAGGGATGGGGGAGAACTCCGCTTCTCCTTCCCGCCGCTTCCGGGAAGCCCGGGCGTGTAAGAAGAGAAGATTAAGAAAAGGACGCAAGGAAGGGGCAGAAATTCGTGGGGTTTTCACCGAAACTTAAAAAGAAATTTGGGCGCGTTTTCCCCTCCCAATCAGGGGCTGGAAAGAGGAGGACAGCCGATGGCGGAGCTGAAGTTCGAAGTGACCCCTAGCGAGGCCTGTTTTCTCGAAAGGCTGCGCCTAGTTCCTCGCGAGTAAGGCGGGCAGAGTCAATTCGCGCAGGTACACCAATGCGCCGCCTGCCGCCTCTATTCAGAGTCCTTTTACGCTTAAGACCCTACATACAATCTGTGCGGGCCGGCCTTTTAATGCCCGCTTTACTGAACGTTTTATAAAGAATGGTCTGTCTCTCTGCCTGCCTGCCTGCCTTTCTCTCTATCTCTCCCTCCTTCTCTCCTGTTGGGTTGCGCGCTTTCTCTTCTTCTCCCGCCGCGACCCTTTTCTTTCCGTTTCCTCGCCTTCCAATTTAGCGCCACGCTCAGCCGTTAATCTAAAAGCCACGCGGGAAACAGCGCCGGTGCCCTGGCTGGATTTTCCAACTGAGAAAGCCCCCGTCACCTTTAGTGGCGGGGGCCCGGAGCTCTTTCCCCTCTCGCAAGGAGGACGGAGGGCGCAAAAGGAGGACCGCCGCCCACCTCTTGCTGCGCTGCCAGGAAGGTTTAGATACGACTCGGCGGAGACCAGGAGAAAACAACGACCCTGCTCCGCTAGTTCCACGCTTTTAAACTGTAGCCTTTTATGCCTGCCATCCCGATTCCCACCCGCCTCTTTTCAGCTCTATGGCTGCCCGCATCTTGATAATCCCATAATAATACGTATAATTTGCCCTTACTGTATTGTCCTTAACGCGGCTGCTTCTTTTTCAAGAAGCTATTAATCTGCGTCCCGTGAAAAAAAAAAAAAGCTTAATGCGCTAGGTTAATTAATAGCTCCAGACGAGCAGGTTTCAAATGGACTCACACAACAAGGCAGGCAGGGGGCAGAAAAAGAGGAGCGTACGGGGAACTGACCGGCTGTTTGGGGAGGAGGACGGGTAAGAGGAGGAATGAAGGACGACCCTTGCGAAGGGAGCGGGTGGCCGGCCACGACGCTGCTGCCGGAGGTTTCCGAGGTAGTTGGGCTTTGCAGATCAGGCCAGGTTGGTGGGTCACGTGGGCCTTCTGAGTAGACGCGGCTGTGATTATTAATGAATTTGGATCTCTTGGTAAAGAGCATTTTTTCGAGAGAGGCCTTTCGCTTCCGAGCCCAAGGGTACAGAGCTCTCCGCTCTAAATCCCCTTATGCAGGCAAGTCCGTCGTTGGAGGATTGCAACCTGAAGCGAACCCAACGCCTATCAGAATTCTAGCCAAAGTGCTTGGATAAATGACTTTCTGAACAGATAGACCAGCTCATACTTCGTTCCCATTTAGTGTGAGCTGGTCGGGGAGGAAGCATTCTGTATATTGTGTATCTGTGTGGTTATAGATTCATATATAGTATGTGTATATAGCTAGAGAGGAAGAATGGAAAGTAAGCTAGATGCTTGTTATCGACATTATATTCTCTTGTCTGGGAGGAATTCAGAGGAAATGTCCAGATAAATTTCTGTTAAAATCAGTAAAATAAAATACATAGGGGAAAAAACATACTTAGGGAGTTCACCATGCTCTCTACTTCCACCCCCAAAAGTACAGGAAACTCTAATTTCTAAGAGTGATTGATTTCCATAGGACTGAATCTTCTCTAAATATTGTCCAATGAAGTCTTAGAAGTCAATAGAATTTAATTAATGGCAAGGCTGCATTTAAAACGGAGGGTTACAAATTTTATCAAGAGGAATTGATAACACATTCAACCTAATTTGAAGCAGATAGGATTCACTTTGAAACAGAAAGACAAGCAACATTAAGATATGCAACTTAAGGTTGAAATCTATGCACTGTTATTCTGATCCACAGCGCAATTGGGGTGGTTCTCTGTAGAGCAGGTCATAGTAGGTAACAGCAAATACCTGCATGTACAAATTTGAATATCAAACCTAGATTTGCATATCGTGCTGAAGAGGCATGCTTCCAAAATTCTCATCTGTTTTTGTTTTCCTTCAGATGTCAAAGTTTGGAATTAGATGGAGCACTGCTTGTATTTGAGAAAAGCTTTTGCTTATTCAAAAGAGTGTTCCACAATTTTTAACAGGTTCCAAGTCCTTCGGCTCCCACATATCTTTATCTTGGTATGCATTTTCATTCCACGTGTGCATATTGATGAAGCATGGCAAGAAATAATATTCATGGCATTCAACTAGGTATGATGTGTACCAGCAGGTCACAGCATAAAAAGAACCTCTGTGCCATCACCAAAAGATCATATCAAGGCTGTTCCAGACAGTATTTCATTCCTGTTTGCCAGTATATAGCTGGAAGGGATCTATGATATTACACCCCACAGGCTAAGTCCATTTAAGGTGATCTGTACTTAAAAAAAGAAAAGGAATAGGAATATCACAGGCAGAGAAAGAGTCAGAAGGAGACCATTTTTTAACTGATCAGAGCATTGAGCTCTTCCTTATAAAGGAAAATCAAGAGGTCAATCCTTTTTATTTAGAATAGAGATGAGGATTTGTGACTTTCCAGACATAGCTGAATTTGACATTGTTGAATGTTGAGTTCCCACTACCTTGCAGTATTGCCACAGTTGATTGAGGCTGATGGGAGAAGAGTTCATCCACCCGTCCTCACCCGCTCCCCAAAAAGAATAATTTCAGTCTTTATTGAACTGTTTTGTCATTACACTAATAACCACAGTGCCCCTTTTTCCTTCTGCTGTCTCTCTCTGTCCCCTGGATCAAAGGGAGATAACAAAGTGAGAGCAAACATATTTTGCCCCTGCAAATCCTCATAGCTGAGATAAAAGTTTGGAATAACGATCAGAAGAATTTTTTTGACCGTGCAGGATGCATCTTTGTGCCTGATCGAGGTGATCTGGCATTGAATGGCCTCTTTCCCATATCTTGGCATCCTCCAAGAAGAAGAAGCCTTTGCTGATGCTAGAGAAAATTTCAAGGGCCAGCTAGGCTTGGGCAGAAAGTAATGCTGCCTCGGCTATGAATTAAGTTTCATACTGTGTGTTTATCTATTTCTGGGCATCCTTATTGGCAGAAATGAAAGTCTGGCCCATATCATGATGAATGTAGAAAATAACAATATCGCTTGTAGAGATTTCTGCCACAATTTTTCTCATTCATCCTTTTTATTGTTTGTAATGCTATGCACCAAAAATATAAACTGAAAAAAACCCCAATTCTTAAAAGAACTGATTGAGGACTATTGCCAAACAAATAGCAATAAATTTGCAGCCTTAATATCACATTTTAATTAACCCAATTGATTCATTATAGAATATTTTAAAAGACGTTTCTAATTCCTTAAAATGTATTGCCCTCCTAAATATACTTTCCTCTGGAGTAACTTTAATTATAGTAATTTATTTCAAGAATTCCTTAATGATGTTTATTTATTAGATTTGTATGGCTGCCCTGGGTTGTGCTCTTAAATGGGTGGCCTTACAAATCTTTTAACTAAAATAAATAAAATGACTGTAATCACTAGGTGATACTATATAATTTAACTTCTATTCATCATTTAAGCTAATGTGAATGTATGTCTTAGAGTCAGCTTGATCCCCGAAAGTGCCTGGACAAATCTGTGCAGTATTCTTAGAAATGGTTTGCCACTGCTTCCTTCTTAGGGATGAAAGAGAGGATCTGATCCAAGGTCACCCAGTTGGTTTTGTGCCTTAGGTAGGATTAAAACTCATGGGCTCCTGATTTCTAGCCTGGTGTCTTTAACACTACATCAAACTGATTCTTTCTTTTAAACTAGCACGCTAGCAAAAGTAGCATCTGACTTTGTTTGCATGAAGAAGTTATCTTTTTCTTTACTTCTCTCTACATATCTACCAACTGGATGTAGAGGAGAAGGTAATTCTTGATAACAGAGGACTGGATTTGGGGTGGGACACTGCCTTTCCATCATGGGTAACAAAAGCAGTACCCAGCAGAGCTCAATTCCATCTTGTGGAAGGGTGAGCTGCTCCATTGGGCAGGAGATGATGGAAAATGGTCTCAAAGTTGCTTCTGTCACATTAGTTGCTTAGAAGCTTCCTGCTTAATTCAGACACCTGAGAGCAAACATAATGGACTTCTGATGAAAATGTGTGTAGGGGCAGAAGCCTTAGGCAATGCAGGAGGTTGTTGTTGGCTATTAGACATGTGTGGTGGAGATGCTGTGTGAACCCAGTCACAGCTGGTAGAGGAATCTGTAGCTGAACCTGAACATGATTTGAAAGTGCTCCACAGAGTGGACTGTAGCATTTGGAAAGGATAAACCAGACATCATTGAGGGCAGCTTGACAAAAGTCCTGGAATTCTAAGAAACTCAAAAAAGAATTCTTGTTTCTTCTTTCATTCTCCTCTCTAGATTCAAGGCAAGGCCAAGAAATGAAAGTGATGAAGCTGCCTAATGGAGTGAGCATATCAAAACTGGGATAAGGAACCCCTTTGTGAATCAGGGAGGTAGGGAGGAAAACAATTAAAAAGCTGTAAAAAAAGATCCCCCTAGAAAATATCTTTACAGAAAAGTCTGCATGCTTTTAAAATAAGGCCACTATATATATATTAGCATTATTAAGAAACAATCTTTTACTGTATCTCAAAACACTATAAGAAGTAACTGGAATTGTAATTTAGAGAACCATAATGTCCCATTCCTTTTTTCGTTTCCTTCCCTCCAACACTTCACAATTTTTCTTGGGACTGTAGGGCTACAACATTTGATTAAATATGAGTAAATTTAATTTTATTTTTGTCTTCCTCCACTGCTTTTTTTTTTAGCATATTCTAGTTTGATTAAGGTTTCTAGCGAATTCAAAAATACTATTTTAGTAGGTTATAATAAAGAATTGAATGAACTGGAACCCATGTTAATTAGAAACATCATTTGGAATTTAGAAAATGTGTTTCAGTTGAGTTTGGCTATTTAAGAATAGGGAATGAAATAAAAAAAATGTATTGCAACATAATAAGCAAAAGCAGATACATTGACCATTAGGGAAAAATCCAAAATATTTTAGTAGACAAATAGAAAATTTAGAAAATAGCTATAACCTTTTGAATTTCCAAATGGTATTGATTACAATTAATTGTCTTTGTCACAATTAAAATCCAGGAGACCAAGAGCTTGGGGAAAAGTTTATGATGACAATTACTCCATAAGATGGAAGGCACAACTGAATGTTTTCTTTCTTTCTTTCTTTCTTTCTTTCTTTCTTTCTTTCTTTCTTTCTTTCTTTCTTTCTTTCTTTCTTTCTTTCTTTCTTTCTTTCTTTCTTTCTTTTCAGTTTCTTCCTTGTATGTCTATTTCTTATTTTCTATATTTGTTCCAGTTTATTTTGTATATTGTGTTATGTTGAAAATTTATAATAAAAAAATTAAAAATGCCAAAAGGAAAAATGTGGCAGAAAAAAAAAATATATGGCTGGAGTTCAAGCCATGAGTCAGTTATGCAAAATGCGCTTATCAGGTGCAAAAGTACCATTAGGGTCATCAAAGGGTTTTTTTTTGTATGTTATATCATAAATTAATAAAATAAAATTAATAAAAAAGTCAAAGTTTTCCGGGAAGAAAGAACAAACAAATAATTGATTTTCCCATTTTTGAATATTTTTTTAAATCATATTTTATTTGGGTGACCTATTAAATCCCCATTAATAGCTGAAAATTATTCAGCTAGGTATCCATTATAGCGACTGTTACTTTAAGATGTAGAACTAAATACATTTAAAGAAAATACTAGAGCTGAATTAGAGTTGTTTGGCAGACAGCTGGAGCTAGTAAAATTATGAAGTAAGTTAGTATTTTCCACTCATTGTCAGTTGTTGCAAATCGATTTGGGCATTGCTGTAGTATTTCAAACACCATAAAATTTGTTCGAGCTGCTTAGTCAGACAAGGAAATAGGACCACCAAAAAAAATGACATGTCCACTTGGGGCAAATGTGTTTTTGCTGTTAAGGGGGAAAGGGGAGGGGGAGACAGGGAACTGGTGCACTGTCAATTTTGCCAGGCTAGAACTACACTTGGAAGCATCTCTGCTCATAACTGCAAAAGAAGTCAATGCTAACATCTTCTATATCTTGACATGGAACACATGGTAGTCAAATAAAAAATGTCTGGTTAAGGAAAATGAAAAAAGAGAAACTTGAGAACTGGGACTGTTACCACCATGTATGGAGGGAAACAGCCATATTCTGAAAGCCTTTATGGTGAGCGTGCTCAAGAACTGCTTGTTTTTACTTCCAGAGGCATCCTCCCCTTCATTCAATGGTTGAGCCCTTCAGCTGGTACTTTGCTTGCTGAGTAACAGCTGCATGGTACCAGCAACCAAAAAGGCTGCTTAGAACTTCAGATCCCAGTTTACCAACTTAACTGGTAAATTGCCTAAAAGGAGAAGAATTTCCCTTTATTTCAAGCTGGGTCTTTGTTCTCGCTGGCTGAGATCCAAGGAAATGCACAGCTAGTTCTTCATGCCCAAGGCAGTTTTGGCCTTGAGCTTCTCAAATAGTAGCAGTAGTGGACATTCCTTAAGGGATGCCTTTAGAAGCTGAGGGGGGAGGGGCTTTCAAAAGAAGTTTGGATCCTACAGCTGGGGGCAAGAATATGTGTGAGAGAAAGAGAGAGATGCAGAATAGGTCATGTGAGAGGACAGTCCAAAATACGGTCCATAGGCCCACTAAATTCTAGAAGTGTACCTAGTCCAAGGGTCTTCAAACTTGGCAAGTTTAAGACTTGTGGACTTCAACTCCCAGAATTCCTGAACTAACATGACTGAAGGAGGAATTCTGGGAATTGAAGTCCACAAGTCTTAAAGCTGTCAAGTTTGAAGACCCCCGACCTAGTAGATTTTTTGGGATTTCAGTCTTCTATTTTCTTTTTAATCTTCACTACTTGTTACCATTTCAAATGATACCGCATTATGCACCAGTTGTGTTTTAAAACTTTGCCATACCAAATGACAAAGCTTTCAATGAAAAAGTCTGGAACAAAGTGTGGTTAATAAGTGGTACAATTATAAATTCAGGACACATTGTTTGTACAAATAAGGCTGGACTACAGCAAAGAAATATTAATATTTAATTGATTTGTTTCTACATTGTCTGTGAAATCTGACTTAACTTGTCTTTGACATTGCAGTATAAAGAACCATACTGCAGGTAATATTCTACTTGCATGCAAGTATGCAAATCAACTGTTTTGTGAACTATATTGTGCCTTCAACTAAGTTCATTAAATACTTTTTGACTGAATGAAATCTAGTAGGTAGGCTAATGTCAGCATGTGCGCAATACAACCCTTAAATATTTATTTATTTTGTTTATTTATTAAATGTATATGTCACTCATCTCACTGTCAAGCAAGTCTGGTTTTCTCTGAAATGCCAATTTCTATTGCAGATAAATCAAACACACATTGGTGAGAGATGTTTGTTGCATTTAAACTGTTTTAAAGTCATTGGAATGCTATGTTTTACTAATTGATTGGTTTTACTGAGATGTACATTCAACTAACTTAATCTGGAATTAGCTTTTGTATCCCTTTGTAAATTTTTACATTTATTCAGAAAATTGGATTTCAGAAATCATTGTTTTTATTTATCACATAATGCAAGAGGTGTTGCACTTTAGGAAATATCTTTTTGATCATTCCGTATGTTTGTTAATGTGTCTCTTCAAAGTATATAAGAAGTTTTCTTATACTGCTCCTCATTATAGAAATTCCTGAAACAGTGACCATGAAGTGATTCTAAGGAAAAAAACTACATAGCTATAGACTAAACAAAGATAAAAACAATCACTTAAGTGGAAATGATAGGGAAAATTAGGTTGGGGAAGGCCAATGTCAAAAGAGGGATTTTTCAGGTGAAATTTGTTAAATTTGTCCTTCTGGAAGAACATTCCTAAATAAAAAAAAGTTCCATCTCTGTGTCTTATCATAACACAGAGAACAGCATCCTTTCCCCTAAAAAAAGACTATATGTGATTGGGAGTCTGTTCGTTAAGGTCCTTCAAACTCACTATTATATCTGTTAGAGATTGCAATGCTATCATTGTGATAAAATAAGTTAGATGAGACCTATATACTAAGGACCAAGAAGTCCTCTCAGGTATAGCCATTGTTTGGCCTCAAATAATATCCATGCAATTTTTCAGTGGAAACTCTGAAACAAATCATTAAAATAGCTTCACCCAGCATGGCCAAAAGCACGAGGTGTGTTGGGATTTGTGGGTTAGCAACTTCTGGAGGTCACCATCCAAAAACAATTAGAGAATTGCTATCTTCCAGAAGTTAAAATATGTCAATAAATCAGTGAAAATGCTCAGTATAAAAAAATAAAAATAATTTATAAATGATCCTAAAAGGCAGAAGCCGTCCATCAGTGCAATATCTTCACTGCCAGTTCTAAGGCTGTTGGTTCTGAAGTATGCCTGGAAACTGTTGAGCAGAATTCTGATTAACTGTGTATGAGAGTTTGCGAGCACAGCGGAGCTGAGTTTACAAAGCAGATTTTTGCTCTTCACTAAGTTACCTCAACTTGTGAATGTAATTGAGCTGTGAATTATGGTCGTAAATTGTTGGAGTCATTAAGTGAATCAACATATGATCAGATTCAATTTTATGACATTTTTGTGATGGTTAGGTGACTGCCACCATCATTAACCAAATCCATTTTATCCAATGGATGGTTGTTGTTGTTGTTTTTGCCAGAAACCAGAAGTAAATGCCAGAAACCAGCAAAAATAAAAAATCATGGTCACATGACTGTGGGATGCTGCAAATGGCTGTAAAGATGACCCAGAGGCCAAGCATCCAAAATACAATCATGTGACTCTGGCAGTATGAGTGTCATAACTTCAAAATTGGCTCATAAGTGGCTTTTCGGGAGTCTGTCATAACTAAGTGAAGAGCTACCTGTACTGAAAATGTGTGAGTGAGAGAAAATTTAATTTAGGTTGTTTTACGTAAAGTGTGGGAAATAAATAATATCTTACTCTTTCCTTATATTTCTGACATATATATTAACAGAACAGATGGACTGAAACAGCCAGATGACTCTGGTGGGGAAGGAGACTGGTAACAGAAACTGATTTTTGCCTTTTTCCTGATATAAAAAAAGACATTTATATGGGTACAATAAAGGACATTGTACATGTTAAAAGGTGCTAATATCAGTAAAAGCAGATGGGCTTAGAGCATTTTTTACAGGCATCAGGTCAGACCATAAACCCAGCTACAAAGGTCATAGAATAATGTACATTGTTTTCTTTATTCCTGTGGAACAGTCCCCAGCTAACATTGGTTAGTTGGGGACTGTTTTGCATTCTTTGGGCCAGGAGCTCAGTAATCACTACAGTTTTTATGCCATGTATCTCCAAACACTTTGGTTCCTTTTTTTAAAGTGAGCATTTTCCCACAATGAAAGTGAATAGCTTGAATTATAAACTATTCCATTTGAATATGGAGTTGAGTTGAAGGTTGGCTGCCATATGTAAAAAGAGCAGTATGCAATGGAAATGGAGCATTTATAAGAATGAGAGGAATCGTATGAAGCAGGGAGGGTGCTAAGAAAGTACTATACCTCTTTGGTTGTTGAATCTATTCATGAATAAAGTATAAGGATTTTTTGTGGTGGTATTAGAGATATGTTGTTTTGAGATATGAAGGTACACGTCACTTTGCATGGAGATGATCCCTTTGCAGAAAACGTTAGTTAGGCAGTATGATGTAATGAGATGTATGGATCTGGAAAGTAATATATTGACACCCAACATAGTTGTGTTGACAGAGTGAAAAGAATGAACATTTGAAAGATATAAAAAAAACTGGGAGGAAAATAGATGAAATAACTAAAGTCATACTTTTTGATAAAATGTTTATTGGAAGGACGGAGAAATTTGAAGAAGTGAATATATGTTGGTGATCTCCAACAGACCTGTGCGTTCCCACAGGGAGGGCCTTCTCCGGGTGCCGTCGGCTTCTATGTGTCGTCTGGCGGCCCCCAGGAGTAGGGCCTTCTCTGTGGGGGGCCCTGACCTCTGGAATAGTCTGCCCCCAGAGATACGCACCAGCACGGACCTGAGAGCCTTCAGACGGGTGTTGAAAACCTGGCTCTTTGAGCAGGCTGGCCTAGGCTGATACACGATTTTAACTGTCTCCCGTTTTAAATTGGGTTTTAAATATTTGGGTTTTTTTAATTAGTTATGGGGGAGGGTGGACTTTTAATTCATAACAGCCTAAATTATTTAATTCATTTTAATTTTTGTATGATGTATTGGGGTAGGATCGGCTGTGCACCGCCCTGAGTCCTTCGGGAGAAGGGCGGTATATAAGTACATTAAATAAATAAATAAATAAATAAATAAATAAATAAATAAATAAATAAATAAATAAATAAATAAATAAATATGTTGATAGGCAGGTGGTAGATAGCATGGGGCCTATTGTGAGGAATGAATGTTTGTCAAGAGAAGCAAAATATTGTATAATTGTGCTTCTGCTCACTTTTGCTATACAACCTGGAGAACTGGATAGGGCCGGAGAAACATAAAAATATGTAAATTGAGTGCAGTGGGAATGAGTTGCTTAAGTATGAATGATGCAAAAAGAAGAGATGGGTGAAGAAATGGATGTGCGTGAAGGAATGTGCTCCAGATAAAATAAACAAATAAAATTATGCTCTAGTGATTCGATCATATCATGAAAACGAATTAGGATTGTACCACAAACTAATAATGAAGGAAAAGTGAATTTATTTATTCAATTTGTATATTTGCCCCTCTCAACCAATGGTGGTGAATTAAATATAAACCAAGTATAAAAACAATAATGAATTAAAATAAATAGCAGCTAAGAAAACATCATACTCCATAATTACTAATACAATGAAAAACGTGCACATATTCAGGGTCTCAGACTCAGTCACAAAGCCAGATCTTTAGAGCCTCATGAAAGGCCTGTAGGGTTCTGATCCCAGTTAATGGGATGCAAGGAATACCCATCCTGGTGGATTGAATTGGACAAGAAGGAACCACTGGGGAAAGGCAGTCCCTCAAATAACCCAGTTCCAACCCAAGAAGGACTTTAAAGGGGGCAAATTATACCTTGAACTGCACTGGAAGCATACCAAAAAACATTGTGTGTGCCTCGTGTGCTGAATATTCAGTGTTGTTTTTTATTTGTGCTGCTGCATTCTGCACCAGTTGAATTGTCAAGAGGGAGGGAAGACTGGGAAAGCCAAAAGGGTTTAAGAAAAGAGAGACAAGATGAGCAAACAAAAGATACTGTATGAATTGATTGGTTGAATGCAAGGATGGCTTACAGGAATAGAAAGCTGTGGAGAGCTATGATTATATATGGAGAGGTATGATATGGAGTGGCATTGGTTAGATTGGATTGAGGTAAATTTTATTGTCTCTTCTCTTTTGCCTTTAATTTCTTTATCTTATTACTTGGAACTCTTTTTCTCTGCTTTGCATAATATTGCTTATTCCAAAAGGGAATAGCATTATGAATTTATATGAAGCAGTTCAATATCACTTCCTATTAAAAGAAATCTCAAATCAGCCTACAACAATTAAAACATTAGGTTAAAGGAGTTAAAATACATATTAAAAATTTCTAAAGGACACAAAAGAAAATAAAGGAAATACATAAGGTGAGTGATATATAACAAGGCCCTTTTTGTGTATATGATGTCCCAAATGTGGAACTTTTTCTGCGAAGAAATACATAAGTTATTGTTCCATTGATATGCTGCTGAACCAATCTATGATTCAGTTTTTATGATTAATTAAAAACTATGATAGCAAATGTGGTTTTGGTTTTACTGGTGCTCATTTTATTACTTTTTTTTACTATTCTTCATTTTTAGTTTTTAATTTGTTTTGTTACCTTTTTAATAGAGGATGGGTTGCCAAATGAAGTGAACAAATGTAATGTAATTGCTTCTCTTCTTTTAAATCAGTGATGTCATGGGAAGAGAGGAAAGAGCCACCAATTCTGTGTTTCTGTGATCTTTCTCACCATATTGGTATTTTAGTATATAACTATTATTTACAGCTAAGAACTGGAGAAAATATCTGAAGTCAATGACAATAAATTGTATTTCTTTATTTATTAGATTTATACCCATCGCAATAAAAAAGACTCTTAGCTGCAATGAGACAGACACATATCATACATCAAAATAAAATAAAAAAGATAAAATTGATTCGACCAACACCACACACTTCCAAACCAATAAAAAAGTGGAGTCAGTTCATATCTTAAAGATTTCCTGAAATAACTCAGTTTACAAAAATTTTCAGAACACCAACAACACTGATTGAATTTTTAAAAGGAGGCTAAATTCCTGATTGCAGAAGCATGGTAGATAGAGATGGCATAAATAAAGATGGACCTTTAAGTCATTCTTGACTCCTGGCAACTTCCTGCACAGGATTTTTAGAAGTGGTTTGCTTTTGCCTTCCTCCTAGGGCTGAAAGAGAGAGAGACTGGCTCAAGGTCACGCAGCTGGCTAAGGTAGAACTGGGATGGATGGTTGGAGTGGAGTACTGATTGTCTGTTTTTAATCTAAGGGGCCATGGATTTGTGTGCCACAACCTTTAAATAGGCATATGAAAATTTAGGTCCCTGGTTTATGGATCCACAGAGGAAGTAAGGGGGAAGCAAATAACAGTGTGGTGACAGCATCCCATAGTTCAGGGGGTTGCACCAGACAACTGGAAACAAAAATTATAACGGAAGCATTTGGATTATGGCATCATTGTGCATATGACATTATGCAGGCTAAATTGCAATTTATTGTGGATATTGCAGTGTGCTAGGCATCTCTTCCCACCTGGCATTTCCTCTGCGACCAGCAGTTACTTTAAATGGAAGCCCATGTTTTCCTTTGTAGGGACTCACTATAAAAGAAATAAAGATTCCTCACTACAAATCTAAATTGTATCTCTGTTTATGAATTATGAATTACTTTTGTACTTTAAAAATATCTCAAGTGTTCTGCTTATTGAGATGTGCTTTTGAAAGTGCTAAAACCGGCAAAGATTTCAGCTGACAAGCTCTTGGGCTGAACCTCTTACAATCTACTTTAATCTACATTTCAGGTGGTACCTGTGTCGTTAATCCCACGGATCTCTTTTGTTCAGTTCCTGGCCGCTTATCGTTACTCAGCTCCACTTCCAAATACAAAGTGACCATTGCAGAAGTGAAAAGACGATTGTCTCCACCAGAATGTCTCAATGCCTCTCTTTTGGGAGGGATTTTGAGAAGGTAAGAAACAAAAAGCAAAGTGCATGAGGGCAAATGAAGATCTATTACATTAGAAGAGGGAAGAAGAGCGTCCATATCTTTGCTTATTGTTTTGTTTTAATTATTCTTGTAGAAGAAAAATTGTTAAGTTGCAAACTGAAAACATGCAGCTCTTAAGCAGAGATTGGGGAATATTTGTAAATAACCAAATAATCGAAAACAAATGCAAGCAAAGTTAAAGAGAAGATTATCTTCATCTTCCTCCACATTCCTTTCCTAATAGAGCAAAATCCAAAAATGGAGGGCGGTGTTTAAGAGAGAAATTGGATAGACTGGGCCTCAATCTGCCTGCCGGAAGGAGAAAAGCAGCCAATGTCACCCTCTTGACATCCTTGGTGGAAGGTAAGATTTGTTCTACCTGTGATGTTAGACTTTTTGGTGTCTGCTCCTGGGCTACACTCAGGGGTGGGATTCAAAATTTTTAGCAACCGGTTCTGTGGGTGTGGCTTAGTTGGTGGGCGTGGCTTGGTGGTCATGTGATTGGGTGGACATGGCTTGGTGGTCATGTTATTGGCTGGGTGTGGCCAGCTCAATATCACTCACATCGAGGCACGCATCTCCTCGCCTGGCCTCTCATGACCGTGGGGATGCTGCAACAGTCGTAAGTGTGAAAAATGGTCATAAGTCACTTTTTTCAGTGCCATTGTAACTTTTGAATGGTCACTCTACACAAGCAAAGTACCAGCCAAGGAGGGGAAAGAAACTCCAGAGAAGTTCCTGAGACAGGAAGTCTAGTCCTGCCAAGAATGTAATAAGGGTTAACGGAGAGGCAGTTTCTGTAAACAATACCAAAATGTTTCCTTCCTGCCTTCCTTACAGGATTAGACCAGTAATTTCTTCTAACAACCGGTTCTCCAAACTCCTTAGAATGTTAATAACCGGTTCTGCTGAATAGGTACGAACTGGTAGAATCCCACCCCTGGCTACACTTACATTTCTGAGTACTCTGGAATAAATGAGAAGCCTCTTAAAATCATTAGACAAAGACTGTAAAATCACGAATTTAATATAAGTGGCATGATTTCTGAAGATTCCTATGCAAATTCACTTCTAAATTTTTATGTCAGGTGGGGAAATAATTTGAGAGAGAGTCATGATAATGTTTATTGTAAAACCTTGCACTCAATTACAAAAGTTAATTGACAAAATAGTTCTTGTGGCACATGAATGTATTTTTGTTGACACATGTCTACATAATAGTATCAAGCAATATGTAGGAATAAATCAATGGTCAACCTCCAAAATAGGTCTTAGAACATGCACACAATTAACACTCAGATTATGTTTTAGCAGTTTAAAGAATATTATCCACTTTTATTAGTGTGATTATCAGTTAGCCTACATATGAGAGAGACTGTTTAGGCACCAATTTGTTCCTCTTATAAGAGCAATTGAGAAATAAAAATTCAAGGATGATGTTTTGTCCTAGCAATATGACTAGATTTTGTTTCAGTAGAATAGCATGCATTTTTTTCAGTCCCTCACCACAGCCTCAGTTGGGTGAAATGATAAAAAAAAAAATAAAGTGTTTGTAAGCTATAAATAATGTATAGCACTTTTGCAGCTTTAGTTTTGCAGGAGGATGGGTAGAGAATAGAGAAGGGAGCCTTGTGTTTCTCATTGTCTATAATTTCCTCATAGAAGACAGGAGGATATGAAATACACCCATGGCTTAGGAGAGTATTTTAACATTTCAGTCTTCTCCACAAATCAGATTGTGGCTGATGTGGGCTCTTAGGGTTTGATTAAAAAAAAAATCAGCGCACAAGTCTAGGATATATGTAGGCAACGAAAGTCTTGTTCTCTTAGTCTCACTTGGTAAACTTAATTAACTGCATTAGGATTCCATTTTGAATTCCTCCACCCTTCCTCTCAAGTCTTGATAATACAGAGATCCCATTTGCATTTTATACTGCAAAGCAAGATCATTTGTCAGGTTATTAGCCGGCTTTTCTTGGGATGGTAAAACAGTTTTATGATCCCTTTTTATCCTTTACCTTTATCCATCTGCACAGATTAGACCATACATTGCCATTGTCATCCTCCATAGAACTCTAGCTTTTTTCTCCACATCAACAATCTTCAGCAAACTTCTTCAGATTTTCCTTGGTTTAACAAACCTTCAGCACATTGTTTTTATAACTTTAACTATAAATCAATAGCTAAGTTCATTTGGGTTGCCAGCTACTACTTCCATTCCAGCACAAAGTGATACGGTGGCTACGGGCAAGTATGATGAGCCAGAAAACAGCCATAGCAGCTAGAGGTACATCCTATTACTTCCTCCTGAGGAAGATTTGCTTGCCTTCAGAAATCATGGCTTGCCTTCAGAAATTGTGGGTGTTCCATCACTGGAGGTTTTTAAGAATAGACTGGACAGTCACTTGTCTGAGACGGTATAAGTTCTCCAGCTTGAGCAGGGGGCTGACTAGATGACCTCCAAAGTCCCTTTTTTCTATTCTATTCTATTTATTTTTCTGACGTCTTCTCGATGATTCATTTGTTGTTGTTATAGATAGCAATCTCTAAGTCAGTTTCCTATCCAGGCAGGGAATGAGCAATGTGGTGCTGTTTTCCTGAACAATGCAACAGAACAAATTTGTATAGTTACAGTGTCAAATACCAGTTTGCCACTCCTCATTCAAGAGTATTTCATTCTTTCTAACCAAAGTTGAAGTTTGTGAACTGTGTTTGCTGTGAATTTTTGATCCCGCATACCCCTTTTCCCTTGGTAAGAACTTTTTGAAAGATAAGAGGTTCAATATACCTCATTTTAAAATTATTGCATTAACACTGCTCTCACCCTCACATCAGAAGCATCAATGCACAGAACAAAAGAAAGGTTCCCTCTTAACACAGGATGCCTACACAAAGCTCTCTTTTAAATCTTGAAATGCCTGTTTACACTTGAGAGTTTAGTGAACTTTATTGAGCTGCCTCCTTGTTACATGTAAAGAGGTTTTGCATTGTAGCAGGGATATCCAGCATCAAAATGGTGAATACAGCTGGGTGATTGATGATTCCCCCCTTTTAAGGTGAGTCATATGCATCATGGACACAAACATAAAAGAAGCAGGGGTTTGATCACCTAGCTGTATGCACCATTTTGATGCCATTGACTCTATACACACACACACACACATACTGAAAATATTCCTGCTTCGATTGAAAAATGAGGTACTAATCAACCATAGAACCCCACAGCTCTGGGGAAGGTCTTACTTCCATCTGGGATGTTAGAGGTTGTTGAACAGTTTGCCCTTTCTGCTCTTTCACCTTAACTTCTTGGTAATCTATAATGTAACCTAACTAAGAGATCAAGCCAATGGTGTAACCTAAATAAGACATCGGCCATCAGCAGACACATAGAAATAAACCATATTTATGCACTTTCAAAAGAGACAATAAAAAAGTAAGAAGGAAAAAGAAGACCAGAACACATTCTCTCTAGCAACCAACATGCAAATAAACAGGGATTAAAACAATACCCTAATCAGGGAACTGCCAAAAAGAACACAACACCTCCACCAAAACTGGCAGGGCAAGCTATTCTATATAAATGGGAAGCAAACCCCACACTCACTTATACTATCTCAAATAATTGGGTAATGAAACATCTGCAAGCAAGCAAGCAAGCTAGGTCAAAGAACACCAAGTAGTCCCAAGTAATACAGTTCAGAAAACCCTAATTGAAATTTATCTAGATTAATAGTTACATTGGCTACTTTAAGACTGGAAAAATACCATCCTTCAATTGTTCCTCATGTTCTTCTGCAGAAAATAATGATATCATCCAAATATGGTTCATAGCATTTTCCCTGGCCCACAAATATTTGTTCTCTCGAGAGTTGTAGGAGTTCTATTATATGAAGTACAGGTAGTCCTTGTTTAGCAAATTTCTCATACAGCAACAGTTTGCAGTTACTGGTGATGAAAATATATCTTTGCAACCAATCCTCACATTTATAAGCTTTGCTGATCTGTAAAGCAAAGGAAAGCTGAAACTCATATGTGAAGTCATGGGTTTACATCAGTGGTGGGATTCAAACGTTTTTACTACCGGTTCTCTGGGCGTGGCTTGGTGGGCGTGGCAGGGGAAGGATACTGTAAAACCTCCAGTCAGAGGTGGGATTTGCCAGTTCTCCAAAGTACTCAAAATTTCCATTACCGGATCTCCAGAACTGGTCAGAGCTTGTTGAATACCACTTCTGGTTCACATAGTAATCATTTTGCTAAATGACTGAGTTATGGCTCCTAAATGAGGACTGCCTGTACGGAAGAAGCTTTCACTTTGGGAGTGTCTATGGAGATTCTCAGTCATCCAGGCATTAGTGGGATTCAAAATTTTTTACTACCAGTTCTGTGGGCGTGGCTTGGTGAATGTGGTATGGCTTGGTGGGTGTGGCAGAGGAAGGTTATTGCAAAATCCCATTCCTTCCCCACCCCTCTAACCTGCTTTCCAGTTCTGTTCCCCTGTGCAGGGCAACAAAAGAAGACCCAGATGATCAGCTGGAACTTGGGAGGTAGGGAATAGATGGGGGCAGGGCCAAGTCAAAGGTGGTATTTGCCGGTTCTCCGAACTACTCAAAATTTCCGCTATCGGTTCTCAAGAACTGGTCAGAACCTGCTGAATATCACCTCTGCATCCAGGTCATGGTTGTCCCAAAAGTGCTTTTTTCCAAGAAGCAACTGGACTTTCTGGTAGAAAGCCCAGTTGCCTCTTGACAACCAGAAAGTCCAGTTGCCTCTTGAAAAAAATCACCTTTAGTTTCATTTTTTGGGAGTTTCCCTGAAAGAAATTTGTCAATAGGCCTTACTTAAATCCAAAGTAAATAAGTATTTTCCATATGTGTTTATTAGATTATCTATTCTTGGGCCAGGCTAACTATCAAACAGTTGCTTGCTTAAGAAGTCTTAGGTTTACACAAAATTTAACTTCTTTTTTGTCTTAAGAACTAACACTATGTATGAAGACCATTTTACTAGGAGATGGTTCAAGAACAGATTTTTTTTTCTTCTTCTTTCCTCAGGGCATCTCTGTAATATGATATGTAATATGATCTCTGCTTCTGTGCTCTACTAATGTAGTAGTGCCTGGCTTATTTGTAAAAATATGATTGAAGACGTCTTAGATCTGCTTTTTGTTGTGAAGATAAGCTGAATTCTACCCATGCCTCAATGCATTCTGTATGAGTGACAAGCAGGTTTATAATTGCTCAGCTGAATAATCCAACCTATGAGCTCACAATTCTAGACTTGGCTGTTTTCTTTCAATCCACTGGTTGACAGGCTGTGGTTTCTTCACATCTCTCCATTTTGCAGTTGGCAGGTTTGCATTCCTGGCTGGCAACAGAAGCCACACTCTATCTGCCCCCTTCTAGTGATTTGTCTCTGGCATTTATATCATACCTGCATTTTGCATATTTGGCAGAAGTTTTGGGTGTTCTTTGCCTTGTCACCTAGTTTCTGCAGTTTTCTCTTTGACTGAGAACTTTATTAGGAACTTTATTAGTCCAACTATCCTTCACCCCATCTATGACTCTTCTTGATCATCTTCCACACAGCAACTTAAAAGGGCTGGTTCCAATGGAAAGCCTGTGACTCTGCTCTATATAAGGAAGGCACATGTTCCAGTGTTTGAATCATCCTGCACAGATTTCTTTTACATGTTTTTCAGAGTCTGATTTAATCATTCAATTAATCCATCTGTCTGTGGGTTCTCCTGCCAGATATCCCCAGTGCTATATATATATATACTGTATATAAATGCTTTAGCAAAGCAGATTGGAAGTTTGGGGCTTGATCTGTGAAAATCTCATTAGGTACACCCACTCTACTGAACAGTTTAAGCAACTCATTGGCAATGACTTTTGTGGTAACTGCAGAAGGGAATTGCCGCAGGGCATCTCATAGCATAATCAGAAATTACAAGGCTGATTTCCTTTGGCTGACTTTGGCAAGGGACCAGCAATGTCCATAGCAATTCTAGAAAATAGAAAGGGGGACAAAGGGATTTTTTTCCATGGGTGTTTTCTCCTTCCTTGGGGATCTCCCCTAACTATAAGAAAACCTAATTTTTCTCCATAAATCAGGATGTGTTACTTGCTCATCACCATTTTTAACCACTGCCCTCCTATAACTTATCAAAGAAGGGTCTTTTTTTCTTGGAGAGGTCTAATATCTACTTCCCATTTGTACTTTAAAGACTGGGTTTTGTGCCTCTTTACCTATCAGTCTTTCTATATATGGCTGCTTCTCTGGATCAAAGATGTGGCTTGGATAGCAATACACTGTGGGGGGGGGGGGAACGGGACATATTACCATGTGTGGTGGTGTTGCAATAAAGTGCAGGAGTATTGGCTTAAGACAGGGAAGTAGCTGGAGGAAATGTTGGGTCTTAAAGTAGATCATCTACCAGAATGCTTTCTATTAGGAATTATGTCAAAAAAATATAAGAAAGATGAGCTTTATTTGATTATACACATTATTACTGCAGCAAAGATAAAATTTGCCCAGAACTGGAAAGAGACAGTTATACCAAGTGAAGAAGAAATAATAAACGGAATCTTACCATGTACTGAAATGGACAAGTTAACTCTAGAAATGAAAAACAAAGATGAATTGGCATACTATGCAATTTGGGATAAATTCTATCATTGGTGGGAACAGAGAGGAAGGTCTTAAGTTGGGAAAGGAGTTGTTGAAAGGGTAGATGATTGGATGAGATGAAAAGAAAATGATGAACTGAATTTGAGTCCTCCAGATGAAAAGTTGAGGAAAAATTGAATTCATCCGAGTTACATAGCTAAGAAATAGTGACAAGCTAATATTGGCATATAGTTGCTTCACCCACTCCTGTTGTTCACATGGTATGCCTCTAATGTGCATTGACTTCTTCAAAATTGGATTTCAATTCTCAAGAAATTGAAGGCATGGAGTACATGCCTGACACCTGGGTGATGGGATGAACAAAACCATGTAGCTCAAGGTTGGCTTTAAAGGTGAGGATTTATTTTTGGTCAAGCCACAGGCACAATCTTGAGCAAACCATCCAGTATCTCTGTTCCATTGGCCTATGGCTCAGTGTAGAGACCCTTCAAATGAATAATACATGAAAGATCCAAAGGAAACAAAACAGTGACAAAATACACAGACTCACAAAGAGCTTGTGAGTGCTGACAAGTAATAGAAAGTAGTAGGAAAATCCTGTAGAAATATGGTAACACGTGGGGAGGAGGTAATTGTTTCTAATTCTCTAGTTGGGGGCACAAAATGAGCATTACAAATCATATTCTCTGTGGGAGGTGATTGAGGAAGGTTCAGTCCCTTCTTTGGTCAACTTCCACTAGAACTCTCTCTTAGCTTTTAGCTAGCAGCTTTCATTCCATCCAACCATATCACTGGAAGAGCTGGAATGACAGCAATCATTCAGCAGAGAAGTTAACTCCATTTCTTTCTATTCAGGTAAAACCTCCTAATGTTAAGAACTGCTGCTGGTTTTCCTCCTTGCTGTTTGTGAATTTTAAAAGGATAAGCGGGTGTTTATCTTCTCATGGGCAGTAATATACTTGAATGATCCATCTCGGGCAAAAACCAAGAGTCTTTTTTAACTAACCAAGGTTTTGAAAGAGCCCACTTATAACACATGCTGCTTGTTTAATTCACTGTTATTTTGTTTGGTCACAGGAGAAGCTTTGCATCTGGCCAGGGATTTTGGCTACACGTGTGAAACTGAATTCCCAGCCAAGGCAGTCGGAGAACATCTTGCCAGGCAACACATGGAACAGAAGGAACAGACAGCAAGGAAAAAAATGATTCTAGCAACAAAGTAAGTTGTTTAAATGCTACTTAGCTTACCTCTGTGAGTCGAGAAGCTACTTATTTTAACCCTGCACTGGGCTTCCAAGGCAAATGGTTTTGAAGTTGGGTGGATATAACAAGTCAAATATATAAATAATAAAAAAATAAAAGCATAGAAGATAAAATGTATTTATATTTTGGTACGTCAAAGTGTGCACAGATCCAGAGGGATGCTGAGGCCCACATACATGCACAAAGTAACATTCCTTCATATATATCTTAATATAGTCAAGTTTGCATCTGTGGTAACTATTTTGACCATAATTACTAATAAATCCATTTAAGTTGAGCTGATTGATATTTATTTAGAAAGAAATATTACAAGGGATATGCACTATAAATCATTTCTAATAATATATTGGCAGTCCAAAGAAAACTTTTTGAAAGATCTACGCGACAATGTCAAATATAGGATACCAAATCACTTAGAGGGATACTTTTCCTTATCTTTAAAATATAGAAATTCATTCCTTTTCTTTCTCTTGATCTTATTTCTTGGGGAGGGAAGTGTAGTTGCATCCACCATTGTACCTCTACTGTTTCGCTAGGCTACTTGGGTATCAAAAGACAGTTGAAGAGAGAATTAGACTTCTTTTCCCTCACAAACTTGCTGATGATGCCTAGAAGCATCAACCATCTGATGACTCAAGTGTGTATTCCCCCATTTCTAATCTAATGACTGGTATTTAGGACAGCTTTTTGCAAGCAAAGAAGCTTTTTGTATTTTTGTACAGGTAATCCTTGACTTACAACAGTTCATTTAGTGACCATTCAAAGTTACAATGGCACTGAAAAAAGTGACATGACCATTTTTCATACTTACAACCGTTGCAGCTTCCGCACGGTCATGAGAAAGTGGGCGAGGAGAAGAACCCTTTGACATAAGTGACACACCCACTCAGTCACATGACCATCTAGCCATGCCTACCCAGCCAGTCATTAGGGCAGAGAACCAGTTATTAAAAAATTTGAAGCCCACTGCTCATAGTCAAGTGATGAATGGATGCTTTTGTGCTCTTACATCATCATTAGTCTGTTACAGTTGATTAGAACTTGACCAGAAAGAGTCATTTTTATTTCTTTCTTGGAAAGCTTTATTTAGAAAAAAATTCTGTAAATGATGTAAGACTACAGCTTCAGAAAGTTCCCCATAGATATGTCAATTGGGGACTCAAATTCTATATAATACAAAAGTTGTTTCAAGTTCAAAAATGGGTTGTGCCATCTTTATCATCCTTCTAATACATATTGATCATTCCAAAGGTTTTCTGAGCACGAGCCTCCTTTTTATTCAGAATATTTCTGGAATATTTGAAATAATTCCAATAAAATTGGAGCAATTGATTTGAACTTTGAGTTTTTTGGATTCCAACATGTTGCACATCATTAATGTCAGCAATTCTAGATTCTAGATTCAACAAATTCTAGATTCTGCAGTTAACAAGAACAGTGAGGGACAAACCAGAGAGCTGAGTTGTTGCCACAGTGATTTGCTCTTGCAATGAAACAGAAATAAATTATTCTTTATCTATGGAATTCTTATTATGTAAATTAAGTATTTGAAACAGTTTAAGAAATACTGATAAACTGTGCACAGGTGTTCTGGATTTGAGATGTTCTTGGGAAAAAACTTTCATACATGCTTTCTGTAAAAATATAATAGCAATAGCACTTAGAATTATGTATCGCTGCATATTGCTTTACAGTCCTCTCTAAGTGGCTTACAGAGTCAGCCTATTGCCCCCAACAATCTGGGTCCTCATTTTACCCACCTCGGAAGGATGGAAGGCTGAGTCAACCTTGAGCCTGGTGAGGTTCGAACTGCCAAATTCCAAACAGCCGGCAGTCAGCAGAAGTAGCCTGCAGTACTGCACTCTAACCACTGTGCCACTTTTAATCAATAATAATCAATCAAATCATCTTAATCATAGATTTGAATCTAGTCTGATTCACAAGTAAATTTTATTGATAATTCTCGGGCCAGTTCTAGAGATTATGAAATTGTACAGTGAGAACTTACTCAAACAAATATGCCCAGGTCTGCTTCATATTATTTTTTTCTTTCAAATTTGTACTAAGTTATGGGACACAGTAAGGTGTATTTGATCTCCAGTTCATCCTTTTTTATGGTACAGTGGACAAAATATATTGATTGCATTGAATGAAGTCATGGTGTTGGCATATAAACAAGAGAGGTAGTTCCATTGACTGCAACAGGACTTTAAAGTAATTTTTTCACAATTCCGTGGTTCATTTCAGGATTATAATCTGATCCACAAACCATTCAAGGTGTATGACATCAACCAGATTTCAGTACTCTTACAAGGGCTTAATTTAGAAGAATCCAATCCAATGTGTTTATCAATCAGGCTGCCCGCATCATATTGCACCAGTTCTAAGTATATGCTTATACCCAAGGACAGAGGACAGCCATGTCCACTAAGGCGTGTCTTGAAATCTGGTGACAAGAAGGAGGTTACTGCAAAGAATACTTACAATATCAAAGGGTTTCATGAAAGTAGCAAGCCTTCTGTTTCCTTTGAAAGGGAAACCTCTTTCCTACTTGATGTGTAACCCCTCTTCAAAGAATCCCCTTTGGCTATATCAGCATGCCACGATCCAAAAAATAAAAATCACCAAACTGACTTAAAGTGGCAAAAAACAAGCTTCCCCTTTTATTAGGCCACACGCAGACATTACAATCAGAAGTTGTAAAATGCACAAACATACCAGAGGCAAGCTGGCCTTATTATAAAGGGCTCTGTAGCTTCCCAAAGGAGCCATTAAAAAACAATTACACTGCGGTGACCAAACATAATCTTAAAACATTTACTAAGACAAAAGCAAGCCAATCGGCGCGTCTGCATATGTGGCAGTCTACCCTTTCAAAGTGAGCCTTTTCTGCCAAGAGATACATAGCTTTGCTTAATCTGCTATCTCTGAAGGAAGGCTCATTCACTCTACTGGTTTTCATTACAGTTTTTCAGGCTGTACAGTTCTTCAAAATGCGAACAGTAGAACTTATTTGCATCCTACTTTCGTTTTAAAGTAATACCAGGCCTATTTAATTTGAATTTTTAAATATACAGCTTAAGAGGTAATAATGAAAAAGGCAAGGAAAGCCCTTTACCGGGCATTTGGAATACAATAGAATAACAGAGTTGAAAGGAGCCTTGGAGGTCTTCTAGTCCAACCCACTGCCTAGGCAGGAAACCCTATACCACTTCAGACAAATGGTTATCCAACATCTTCTTAAAAACTTCCAGTGTTGGAGCATTCACAACTTCTGGAGGCAAGTTGTTCCACTGATTAATTGATCTAACTGTCAGGAAATTTCGCCTTAGTTCTAAGTTGCTTGTCTCCTTGATTAGTTTCCACCCATGGCTTATTGTCCTGTCCCCAGGTGCTTGGAGAATAGCTTGACTCCCTCTTCTTTGTGGCAGCCCCTGAGATATTGGAAGACTGCTATCATGTCTCCCCTAGTCCTTCTTTTCAGACATACCCAGTTCCTGTAATCGTTCTTCCTATGTTTTAGCCTCCAGTCCAGGGATGGGATTCTACCTGTTCTCACCTATTTGCTAGAACTGGTTGTTAACTTTCTAAGCAGTTCAGAAAACCGGTTGTTGGAAGAAATCTTTTGTTTTTTCCCACCCTTATTATATTCTTGGCATTATGACTAGACTTACTATCTCCAAAGGAGGTTTTTTTTTTCTTTGCTGGTACTTTCTTAAAGGGGAAGGGTTATTTTAAGCTTTTTACACTGTTGTTGGGAAGAAATATTCCCCTGGAAATATTTCCAGCTGCATGCAACGATCAGCACTTTGAAGAAATAATTGAATAATGAAGCAGAGCTGCCAGAAAGAAGCTTTTAATGACAAGGAACCAAGATGAGTGACAATCAGCAAGGCTTCTTGACTAGCTAGAAAGATTGACATTCAAACGTGAGTTTACATACCCTTTCTGAGTTTTGGTCTAAAACTGGTGACCATTCAAAGTTACAATGGCACTGAAAAAAGTGACTTATGACCATTTTTCACATGTACGACCGTTGCAGCATCCCCATTGTCATGAGAGGCCAGGCAAGGAGAAGCGGCCCTTGTGAGTGACATTGAGTTGGCCACACCCACCCACACCCACCAACTAAGCCACGCCCACAGAACCAGTTGTTAAAAAAATTGAATCCCACCCCTGCTCCAGTCCCCTAATTATGGAATCCCAAATATGTCATCCAGGAGAAGAAGGCCAAGAAACCTTGGTGGCTTCTGACTGAATAATGTCTCCATTTGATGGTGTGGGTGTGCATTGTGTTAGTTAGGTAATCTTTTCTGGTGCACCCTACCCAGTAACTCACAATGTATAAATGATGTTTCTCAAGCCAAGAGTCCCACTTGGCTTTTAAGTAGCAGGTTCAGGAGCAGGGAGGGGGAATTGGAGAGGAGGGGAGAAGATGAATGCATACCCAACAATGAATGGAGACAGGATAATGAATGAGCAATGCCATCACAAGAATTATTTTTTTCTTTACATTTACACAATTGATGTGACTCCTCCCCACCTCTTTAGTAATGTCTGCCTTCTGGCACATTAAAAAAAATGACAATCCAATGGCCACTTTTGGAAAGGTTCAGAGGCCAAAAATGTTAAGGATGCATACTTATTCTTGGTAATATTAACATTTAGGTCGTCCGGTATTTTTTTTCCTATTGATCACTGACAAAGGAAGAAAGTCAGCTATTCTGCTATGTAAACAGCATTCATTTACCTCTAGTGCAATTCATTCTTCTAGTAGAAATTTACATAAAGTGGTATTAGTTATATATTACATTGGTATAATTGTGCTGAGGGAAGTATGTGTGGTATGAAACTTACAACATTTATTCAATGAATATGGTAAGTAACCTTAATGAATATGCATCTATTTTGATTCTAGGCAAATATGTAAAGAATTCCAGGATCTCCTAAGCCAAGACAGGTCACCTTTGGGTTCCTCAAGACCTACTCCAATATTAGATCTGGATATTCAGAGACATTTAACACATTTCAGGTATGATCTCCAAAATCTATTGAATGGAATAACTTTATTTAAAAAAACAGTTCTGAAGTGTTAAGAATACTTCCTCTGTGCAGAAGTATTCAATGTGTTATATATATGAAGATCTTGTCCATAACTGACTAGCTGTTGCTATGCTTTATAGAAACTCTTTAAATCATAATCTGATATGTTGCAAAAAATTTGTGCCAGGTTCTAGCCTCTTCTGTATGCTTTCAGCATGTGCCCACATCTGTAATCCCCATTGAGCAAAAGCAAGTAGGAAGGACACAGATCTGATAAGATTGAGCAATTATCAGTAATAGGTATGTGGTAGTTCCAGATCAGATACACAAATGAGGATGTCCAAATAAACTTTTCATTGTTTGAGCATGGAAGACTGAAAAAGTGCACACTACTTCATTGCTTCCTAATGATTGGTGGGTTTCTGGAAACCTGGACCCATGTTCAGTGGCTGTCAATATGTGTAGCTCTTTGGGATATAGCAAAGGAGACATTTTGGCTCTTCTTGCACACGTCCTCTTCCAAGACAAAGATGAGAAAATATTCCAGAAACTAGCGATCCAGGGAAAAACTAATATTGTTCAGGACCTATCCAACATCTTATAGCAAATCTTTTGGTTTAACAACATTTGGGACCATGAATGTTATTCAAGCTGCTCTGGTGATCTGCTGTTACTGCTGGAAGATATTCTTTTGGTTTAATAATAAGGTTGTGTTTATGTGTCAAGCCATTCTATTATATTTCTCTTAAATTAATATTGTCAGTCTCCTTGGTTGTGGGTTTGTGGGTTTTTTTTTTAAGAAATTGATTCTTCATTTGTCTCAACTAATTTGCATGGAGTTTTGATGAAAAATTGTCTAGTTGAGCACACAGGGTTTTGTTCGTCGGAGAACAAAAGAAGCCCACATGGAGGGAACTTTGCACTCAACTCACAAAGGCTAGGGTTCCATAGAGAAGTTGTCCTCAGGTTGGTTCATTCAAAGATGAAGCATCCAAAAATGTGTGAGATTGTGGCACATCTGAAGACCCCACAATTGAGGAAAGCTGAAGAATAGGTTGTCCAAATTTTGCATTTAATCTCAGACTGCAGTTCTGCTAGAAATAAGAGGTCAGGTGCCCTCTAGTGATCCTTGAAAGAACTAAATATTTCTTGTTCAAAGGAAGTAGAGTTGGTGGCACATCCTAAGGAACAATAAAGGGAAGGAATATTAACTTACACTTTCACTGTTGCCTCTAAAAGGGCATTCTATTTCAAATACAGTTCCACTTTTGTTGAAGTAGAACAATGTGAGGAAAATTGCTTAGTTTTCCCCAGATATCAGTTATGTAAATATGGTAGAACAGTACCATGGTTGGAACAAACACATATGAAGCATTATCTTATATCTATAGTGCAAAGATGGGCTTGATTTTTCTAACAATCATTTTATAAATTCTAGAAGTCTTACAATTTTTAATTTAGTCCACATAGAATATGGTCTCCCTATCCCATAATAGCATGTAAGTTTTCCCCCAATTATTATATTCTATGTTGTCTTCAAAACAAATAGGAATATAAGCACTACCCTTAGAACACCCATATTTTTTCTAGATTTAATTGAATTTCTTGTGTTTATTCTAATAACAGCCAATAGAATTTTTGGCTAGGTTCAAGTGTAGTACTATAAGAATAATTATGAGCTCCAGCTGCCAAATCTCCCTACTCATCTCTTCATCTTCTTAATATCATCCTGGTAATAATAGCATTATTAAAATGCATAATGTCTATAACTTGTGTCGGTCATGTCAACATCCATATAAGCCCCAGAACTGCATTTGGGGTTTAAGTAGTTCTTTTGGGGGCTTCAGTCAGAGTTTTTGTCTAATGGTTTTTGTCTAATGGTTGAGGCATTTGAGTTCTAGTCCTGCCTTCAGCACAAAGTTTGCTGGGTGATCTTTGACTGGTCACTCTTTCAGGCTAGGAGGGAGGCACTCATAAATTTCTTCCAAAAATGCTGCTGAGAAATTTTATAGACTAGTCCATATAGTTGCAAGAGTCAAGACTGACACAAAAGCATTCAATAAACAATTTGTTAAATAATTTTGTATGACTTCTGCCGAAGAGAATGTCAAGAGGAAAGGATTCCCATTAGTAGCCACACAATCGAGTTGCTACAGTTTACTGTGACTTTACTTCCAACATCAGGGTAAATGCCTGAAAAAAAAGATGCCTTGCCGTTTGTTCTCTAAACACATAGGCTTTCACTGTAACTAATTTTTTTTTCAAAAATCTATGTTTCCTGCTTATAAACACAAGACTATCTAACCTAAAAACCAAAGAAGAGCCCAACTGGGTCATGTTACTGGCCATTCTGCATCACACCATAGCCCATTCAATGTTTTCAAGGAGATGATAAGCATTGATAAAGGGATGATAGCCCTTCTCTGCTTTGGTTTTTGTAGCAGCTAATATCTAAGGTATGCTCTCTGTAATTCCTCCATTATATTTTTTTACTTCCCCCTTTTGAAGCCATCCTAATTAGTAGCCATTACCAGGGATTGGCAGATTTCATATTTCTTAAGGATATTATTTACATACCTACTTCCTTTTTTCAATACTGAAATTGTCTGTCTTTAATTTCAGTGGAAAACCTTAATTTTTGCAGGATTAAAATTTAATTCCATCTATATTGCAGTATTTTTCTTACCTTTAGCCCTGGGTAATTCGTACGTGATTTCATGCACCTGTATCTTCTTTCTTTTTGCCCATCATTTGTCTAAGCTAAAAAGTACAAGCACGAGATGGAGCCGTTCTATCCACCTCATTAGGTTGCCCTTTTTTGTGTCTATACTGCTCCACTAAACACCGTAAGCTTAATGTTGGTTTAATTGTAATTAACCATAAGGACTAATCTGAGGACCATTATGTGATGCATAAAACAATGATGTCCATGCAGAACTGGTTAAAAAGGCATCTGAAGGTGTGGATTACTGTAAAGAATGGAGTGGTTTACTGCAGGTCACCATTTTATCAACTCCATGGAATGCTGGTAATTTCTTTGAAGTTGAGGCCTGAGATGAAACACTACAATTATCTTTTAAGATATTCTATGGTGTGCACATAGACTCTGTTGAAATCACATGATTCATCCCTGGGGCCAGATGTTTTTCACATGAGCAAGTCGTAGCAAAAAAAAAGAAAGTGGTTCTCTTTGAGTATCATCCACCACCTACAGTATGCTGTAAATATTTGATAGCAACTTCTGCCGCTAACGATATCCAGACTTGGCCATTGTTGGAAACTCGAGACAGACAGATGGCATCCTCCTCTTCTTTTCCCCACCTTCTCTGTGGAAAATGAAAGTATTTCCTTTGCAGAAAGATTAAATTGTGTCAGCCTTGAGGGATGGGGGTGTAAGGGTCGGGTAGGATGTGAGATACCTTGTTGATGCTGTCAAAGAAGAGTCCAAGTCTTGAGGCCAGTTTGGTTGCTTTGACATACAATGAAAGAATATAATTAAAACATAACACAGGCATCCCTTCCATCAAGCTCTGAGAGAACTGCATAATGACTAGAAAAGACTAGCAGTAAACCTGATCACCCCTCCCTTTCTCTTTTAAAATCTCTGAAGATTCTTGGCAAAGGTGAACAAACTGAGTTCATGACGTTCAGAACCTTCTCTATAATTAATCTCAGTTTTATCCAGGAGGGAAGAGTAGACTTC
Organism: Bungarus multicinctus; assembly: GCA_023653725.1. Lineage (NCBI taxonomy): Eukaryota > Metazoa > Chordata > Lepidosauria > Squamata > Elapidae > Bungarus > Bungarus multicinctus. Next base: position 156,919,852 of record CM042836.1, read on the forward strand.
TAACTTATGCTGAGAACTTGCTTGGCTCATGGAACCATTTCAGTATAGCCAAATAATTAGAATGCTTTAAAAAAAAGATAATATTTAATGGCAGTGTGAGGATGGGAGGCCTTCTCTGCCCAGGAGAACTAAACCGGGTGAAAATCGGTTTGCTATTTCTATACAAGGAATGATAGTGGCCCAGTATGGATCTGGGCATACTGGATCATACAGTATATCAGCCAATATGGCCCATCCATACAGACAATTTTAATAAATTCTAGCAGCAATTTCCAAAGCAATTCTGAATGGAGAAAGCCTAGGGCTCCTAGATTTTGGTTACACAAATCTGGATCATTGTTAGAGATGCAAAAAACACAAATTCTTACTAACTGCAAATGATCATCTGGCAGTTTGAAACTCTAATCTAGCAGTCTTAAGAATTCAAATCTAGGAAATTTTCCTATATTCATCCACTAGCTGCAATGCAAAGTCATGTCTTGCTGAAAGCCATGGGATTCTTGTTGGCTTGTCAGCTGATTTCCTAGAAAAGAGGCCACAATCTTTAAGGGAATAGCCATTGGATGCTACAAAAATGTTCTATATATTCTCCCTTCAATATTTAAGCAGAATATGATTTATTCTTTAACATATTTTTATTCTACCACAATTGAAAAGACTCTTGGGAAACTGCAACATTTGAGGTACCTTCAATCTTTTCTCTGTAGATGGCAATGCAGACATCTAGGCTGGGATGTGGCCAATAGCTCCTTTTCAAGGAGAAATAAATAGGCATCTCACACTGGCCATTATAAGTATTTTGTGCTTCATTGTGATGCATTATGTGCCTCACTGGTAAGCCAAAAACTTTTACTCTTTTAATTCTATGTTTAACAATTACATAAAACCAATGAGGGAACTCCTCCATCAGTTCAATATTAGCGCTGCCCTAACAGCCAGTTGTGCATCACCACCCTGGGCCTTGTGGTTGATGCTATGGAAAGTTTGCCTGGAGGTTGTAACAGTTCTGCATGGGACAAAATTGACTGAAATTGAACCCAGGTAAGATGGAGCTACTGTTTGTCCATCAAGATTCTCAATCAGCTCCAATGTTGTCTCTCAAAGTGTAGGGTTAGGATTAGATCAATTACTTTAGGTCCTCTTGGAATCAGACCTACTACTGGATAGAAAGGTGGAGGTTATGGCCAGGTGGCAGTTTGTGCCAATAGTCATACCTGAGGCAAAAAGATATCACAAGAGTGACAAAAGACTTTATTGATTGATTGATTGATTGATTGATCCATTCATACATTCATTCATTGATTTGATGCCCATCTCATCTAGAAGTGACTATGGGTGACTTACAAAATTACTTTATGGTTAAATGGAGAAACTTCTTTACTACATCACTGGTCTACTGCAGTGCATTCTACACAAGGCAGCCTTCAAAGCAGCCCATTTATTGGCAGGTGTTCCCTGCAAAGAGCCTATAATGCTATGGGCTTTCCACTATTTACTAAATTTCTGGTGCAGTCCAACAAGCTCATTTTGACATACAAGACCCTATATGGTGCGATGCCTTATGTATCTGCTGGACTCCGTTCTCTAAACAGAATCATTCTGTCCAGTGTGGTTCTCCTGGAAGAAGCTCTTAATTTGTACCACATTCTCTGTTGCACCACTTTGTGGAACAACTTCCTCTTGGAAGTGGGGTTTGCCCCTTCTCTTACAATATTCCAGTGCTTTCCTATTCGTTGGTTTGATTCTTCATTTAATTATTTATTGCTTTGGTTAATACTCCTCCAACAACGTTATAATGATATGTTTTATTACATTAATTTTAGATCATTGTTATCATCAATTAATTGGTTACTTTGGTTTACAAACTGTTTCAAAGTCAGGTAGGGACTTCGTGGTAGTGGTCGGCTTATGAAGAGGTCAACCATTTGCCTGGAATCAAGTAGCATCACTATGCTGATGATGGTTAAATGATTACATCTCACTGTCTGACCATCTCAGTGCTCCTGTAAACACGCTTTCCCAGTACCTGGAGGCTAAGAGGGGAAGAAGAAGCTTTGGCATAAAGAAGATTGCCATCCCCTCCCCTCTGAGAAGATTGACTGGCTGTGGGTCCTAGCAGCCCCACCTCTACCCCCTGCACCCAGTTCTTTAACATCTTTAATTCTGGCTGAGGTTACACTCCCCCAAATCAGAGTTGGTGCACAGCTGGGGCTTCTCTTGGGCTCACAGCTCCCGCCTGAAGACTGTGCAGCTGCTGTAGCTGATACACATTTCACAAATACTGATCCCTTGCGCCCTTTGTGTCTAAAATAAATGAAGCACGTTCATTTTGAGGGTGGGGATTATTTCATTCATGGAAATGAACCCTTTATCACCTGAGGAGGAAAGCCCAATTGGTAACCATATGCAATTTAGGCTGAATTTCTCAGAGAGCATGCATTTATTCAGATTTGTGTCCATCAGAGTTCACAGCGCCTCCATTCAGAAAAAGGCATCTTTGACATCATATCTGCCTTGATGTGTTTGTTGGGGGGGGGTGGCGATCTTCTTTCTATCAAGAGTAATAAATGTTTATAAATAAATTGTGTGTGTGTGTGTGTGTGTGAATGAAATGCGTGCACACATATACATATAGTAAACTCTTCAATGTTTCTCTCTTTTTTCCCTGCTTTACAGTTTGATTACTCATGGCTTTGGAACTCCTGCGATTTGTGCTGCGCTAAGCACTTTCCAAACTGTTCTAAGTGAAATGCTGAACTACTTGGAAAAACACACAGCACACAAAAATGGTGGAGCAGCAGAATCCGGCCAAGGACACGGCAACTCAGAGAAAGTCCCACTGAGGAAAACGTCAGAGGCAGCCGTGAAAGAGGGCAAAACAGAAAAGACAGACTAACAACATCAGACAGAATCTATTTCCAGAGAACTTTGCTGCTGTTATTTTTTTTAAAAGAAACATATATCTATCTAACTATATCTATGTATGCCTGTATATCTCATTGAAGATGATCTCGCTCATCTAAACTGAAGGGGAGGAGAAAAAAGTTGTAAAAATCTACCAACCCGAACAACTTGTAAGGACATCAACCCAGTGATGAGACTATCCATTTTTAAATGTTGCTCTTGAAACTGCTGTGTGTGTGTGTGTGTGCGTGTGTGTGTGTGTGTGTGTGTGTGTGCACGCCTGTGTGCGCACACACATTCATTCAATCCTTCCAAACATTACATCAATACACATTTTGTTGGCGTTTCCAGACTCAAGAATGCCATTCAGGATCACGAAAATTCATGATCATGGGATACACTTGTACTAGTGGGAATAATTGTATCGCACCTCCCATCTGATGGATGAAACACAAAAGAACGCCTCTTTTCACTTCTGGCATCACATGAAAAACCCCTGACTGAAAAATGAAAAACCTCAGAGCTCTTAAGAGTATAACCACTGCATTGCCAAGACTGATGATTGGAAGCCTGGGAGTTTATAAATAATCCTCATCAGAGCTATGTCAAAGTCCACCAAGGTCGACTCCTCTTTCAAGGATCAGCCTCAGGATGACATCACAGATTAAAATGAATGAGCCTGGACTTTAATCTATCACCTTTTTAACCTCTGCTTAGTAGAAGTCAAATGATACATTCAATGAGTCCCTTTCTTATTTGTGTTTCCAGTTATTAGCCCATTTTCATCTCAGCAAGAAATGATATATAGTCAGATATTTTGCTGGTTCAAAAGAAAGGAGTGGAGAGGACTATTGTATTATTTTGATATTTCTGGGGGGGGGGGTTGCCTTCTTTTTTTATAACAGCTATGATACAACACCAGATGTTCTCCAGTTGGCGGTAGAGGGCAAGCCCAGGTTATTCTTCCCTGTTCTAGTTCTCTAGGGCAGGGATCTCCAACTTTGGCAACTTTAAGACCTGTGGACTTCAACACCCAGAATTCCTCAGCCAACTCCCAGAATTCCTTAGCCAGCAATTCTGGGAATTGAAGTCCACAAGTCATAAAGTTGCCAACATTGGAGACCCCTGCCCTAGGGCATATCTCCAGGAACACCTGAAAGAATAACGGTATGTGTTGAGTTATTGTAGGCTCTGGGCATCCTTGAATAGGCAAGATTCCCCTAGCAAAGTCTGCATAAACAGTGCCCATTGCTGCAGATGTTGTCTTGCAACAGACAAACTAAGGATGTACTAAAAAATAAACTATGGTGACTATCCTTAGAAGACATACTCAAATACAGGTTCCTGGCTCTCATACTGCCATGATGATATAAGTGACATGCTTACAGAAGCAGTGAAGAGTTCTTTTTAATCCAGGAGGGAAGCAAAAGGTAAAGTCTGCTCACTCAAGTCACCCATGAAATTTATATGATAATAATATAGGACTCGGTTGCCATTGCCATTTTTTGAGGATTTTTAAATATTATATTTATCGAGAAATTAATCCCCAACTTCCTGTTTGTGGCAGCTTATAACTATCTGATTTAGTCTAGTCTAAAAGCCTGGGTTTCCTACCTAAGTATTAACCTAACCTACTCCCTTGTCAGGACTGAGTCACAAATTAGCAGTATAGGTAATCCTAATTTAGCAGACACAATTGGGATCAGCAACTCAATAATTAAGCAAAGCGGTCATGTGAAACTGCTACTGTGCTTAAGATCTTACTTCAGTTTTCTTCTGCTTTATAGATCTGTGAAGGTCACAAATGCAAGGATTGGTTGTAAAGTTACTTTTTCATTCCTGTCATAACTATGAATGGTTGCTGAACAAGGCAGTAATTAAACAAGGACTACCTGCATTGAAATATCATCTAGTATCATGGCATAGTTCGTTCAAAGCCTTTGATCTGCCTAAGCATATTACTGCCCTGTTATACAAAGCAATTAGGGGGCCAATATGCTGCCATATAGAGAGCATATCATTTCAATAGGAAACATTTATCTTCCCCCTCCCAAAAAAGCAACCACACAAGCAAAATTAAAAAGGTGCAAAGGTGGTTCCATCAAAGTCAATGATGCTATAGTAGAATCTACACACTAAGCAATAATTGTAATTTCACTAAAATATGACTAAACATATGATTGTTTAAGTACTATAGTCATGTCCGGTAGGCCAATATGAATGTATTATTTGTACCTGAGTTTAAGAAGCTTAACCTTGTTAGGTAGAATTTCATATCTCTGGTATGGGTAAGAGGCACAAGTCTCTAGTCTGATCTGTTATTTGTTAGTTTCTGGCAGCAACCAACAAACAAGGATAATAAGATCTGTCGATGGCTGCTTTTACTAAGAAATGTTATTCTACATTCAAGAACAAGAAGATGTTTTCAGTCAGAATGGCTAGGTCACTTGAGATTGTATCTTCAACATTCAGGGGTCTACTTGTCATTAAATGATTGCCTATTATTTTAGATGGTAACAATCAAGGCCTTTTCTCTAATTGTGAAATCCTGGTAAAAGCTTTATTGCAACTTTTCAGTCCTTTCTTTGTTCAATTCATATTTAAATATCTCACTTGGTCTTTAAGGGACCAATTTGGCTCTTTCTGTTGTTGTTGATCAATAAGTAAGCTCAGTATCCAAAGATCTCTTTTCTCTGTCTGTCCTGCAGCCATACTAAGGACGTCCTTCACATATTACATGTTTATAAAATGCATATCTGAAAAAAAATAGTGTGGAAACCACCTATCTAAGACTAGGAGGTAAGCTGCAGCTGAATATAACATAGCCTGAGATTTCATATCACAAAAAAAATTATTTGTTGCTGTCTGATGTGTAGTATGATTGTTTCACCTATAACTTGATGATCTATCAAATACAAAGGAATCTAGTGAATGATCTCGCTCAAGCCTCTGTGTAAATATGGCATCCTGTTCATGCCTTGCTTTCAAGACTTCCTTCACAAGCATGATTGTTTTGTAGAAGCACTAATCTGATGGCATCTTGTTTTGTTTTTGGGGTTTTTTCTACTTGTATTCTTCTCTACTCTTAGTGATTTTAATAAAAGAAAAGGGGGGAAACCCTTTTTGCTCTGGACACTAATCCACCAGAAAGGGATGAGGATTATTCTCCATCAACTGATCTTCAAAGAGATCATGCTCCAACAGTTGACTTATAAAAGGGCAAGAGAAACTGATAGCAAGAGATTTCAGGCCAATAGCAATGCTCTGAGAGGTGATTTTCAAATCATTTTTCTCCTGTCTGGATTGCAGATCAGGAGGCTGAGAAGAGCAGGTGGTCTTCCCACATCAGAAAAAGGTCTGATTTTAGTTCCAGTTTAAAATGATTGTAATTTAAACCCATGGCTTTCCTTTTGTATGATGAACTCTGTATAGCAATCATTGTACTTGTATTTAAATGTGAGTGAGCACATGGACACAAGAAAGACTTGGTGGTTTTCCCTCTCATTTTGATGGGATCCTTTATAATTTGGCAATGAAATGCATAGTTCTTTTTCTGTTTCTTATATGACTTGTCTGTCTATTAGACATGACCCTAAGAAAATATGACCACATTTACGTGAACATTTCACAGCAATAAAATCAATGCTGATTTATGCACTTGGAAATAATTTCTAAGCAGCAATAACATGAGAATGACAAAGGTGCTGCCTTTACCTCTATCTCTCTACATAAGATAAATGTAGGTAGAATTGTGTTGTCTATCAATCAATCTTCTTGCCAGGTTAAACTACTAACCTTTTATACAATGGCTGTGTTCACACAACATATAAAACTAGGGTTTGTGAAATCATCTAAAGAGAATTTGCTAAACATTGTAAACTAGTGTTTAAAAACCACAGTGACACCGCAAAGAGGGTTGGAAGAAACACATTTTGGTTGGTTTAGCAAGTTGTGAGAACCCAAGCAATGTAAGGACATGCAATTCATATTTATTAAGCTGGTATGTGATTTATTTCAATATAGCTTAGCAAGATATGTGAATTCAATTACTATGGCTTAGCGAGCAAACACTACTTCAAAGTAATCAGTGGGGTGTGTTAATCTCGCTAGAACAGCTTGTACAAAAGTATCAGGTAGAACAATGAGAAGTTCTCGTCTTATTCTTCTGCATTCAAGAGTTCACTAAATAGCTATAGCACTAGCACTTAGACTTATCTGCCACTTCACAGTGCTTTACAGCCTGCTCTAAGTGATTTTATAAAGTCAGCATATTGCCCCAACAAGCCAGGTCCTCATTTTACAGATCTCAGGCTCAGTAGTGAGGCTGAGTAGTGAGTCTGACTTCTAAGTAACTACTTAGGCAGAAAGGCAAAAGGTTTCTTAACTACTCACAGCCTTGAAGTCCCTGTTACAGATACCAAAAATAGCAGTCCTGGGAAGACTTGAAAGTTTTCTAAGATAGAATATTCCACCTCATGATCAGGAAACCATGAAAACAAAATAATGAAATTATTTTCGGGGAGGTATGTGTATTTACAGTACAGTTTGAAGATATACCTCCAGGCACAACAATAAATTTAATCACATCACTTAATGATTGTGTTAACACAACCTACCACCTCTTGATGCTCAAATTTCATCTTTTTTTTTCAGTGGTTCAGCCCATCTCTCTAAATTGCTACTCGGGAAGGTTGATATCCATCCAGAAACAAAAGATCTATTTGATTCCTGAGCATAAACTGGGTCAGGGTGGCCTTTTTGCCCTGTGTAGATACATAGCATCGCAAACTGGCTATGGAAATGGTTGTGGAGGGAGAGAAAGGTACTTTAGAGATATTTCAGATAGAAGCAGGGAGGGGAACCATTTCATGTTCACTTTTATCCCATACACCACTATTTTTAAGCAAAAGACCATGCCATGGATCTAATTTGGCCCATTTGCTATTAGTACCAGTGGAACTTTAGCGAAAATGTTATTCTGCTAGTACAAAATTGGCTGCAGAAAAATAGCAGAGGAAAGGACAGCTTTTTTCCTACTTGATTTGATTTATTTGATTTATTTTGATTTGTCAATCGCTTACAAGATAATAGGTATAAGTATAAACATAGTTATGAATACATGAAATGGATACATATAAGAAAAATAAAAAGAAACAATAGGACAGGGACGCTAGGCATGTTGGTGCGCTTATGCACATCCCCTAGTGCTTTCTAGCTGTATTGGAATAACAATCCCCCAAATTTTCAGTCACTGTGTTGTCCTGATTATATTTCAGCAATATCCAAAAGCACAAATGTTTTGCGCTCATCGAGCTACCTCACATACACTGTTCCCTCTAGTGATTCATGTCAGAAAGAATGATTCAGGGATCTTTGCAGCAAACTGACCCCTCCCCAAACTGGAATTTGGGAAGGGTCCTGAAGAACAGGTAGTCTTACCTTTTATGAAGACAGTTGTCTGTAAAACAAAACTGGATGCAGATAAGTTTAGTCTGGAATAAATGAATGAATGAATGAATGAATGAATGAATGAATGAATGAATGAATGAATGAATGAATGAATGAGTGAGTGAATGAGTGAGTGAATGAAACATTCCAGTATTGCTGGTGTAGTGACTAATCATAACTGATAGTAGTTAAATCCTGCTCTTCTTTCTATAATAAATGAATCTTTCATGACAGTTCCTTAAATTTTTGAATGGTCCTTTAGATCCTCCATGATACAGCTGGCAAAGGGACATCCCCTTGTGTTTCCAGCATACCATGGACCATAAGGTCACATTTTTTGTGTAATTCCCATACAACTCAGTTTCCCTAAAGTAGTGGTAGCTAACCTTTTTGGCACCGAGTGCCCAAAACACGAACGCGCGCGCATCTCCAAAATGCAATTCTTCCGCATGCCCCACGCATGCGCCCCCACCCCATGCATGTGTATATATCCCCCATACATGTCCCCTGCCTCCCTGCATGCACCCCACACCTACAGATGCACAGCAGAGACCCGAAGACCAGCTGGCCAGCAGGAAGCGCTTGCGCATATGGGCAGTGGAGCTGAGCTGGGGCGATGGCTTGCGTGCCCACAAAGTGGGCTCTGTGTGCCACCTCTGGCACACATGCCATAGGTTTGCCCTCACGGCCCTAGCCCTTATGAAAAATATTTTTCTGGATATAATGATCAGCTCCTGCACTTGTAAAGCCCAAGAATGCTGACAGTGCAAAATGAAATAAAGAACATTTAACATGTATATAGGCTTGGGGGTAGAACATCTCCCACTCTTGTCTGGAACCAACCAGCATTCAGTGCTCCCACTGACATGAATGAGACAGATTTCTAGTTTTTATGATTGCCTTGTTGGCTGCCTTTTTTTTATTCTGAGATGAACATATGAATGGAATTACTCATACTGATAGCTGAAGTGATTTATCCCCAAACAAAATAATAGAATAATAGAATTGGAAGAGACCTTGGCAGTCTTCTCATCCAACCCGCTGCTCAAGCAAGAGACCCTATACCATTTCAGGCAAATGGCTGCCCAGTCTCTTCTTAAAAACCTCCAATGATGGAGCCCTCACAAGTTCTGAAGGCAAGCCATGCCACTAGTTATTGTTCTCACTATCAGGAAATTTCTCCTTAGTTCTATGTTGCTTCTCTCCTTGGTTAATTTTCATCCATTGTTTCTTGTCCTGCCTTTAGGTGCTTTGGACTCCCTCTTCTTTGTGGCAACCTCTCAAATATTGGAAGACTGCTACCCTCAAATATTGGAAGACTGCTACATCATAGTCCTTCTTTTCTTTAAACTAGACATACCCAATTCCTGCAACCATTCCTCATATATTGTAGCTTCCGATCCCCTAAATATCTTTGTTGCTCTTCTCTGCATTTTTTCTAGAATCCCAATATCTTTTTTTATATCATAGTGACCAAAACTGGATCCAATATTCCAAGTGTGGTCTTACCAAGGCATTATAAATTGGTACTACCATTTCCTATGTTCTTGATGCTATCTCTCTGTTGATGTAGCCTAGGGCTGCGTTGGCTTTTTTGGTGGCTGTAGCACACTGTTGGCTCATATTTAAGTAGTTGTCCGTTAGGACTTTAGATTTCTTCTCGCAATTATTCCCACTGCTATTAGCGCTGTTGTAACTCTCTCAGCTTGTCTTTATAACATGGATGCAATGTTATTTTACAATATGCATCATAACATTAAAAGGGATCCTCCTTCAACATTTCAAACTAACAGTTCTACTCTGGATAGGTAATAAGGGGAAAAGGTTGGAGGAGCCAACACTGTATTGAAATTTCAGAAAAGGAGTTATGTTCTCTTCCCAATCTCTGGTGGATTAGAAAACTTTAACAGTTTTATTAACTTCCAATGAATCTTCGTCTCAGCAAGATCGAGATCAATTAATCTTAAAACTCCAATTGATTCTTGATAGCAGATGGTAAATTTACAATGAGTTTGGAAAGTGGCATATATAGGATCCATGAAACACAAAATCATGAAATACCAAGCCTTTAAATTTGATAAAGATCTGGAAGCTTGAAGAGCATTATTGCTATTTCTCTTGAAACTATAATTAAAACTCTTGAAACTATAATTAAAGGGGGAAAAAAGAATCAATCCCCTGATAAACTCATTACAAATTTACAAACTACACTACGTACAGTGCAGGGGCAACTCACCAGAAATAATTTAAAAATAATTAACCAACCTTTAGACATCAAGCAGCAGAAGCTGTTGTTAAATTATATAGAAGGATGCCTTCAGCAAATCTTCTTACTGCTGGCTGGTTTTAAACTTGAAATAATAGATACTTACAGATTAAGGGCAATAGGCAATCCTTCACAGAGACCTGCCCCTATAATTGTTAAATTTCTAACATCTAGTACTAGAGGTCAGCTCAAGTCAAGCCACCAAACTGAAAGACCATGGTTGAAAAATTGTGATTTACCCAAATCTCTCTTTAAGTGTTCCAATTAGAGCAAGACTTATATCTGGTGCTTATGCTTGCAAGAACTAAGAGAGTGAGATACTTTTTCCATGTCTGTCAATCAATCAGTCTCTCTTGAGGTTGAGAGCCAAGTGGTCCATATGAACAAGTTCGTAGGCTGCTGTGGAAGTTTTATATGTTTATAAGTTTTTATGGATCAGGGGTCGCCAACCTTTTGGATCTCAGGGTCCGCCAAACCCATAATTTTAAATCCCGTGGACCACTAATATAAATTTTGACTGACGGTGGCTTGCCGATGTTGGTGGGAAAGTCGGTCCCATATTCCAGAGCTGCAGTAGACACAGAACTGGCTTTTTGGTCATCCCGGAGCAGCTCCTCCAGTCCATGGCAGGCCAGCGCACCCAGATGGAGGAGCAGCTGCTCCAGGATGACCAAAGGGCCAGTCCTGTGACTACTGCAGCTCTGGAATATGGGACCAATTTTCCCACCGTCAGCAAGCCACCCTGGGGTGGATTTCCCTCCCTCACCATTGGTCTTACTTTCCAATTCCAGCTTGCGTGTCTCAACTCAAGATAAGACTTGCACTCGGCTGAAGGGTGGGGGCCAAAAGATGGGTGGGCCATGTGGGCGGCACAGCCTTGTGTTCCCCACAGCCTGGATTAATTGCTTTGGGGGGAGTGCTTTGGGGGAGGACATTTCTCTGCGGACTACCAAAATTTTCTCATGGACCCACTGGTTGGCGATCACTGCTCTGGATGATGAATAACAGCTTTGTTTCCCTTTCATCTCCTTCTTCTCTTACTATGTGAATTGAGTTGCTCACTCATGCCCACTTGGCCAAAAGATACACTTGCAAACCATGTGCTAAGCTACACGCACCTTTTAGAGATTTTAGAGTGGTCTTTGATTTAATTTCCCAGCCTAAGCTCCTTCCATTTATTTAGAAATTATATGATAACTCAACTATAAAATTCAAATTCAGTTCCAAGGGACATTATACTAAGGAGACTCCTGTCAATTGTAGAGTCTAGCAGGGATACATTCTTCCACCATCCCTGTTTAATTATTATATCAATTCTTTAGTTGCTAGAATAATTGATCTCTCTAATCATTCCCAGAATTTGTACAGAAACAGTTCTCGTATATGCAGAGGATGAAGTTCTGCTTTTTCAGAATTCATCAGGCCTAAAAAGAACATTATGTAGACCCTGGCTGTATATTATAATGCAGAGACACTAGTAATTAATTACAATAAAGCCAATGTGTTTGCCCTTTAATTTGATTCTACCAGGCAAGTCAAGTGGTTTTAAGCATCTCAGTATCATATGCCATATCACAACCAAACATTGGATTGGGTGCATAGGGAACATGCAGTTCCAAAAGCCTGAAGATCTGCCACAGCCGGGCAAACACTTTCCTGCTGTACTTGCAGTACATTCAGTTCAAATTCATGCACAATTATAAGATGCCCAATTAGGTCTAGAAACCTCTTTTGACCTCTTGCAAAAGCTCCTGGCTAAGTTTCTTAGGAACATTTTGGAAATTTCATGTTACACTTCAGATGTAAATATACATCTCAAGGTTGGCATTAGTAAGATGAATCTAATGCCTAGATACATGTCTTTACATGCTGGACCAAGTCGCTTTTGTCCCAGCATATATAACTTTCTAGGTCCTTACTTTAGTGGGGAGAGATAAGGGCATTCTGTGGTGACCCGGGGTGTTGCACAAAGGCAACACAGTCAAATAAGTGAGAAGTATCCCTTTAATACCTCCAACTTTGTCCCCAATGTCCAGGTTATCTTCAGCTGGAGAAAAAACTCTCCCAAGAACAGTCTTTAAATGGAGGAAATTCAGTCCAAAAACATACAAACTGTAAATAAAAATCTACACAAACCACGCTGCAGTAATTAACTTGACAGGGCAGGAGAAGGAATTGCAGACTTGAAAGCCCGGCAAAGCACACACAGTTGGGAAGATGCCAGGAACCCAGATAAGCCTCAATGATACCAGATAATTCACAGTTTGCTCCCAACAACTTTGTTGTGTGCAGCTTCCTTTTTTACACACTGTGTTCCCAGCTGCAGCTAATGAAGGGAATCAGGGCCCTTTCCTTCCACGTAAGCCATGCAGGTCATGTTACTCCCTTCTCCATTCCTCCCTACGTGCCCTAGGATGAAGAGGGGGTGGGCCTGGGTCTTCCTCCGAATTCCCTCTCCCTTGCTCTATCTCTCCCCTGCTCTGCCCAGCTGGCCTTTGCCCTTCTCCAGTTTCTTCCACAACCAATGGAGCCACACTCCCACTCCCAGTCAGCTACTTGGCCTCCTCCTCCGAATCAGATTCTGACAGGGGCATGACACATTCTATTCAAGTATAGACTACACCCATAGGGAGAATAATTATGTTGGAATTAATGGATATGGGGAAATAACTCGAATATGCATATGGCAAGGATTGAGTGTGGTGGAGCTGGGCCTGGCTGCTTTACTGGTAGACAGTGTGAGCGACTTATTGGAGCAACTTCTGACTTTCCTTGCCACCTTCCTCATTGACTTTGTGAAAAACTAGCAGAGAAGGCTGCCACGGGCAAATCTGTGATTGTGGGATAGTGCAACTGTCCTAAGTGGAAATCGGTTGTCAAGCGTTCATATTGCAATCACGTGACTGTGGGAGGGCTGGGAAGGCAGAAACTTCAAGGACCAGACATAAATGCCACTTATTCATTGCCACTGTAACTTTTAACAATTGCTAAACAAGTAGTCATTAAACATGGACTACCTATATCAGGGGTGTCCAACTGGCAGCCCGCAAGCTGGATGCATCACGCATAGGCCACGCCCACCCCAGTTCCGCGAATGGGAAAACAGCACAAAATGTCACGTGAAGGCAATGAGATGCCACAAGTTTGACACCGATATTATCATATGCACATTAAAATGTTTCAGTCTTAAGACTTAGCTTTTTTTTTCTTCCCTATTTTGGTAAATCAAGTTATAGACTCTACAAAAGGCCTTATCATAATCTCAGTCCATGTTCCAGTGACTCTTAATACTAACATTTAAACATCATAAACCAGTCAATTCCAGGTGGTACCAGAATATTTCCCTCCTAAGAGATTGTTGATTTGTGGAATATATTAAGAAGGAAATGTATTCTTTTTCTGAAAAATAAACCAGGCACAACCAACTTGTTAACTCTCTGGAATGCATTTAAGGGATTCCCTTGATGGATGCACCAAGGGATCCATTATCACTTGTGCCTTAGCAAAGGAGAGACTCTGAGACTATAATCTTATACAGATGGAAAAATGGTTAAAGATTCTGTTACATGCTAGAAACCCACCAATGAGCCATATCAAGCATTTATAATAGCAAAGCTTAAATTGGGTGTTCCGAAGTACTGAGCACTATATGTTGAATTAAATATTTCTAAAAGTATAAATGCAATTTCAGTAGCTATAACCCAATGGTTAAAAAAAATCCATCCTTTGGGGCAAATGTAGTGTTATCAAAATGAATGTTACATCAATCTAAAAAGAGGTTCTAATGTTACTTCCTATTCGATATCTTAGGCAGATAAGTAAGCTAATGAGAAAAATTTTATGACAAGCTAAATTTGCTCAAATACCTTTGGCCAAACCCAGGTTATTTTATGATGATGGCAGTTTTAATCTTCCAGATTTTCAACTATATTAAAGGGATATTATTATAATGTCTTTTTCCCCTTTGGAGTTAAACTTGTATTATTTTCTTCTTTGGGAATCATGTGAAAAGCAAGTGTAACATTTTTCAGATTTGGCAAGTTTATCATCCAGATATATTAAACAGGGATGATCATTTTTAGTTTTGAAAGCTGACAGGCACTTTTGATTTATTAATAAGTAGAGGTCACTTTTTGATCTAGATTCACAAAAGAAATTGACATTGTAGAACAAATAGTTGGAAGATGTGGGGGGAGTTGTATGTTTGAGCTAAACATTGATCAACATCTTACATTGGTTGATGTCTAATGGTTGTTTTAAAGCCTTTTGAGAGATTGCATGTTGAGTATGCCAGTTACTTACAATATTCATTTAGTAATGCATACAATTTAATTAATATGGTTCATCTACTCTAGCAGCCTCCAAATTTTTACCACTGGATAATTTATTGAGCTTCTCAATATTTAAAATGGAGTGGGCATTACATTTTTTTTTATGTTGGGACTTTAAGCAAGTTGCAGGAGTTTTTAAAACTTGTAATGATTCTGTCTTGTGCAGCTGTAGTCTTGTTTGATTTTAAATAGCTACAAACTGCCAGTACAATTTTTAAAATAAATATTATGGTGATATTGAACTATATTAGTAAAACATGGTATTCACTGGGAAAATAACTTACTTTCCTGTTTTTGAGGAATGGATTTAGGCTATGAGTTTGTTACCTATTTGTGAAAAGTTTCTGCATTCTAAAAAGGGGGGAAAGGTGAAATATCTCTCTAGATTTAATCATAACTTTCAGGACTGAGTTGACTTTATATAGTTATCTATAGTTATTACATGGGTCCTATATTGGTGTTTTTTATTTTAGTTTCAATCACTAAATACATTTAGATTTCTTTTCTTCTTGTGAAATGATTTTTTTCTTTTGTGTGTGTGTGTGTGTTCTTATTCAGACCTTTTTAAAAAGTGTGTAAGTGTGTGTGTGTGTTCTTATTTATACCTTTTAAAAAGGTATGAATAAGAGACAGAGGACATCAAGGTCATTTCTAAGAGGATGGCTGCTTTGATAAGTGCAGCCTTACATCTTTCATAGGGAAAGATTGCATGCCTGGTATCATAAAGATCTCAGATTTCTGTTCTAAAAAATCATGGGAAGATGCTAGCAGTTTGCAGCAGGGGGCAAGGGGAAACGCCTTCCTGGATCCTGAAAAATTACTATCAAGTTTCTTCCACACTGTGTGTGTGTGTGTGTGTGTGTGTGCGTGCACATGTGCGCATGCAAATCATATATACATATATACACATACACATATACATATACAGTATCCATCCTCTTCAAGTCATATTACATTATCTACTTTTGCAGTTGTACCTAATTTCTCCTTCTATGATTTCATGTATTTTTCCCCTACTTCCTTAACCAAAATTGTGACAATATCTTTTCTGGCTAAAATATTAACAACCTTCTTCTTGCACACAAAATATTATTTTGGAGATTTTCAGTGCCCCCTAGTGGTTAATCTATTCATGAAATGACTATACATTTCAGTACAGAAGGCAAGCATTGTACTACTGAGCCTATGAGAAGACTTAACTTTTTGCTAAACAGCAGCAACTGAGAAGCAGTTATCACATTATTATACAAACAGAGTTGGATTCTTCAGGCGAGTCTGGAGGTACTATTCCATGTTATAACGTTTCATTTTGTAGATTAAAGTTTCCTTCACCAGATGCATTGGATTAAATGGATTACAGGGCACTTCAGTTTATAATATAAAAATGTGTACTCTTTGAGATGTTAAAAAACCTGTTTGTTTTTATTTCAACTGAGGGACCTGAGCAAAGACATTCTAAGTGCATTGCTTAGTATTTGGTGACATATTGTCATTAACACTATGCTATAATACAGGTTTTTCTATACAGTTTTCTGGCTGGTTTATTTTAAAATATTAATGGAGGGGGGTGACTCAGGAATACAACTGTGAATGTGTTTGATTACGCACTTAATTTTAAATTATCCTAAGCTTCAGGAAAAAGAAAAAACAGGGAAGGTGCATAACAGGAAATACAAATAGACAGGTGGCTTGGAGTATTATTTGAAGGAGAATAAAATGGCAAAACAAACAAGCAAAACCATCTCCTCTGTAAAGCGGCATAATCTAAATAAAGTTTAAGGTTTTGTTCCAAACTGTCAAGAGTTAAGCCATGGCACGCAGTGCTCATTATCTGTATCCTAGAATCAATCATTGAATTTGAAATGTTCGTGGCTCCAGTTCCCATGCTCAAAATGTACAACCCTCTCCTCCCTAAGCAGATTAAAGGCATCACCAAAATTTGACCATTTTGACATCAACTTTCAACCATGCAGTTTTTGAGAACTTTGATGCAGTTGAGGAACAGCCTGAGTGGGAGTGGGGGAAGCAAATTTCTTCCCACAAATTTCTCATGTCTGGCTTCTGTGCCCACTATTAAAATTTTGAATGCTGGTGGGGAGATGGCATGTTTTCTATCTTTCTATTAGTCTGTAATGTGTAACCACATTAAGCATTGAAGCTTTCTTTCAATTGATTATGCACAGGATGAAGATAGAAGTAAGAGAAAATAATGGGTTGGAGTTGGAGTGTGTGTGTGTGCGTGTATGTGCGCATGTGCGCACACATGTGCATTGCATTCCTTCTAAAATCCACTGTTACTGAAATTTGGTTGTCTGTAGATGGAGAGAGTCCTTTCAATGAAGACAAGAAGCAATGGGTGGAAACTAATCAAGGAGAGAAGCAACTTTAAACTAAGGAGAAATTTCCTGATAGATAGAACAATTCATCAGTGGAACAACTTGCCTCAGAAGTTGTGAATGCACCAACAATGGAAGTTTTTAAGAAGAGATTGGACAACCATTTGTCTGAAGTGGTGTAGGGTTTCCTGCCTAAGCAGGGGGTTGGACTAGAAGACCTCCAAGGTCTCTTTCAACTCTGTTATTCTATTCTAACGAAACAGCACAAATGTGATCATGTATTCAGAGCTAGTTTGGTATAGTGTTGAAGGTGCTGATCTAGAAACCGGAGTTTGTGAGTTCTAGTCCCACCTTAGGTATGAAAGCTGGATGAGTGACTTCCAGCCGGACTCTCTATTTCTCAGCCCAATCCATCTCAGAGGATGGTTGTGGGGAAAATAGGAGGAGTATTAAGTATGTTTGCTGCCTTGAGATACACACACACACACACACACACACATACACACACACACATGCAAGTTGGAATAAAATAATAATAATTCAAGTTGATCTTCCTTCTCAACAGTTTTTCAAAATCATCTTGTCAATCAGGAACTGGTTTTTCCGTTCCTCTGCTTTTGGGGCAGTTTTCTTTCTATTCATGTGGAAAGAGCTTGTTTTCAGCTAGATGTTGTTTGGCTGCATCAGCCACTACACCAGTTGGCAATTTGAAAGTTGTTAGTAAGCAGAGAATTGATCTTTAGTTGCCTGGTGCTGCCTTTTTGCTGGATCTTCCATTATCAGATATGTTTTACTAGATGTTAACCAATCTTCAGTTACATCTCCTCGCAGTATATTAAACTACATGACAGTAAGTGGGTGTAGACCAGTCAGAGGTTCTACCAAAAACCATGCAGTTCATCTTCTGTGCCTTTTTCACCATCATTTCTGCTGTTATTATAAGTTCAGCTTCTTTTTTTCCATCTCCTTTATCTAAGCTGCATTTTTGTTGTATTTCTTTGGGTTGTCCCATAGCTGTGCCTAGAATTACCCTGTTCCTATGATTTTGCAGCCAAGGTATTCAACTATAACTTCAGCCATGGTTTGTTTCTTACAAAGTGCATGTTTTTGATATTACAGCATTCGCCTCTTTTAATAGTTGTCTAGCTGTGTCTTTGTAACATGTTTCAGTGCAGTCAACCTTATTCTGTTGTTTTCTGTTATTTTAGATGCTCAGTTATTCTTTGTTTCCATTTCTTTTGCTTATGCAGGTAGATGCCATTGTCCTTTCTGAGGAAAAGATAGAGGAGACAGTGTCTGGTTTAGAAATGAAAAGGGTTCGACAGCTATGATGGCTTTCTCAAGTACCAACTACCCTGGTTTGCTTCTGAGTTACTTCTAAGGTTTCAGTTCTTAGCTCTGAATAGATCACAGCAATTTTTCTATTTCTATTTCTCCGAATACTTTATTTTGTATTATAAATTGATGCTGATGTGCTGGTCACTGTCCTGTTATTTTTTTCTTGTGGGTGTTGTTGTTTTTTGAGCACATATGTACAGAGCCAGAAAAGACAGCAACTTCTGCCTCTGAAAAAAAAAAAGGCAAAGAAACAGTGTACCACATAGTTATCTGCTGCAAGAAAACCATATAGTTTGATTACAAACGGTGGCATGGCAAAATAGCAGATATGGTGCATTGGAATGGATGCAAGAAATACCATTTGCCTGCAAATCAAGAACTGGTGAGACCACAAAATAGAGAAAGTAATAGAATATGAAAAATCTAAAGTGCTCTGGGACCTTAGTATTCAAACAAGAACCTGCCACATAACACCTCAGACTTAATTATTGATCAGAAAGACCAAACAATATATCTGGATATTGGACACTGAAGTACTTGGACACGGTAGAAGAAAAACAAAGTATTCTTGGTGGAGGCCGTGTGTCACAAGAACCTGCAATTAGAAATAGAACAACTGGGGCAAAAGAAAGCATAGATAGATGTGCCTTGGGTGCGATGCCAAAATATCACCACTGTGAAGCATCACTGAAATAAAATCACGAGTTGATTGCAAAAGTAGCTTTATTTGAAACAGTTTACATCATGTGACAATACCTTTACTATTTACCTTTACTATTATTAAACAATACCTGCCTACCCTATATCCAAAGGAAGATTTCAATGCCAGGTCTCGTCTAAGTATCTGGCTGACTGTGCACAATAATAACCATAATAATTATGAGTGTTCCAAAATAAATACTAGAGATACACACACTAGCCCAAATATGTTTTATTGCAGAGACATTGCAGTTCTCAATATGGAAGCGAAGAAGAAATGTAATTTGCTTCAAAGGATGCTTGGCAGTTTTCCAGTCTTGACTAGCATTTTCAACAGCTCACAGAGACTTTATATCTTTGTACAGGAGTTTCTTTGGCCGTTAGCAGTGCCAGTCAAAATTGCTTTGAGAAGGTAGCAGAAACTGCTAAATTGAATAGGCTACAGTGTCTTATAACTATATGGGGAATTTGGAGAAAACTCCAGGCTGATCTCCTTTACAGAGACAGCTCAGTTATTTAAAATGGATGAATTCCATGAACTCTTGTGCAGGAATGTTTGCTTTGGTGGTGGACAGAAAATCTGGTCCTGGGTTTACAAAGTGGGAGCAGGATAAGGCAGTGCCTTGAATTATGATCTGACTTTCAAATATTGCCCATGGTATCTTCTGAATCAGCTTTTGGGAAGGATTGCTCAATCACTTGATGGGATATAATCAGTCAAAAATATTTTCTTCTATAGAGATAACTAATAAAATGGTTCTAAGGGGGGCATACCTAATCTTTGGCCTGTGCTTGTGGCCTCTTTTGCTTTTCAACATCTGTTTAGATCTCTTGGGGAGGGAAAGCTCCATCAGTGACAGGCACTGGATTTTCATCCTATTGAAAACTAACGCCATTGTGTTTGGTATTTCACAGGAGCCTCTGTGGCGCAGTGGTTAGAGTGCAGTATTGCAAGGTACTTCTGCTGCAGCCAGCTGCCTACAATTTGGCAGATTGAACCCCACCAGGCTCAAGGTTGACTCAGCCTTCCATCCTTCCGAGGTGGGTAAAATGAGGACCCAAATTGTTGGGGGCAATAGGCTGACTCTGTAAACTACTTAGAGAGGGCTATAAAGCACTGTGGAGCAATATATAAGTCTAAATGCTATTGCTATTTCAATTCCATTGTATTCCTTGGACATTCCGAGTCAGCACTTGAAATGTGGTGGATCTCTTAGAGAGGGCTGTAAAGCACTATACAGTGGTATATAAGTCTAAGTGCTATTGCTATTTCAATTCCATTGTATTCCTTGGACATTCTGAGTCAGCAGTTGAAATGTGGTGGATACTTGGACGGGAGTAAACAAACTGAAATTTAATCCTGGTAAGGAAGGGGCATATTGAATAGGAAATTTAGCAGAGCTGCCATGTCAGCTGTTGTACTTTGGAGGTCAGACTCATAGCTGGAAAGTTCATTCAAATGCTCAGTCATTGATTGGTATGAAGAGTTTGGGCTGGTGGCCCAAGGAGCATCCAGTTCTTGGTATACTTAAACCAGTTTGGTGCTTTAGTTATATCCACCTTGAATTATTCTCCTAGATTTACATGGGACAGCTCCTGAAAAAATAAGACATGAGAAAATCCTACATTTATTTTATACCAACATCACATCCTGTTCTTAAGTAGCCCATTCCCACTGTTTTCAGTTCCCTCTGTCACATTTCTTAATGCACCCCCTTCTCAATTGTATACAACGAGAATATATTCTTAACCAAAGGAACTGCTATCTGAAATAGAAAGAGGATATTCTGGAGTTTGAGGCTATATTTTATACAATCCCACACACTTAATGGTTAGCCTCAGCCTTCCTTTAAAAAATATTTAAATGTCTTCTGCTAAAATGATACTTTTTTACATTTTGTATCTGAAAATTCAACTTTGCAAATTAATTTTATGTTTCTGTGAAAATCATATGACATATAAAAATATAAGATATAAAGAATAACTCTGAGCTGTTTAAGATCAAGGGATATACAAGTTAAATGAAATAATTGTACGTTTATTATTCATTTCTATCCAGTGGCAGATTTTTGCACCCTACATATGCATGTTTCTGAATGAAAAGCACGTTGAAATTTCTGGCTCAGTTAATTCGGATGAGCTCCGATAACGCCTGCGCTTGCTTCCGCTAAAGCAAAATTGGAGCATCGTGCTAAAAAGGAATATACAGCTTCTGGACAACAGAAGAATACAATTCTTCCGAATCCTTTCGTGATCTGTAAGAGATTAAAATCAAGCCGCACAGTTTCAAAGAGCAGCGCGGGAAAACGCCTAGGACCTCCAGCAGAGGGCGCGAAAATAAATTGTTTCAAAACAGAGGCCGAATTAAATGCCCGACGCTCAGGTAATCCCGGGCTGCGTTTGTCTCTCTCTCTCGCTCTCTCTCTCTGTGATATATTATATTATATTATATTATATTAATTATACTATACTATACTATACTATACTAATTATATTATATATTTTCCCATCCCTCCGCAAAGTAAGGGACAGGGCGGAGGAAAGAGTGTTTGAGACGCTCCTGAATTGCGGAATGGCGGCCATAGGTGTCTTGGGTTACTACAGCTGAATAACGAGCGGTCCTCCCAACCTTTGCATACGCGAATGTTCTTCGGCCACATCCATGGGCTGCAACTCGGATCGCCGTACAATTATATTCTTTCTTTGTCAGATTTCTATCCCGCCTGTTTCCTAGGGGCACAAGTCCAAACATCCATGTTTTCCCTCACACACAGACACAGCAAACCACTCGATACAATAGATTGGCTTCTTCTGCTGCTGAGGAGGGGTTTGAATCTAAATCTTCCCAACCTAGTCAAACATCTTACACCCCGACATGTTCGCTTTAATCCAGGGGTCCTCAAACTTGGCAACTTTAAGACTTGTGGACTTCAACTCCCAGAATTCTCCAGCCAGCTGGCTGGAGAATTCTGGGAGTTGAAGTCCACAAGTCTTAAAGTTGCCAAGTTTGGAGACCTCTGCTTTAGTCTTTCTTCTCATAGAGGACATCTTCCTGCCATCCCTCCCCACCACACACACACCCCGTGCGCGTTTAATAAAGCGAAAGGTTCGTTTCAACTGTGTTTGCACCTTGGAAGAACCCATAGAGGGCGCTGTTGTCCTGTTGAATTACAAGTCTCCCCCCTTGTCCCCTTAGTTTCACACTCCAGCTTCCCCTTAACAGGGGTTCGAGGATCTGTTGTAGCCTTCTGTAGAAAGGCAGGTCCCTCGACTAATTTTTCCGCCGCGGCAAGTTCTCTTTGACATATTAAACCTACGCGGCTAAATTGCCTTCAACGGTGTGTTAGCGTTTCCCACACCTTACATCGCATTCTAGGGGTCAGTGCTTTGGAATATACAGTGCGGTAGGAGTCCCAAGAAACGTGCCTCTACTACTGTCTTAAATATGTTTCAATCCCACCTTTTATTCGCGCGCACGCACACACACACACCCAAAAATACCTGGAGAAACATTTCCCGAGGAGGCGAATTTTTCTAGTGTCTTCACCTGAATTGGATCGTGCAGTGTTCTCGGGCCTTGTCGAACAGCCAATGAACACCTGGAGGCGAGTGGAATCGCTACCTGTGTCCAGTAAAGCATTTGCCTGACAAATCTTCTCCTCCACGCTCAGTCCGAAGGAAGCCCCAGTTCGTTCCAGGGATTTCTTCCCAGGTTCCCGACGCGTTAAGATTGCAGGCTGATCCGGGCGGGTAAGGAAGAGGAATCAGAACGCATTCCTATATTTAGGACTATGCTTTTTCTACCCTGCCGTGCCTAAGCCTTTAAACGCTCCTATTTCCTATTCGACCGCCCTGCACGTCTAAGTTGGGCGGGGAAGTTCGACCTAACTACTAGCTGTCTGCTTCAGTGCAAATTGGGCCTTTCCCGGCCCCCCGCCCCGGCTCTAAGAGAGGAAGGTTGGAAGCCAGAAGCTCGCACGTTTAAATTTAGCACCCCCGGGGCACAGTTTCGTGTAGGGAAGGCAACGGTATTCTTTTGTTGGCGAACCAGCCAATAAGGTTACAAATCCGGCTTACCCTTTGTAGTATTTTTACGCACGTGGGTTTTCCCAACAGGACCAACCTGACCTCACCGCCCGCGAGGACAACAGGGATCACTTCCACCCCAGCGCAGCCCAAAAAGGGATCGGCTCCCGTCGCAACCGGAGGAGAAGCCGCGCTAACCATTCGGAACCGGGTGGAGGGTGTGGCAGGTTGTGTAGGGCCCACACACGGGGCCCACCAATCGTCCTTTCCAGTTTGTCCTCTGCCGCCCGATGGCAAGGTCATGATCCTTAGCTCGAAAACTGGGGAGTCCGTTCCGGGTGCCAAGGATCGAGGCCCGCTTATTTGGGGTTGGCCCCATTGAAAGCGGCAGGAGTAACTCCCCAGTAAGTACCGGTAGGAGTTGAAGAGGCCAGAACCTAGATTTGGAGCTCAGGGGTGAATTTTTCCACTTACTGCAATACTGCCAGCTTTGGGAAAATGCGCGTTCCTCCGTGTGTGTGTGAGGGAGAGGGAGGGAGAGAGAGAGAGACTGTGTGCATTCTCTCCTTCCTCACCCCCATTCCTCATCAATTAATGCGCTCTGCTTGGAAGCCTGAAATTATTCTCTCTCTCTCTCTCCCCCTAGCTGTGCGCGGTGTGTTCGGGGCTGCGCCGCTCCCGTCCTAACGCCGCCGCCTCTTCTTCCTCCCACTCCTCCTCCTCCCGCCCAGACCCGCTTATAAGACGGCAAGCTTTGCTGCCGCGGCTCCCTCTTCCCAGCTTTCATCACTTCCGTGCAAAGGCCAACCTGCCTTGCTCCTCTTATTCCAGCTTACCTGCTGGCTGCGAGAGCGTCTGATCTGCTCCCTCCTCCTGCCCTTTCCGACAGCTCCTGCTGGAAAGGTGCATTCTGAGGTTACGGGCACCGGGAGGGGGGGAGAGGGAGAGAGAGAAAAAAATTGGATTTCTCACTGTTATTGGGGTGGGCAAGGACACCTGGACTCTTCGCTGAGCAGCTCACCCCTTTCCCCTTCCTAGAAGGCGAAAAAACGACGGCTTGCCCACTCTTGTAGAAGGGCGCGCCTTAAGGCAACAAATCTTCCCCCTAAGTCACTTTGGAGGCTTTTGCGAAACTCGCAAACCGCTCGAAAAGTTCTGAAACCCGAGCGGGAAAGGCCTGTTCCCGTACCCAGCCACGGCTCGTCTTTTTCCCTCCGCAAGGGGCGAAAAGCTTCCCAGCTTATCTCGCTGAGATGGGGCTCGTTTTAAAATGTGAAGCTCGTTAAACGTCCGCTCAAAAGACCAGGCAAGTGTGGAAAAAAAATAAAACAAAAACAAAAACCTCTTCACGAGAGGGCTACTTTGAAATGAGCTCCCCTGGGTTAAATACGGCCAGGAGTAGGGTGGTCCTAGTCTTTGGATTGCCTTGGTTTTCAACCGAGGAAAGAGAGTAAATCTGTCTGAAACGAAAGGACACGCGGTGTAAACTTATGCAGTTTTCGCCTCTGTGACCGTTGCTGCCCCTTGTCTTTGCATTTTGTTCAGTGAATCAGAACTGATAAAACTCGGTTTCTCTCTCACCTCACTCAAAAGGAGGAAAATGTCTATTTACATCACAAATAATTCTCTCTGGGTGTTGTATCTACCTGGGTGTGAGTATGTGGGATTTTTTTGTTTTAGTTGTAAATTTCACACCTATGAAATACGTGTGTGCATATTACAGATAATATAAACTTATACCGTTAAATTATTTGAAAGCGTGCCTGGATATACTGCATAAACAAATCGACCTGTAGAAGTGAAATGTGTGCAATACACACTACTTGTGGTCAGAAAGTTGAGATCCACATTTGCTCCTTTCCTTGAGTGTGTACCTACATGTATTTATATATGTGTGTGTGTGCACACACATTGGGGTGTTTACCTACAGAAATATCTCCAGCGTTTTTTCATAACTTGCCTGTGTGTGTGCGCGGGGTGTATGAACATATAGCCGTATCAAGGGTGGGTGAGTAATTATATGCATAATCTATGTGTGTTCAATATGTCTATGTGTTCTATATAAACTCCACAGATGGGAATGATTTTTCCTCTCTGTCTGAGGCTTCCTGCTCCAGCCTATTGTTTCAGACAACAGATATAAGTTGCGATGGGAGAGGAACGTCGGATTTGGTGTCTGTCCCCCATTTCCAATTATAGATGGATCATTACAGAGAGAGAAGTCCTGAGAATCCAGACATCTGCTCTTCACATGAATGCACTCACCTCCTAGAGGACAGCCCGCCATCATGCTCTGGAAACTGGTGGAAAATGTGAAATACGAAGACATCTACGAGGTCAGTATGGAGAGAGGAGACACCTTGGCGGGGCAGAAGAAGATTTACAGAGCCGGGCAAGAGTCGAGGGGCAGGCGTGGAGATCTCGGGAAGGCAAACCAAAGGAGAAGGGGTCCGAGGCAAGCCGGGAGCTCGACTCCAGGAGTCCTGGCTCAGTTGTCTGCCTGGCGCCGAGGAAAGGGAAACGGGGCGGAGGGGGGGACAAGCGGGAAAGGATTTCGGAGGCTTCCTTTAACCTATCGCCTTCGATCCAAAGAGGAACTTTATTTTCTCATATATATATATATATATATTGCTTTCGTTTCCTTCTCCCTCTCAAGAGATGAAAGAGGCAGGCACGCTGCACTCAGCTGGCAGGTAAAGCGCGCTGCGCTCGCTTTAAGATCCACCGGAATTCGATTAGACCGCATCCCAAGCCACCCTTCCTTTTTCTGTATATTTTCACAAAGGCGGAACCTTTGAAGGGGCTCGCTTTTCTTTGTGAGGCAGCACGAAGTGGGGCGGAAAGGCACAAGTCCAGACGTGCCCCGGAGACCCCCCCTCCGCCCGCCCGAAGAGCCCTCGCTGCTATCTCGGCTCTTTTTTTTTCCTCCATTGGCTTGGCAGGCATCTTCCGCGCCCGAGAGACAGAGAGAACCGGCTCGCTTACTTCCCCTTCACCTTGGGCTCTCTTTATCTCGAACCGCTGGTCTAACCTGACAGGCGCTATCCGGCTTTCTCCGAACCGGGCAAGCATTGCCATTCAGTTTCGTTTGCCCTGCCCCGAAATAAATCCATTTTGCCTTTTAAGCGCTTAGGTTCCACCTTAGGTTAAGCTGTAACGTCCATTCCGGGCTGATGAAAAGAGTTTTCTCTCTAATTTCCAACGTTTGGACTCCGGAGAAGTTTCGGGTGGTGGTGGTGGTTGGTTTTCCCCCCAGCCCCTTTTCTTTCGGTTGGGCGACCCTTGGAGAAAGCATCGCGCCCGAGGCAACAGGAGGATTTGAGTCTCCGCCGGCCGGTTAAGTTGACCGTTTCTTTCTGAATGAACCCAAAGTCAGCCGCCGGCTTGCTCCCTACCCGTTAATGTTTGAAAGCTTAAATTTGCGGGAGAAAGTGAGACTGCCTTTCCTCGCCTCCCCTCCCCTCCAAGGCGCTAAACTGCGGGACTCGTGTAGCTTGTCTTGCAGCTCCGGGACAGCTCTCCAGACTTCCTAAACTAAAGCGCCCTTCTTCAGGACGGGGATCAAAGGAGCGCCGGCAAAGGTGCTCAGTTCTGTTCCGTTTCCCCAACTGCAGACTTCTTCTCTCCTCCCCATCGCTCTCTGTGGTCTTGCCCTCGGCATCCCGCTTCCCAATGACTCACTTAAAGACAAGGTTCAAAGTGAGCTGCGCCTTTCTTTACCGGAGGGGAAGGTGAGCCGGGGAGACAAAGGTTCTGCCTCTTCATTTCTGCCACCCTTCAAGATCAAATTATGGATCCTTCAGCCGGCTAGCGAGGGTTTCTAAGTTTACTCCGAGGTATTTCCTTTTTTGGTCAACTTCCCGTTCTTTTTTCCACATCCGAATAGTGTTGAACTGACTCTGGATGGATTGAAAGATCCTTGCCAATTCTAGAAAGGGGACCGTAATATCAGAAAGACTCTTAAAATCGCTCCCTTTAGAGTTTTCTAACTGTGCCATTAATTTACTCTGAAGACAGGTGTGTGTGTGTGCGCCCGCCCGGGCGTGTAAACGCACCCACTCGCGTAGGGAACCCTTCCGCTTTCCCTGCGTACATCAAATTGGCCAGGGCTTTAAAATGCAGGAGTAAATAGGGGTAAAGTAATGATAATTTTTCAGAACTCAGGCATCCTAAGTTTCTCTGGAAAGTGATGTGGAACTTTGCCGACCGAGAAGGAAACAGCGTTGGGTTGAAGTTTAACTCTGGTGCGGTTACCAGGGTAGGGCAGCAGCTCTTGTAACGCGAGAAAGGTTTTCTGTCGCCTCTGGCTTTGCGAGAGAACTATAAATTTGGTTTTTCTTTGGAATCATTGCATACATGCTCGGTCTAGGTGGCTGTTAGGCGTCCTTTTGGCACTGCAGCTGCCAGAGGCAAAGTTAATGTATCTTGAGCGGACGCAAATTCCGCTCAGGTACCCTGGCTGGCTTTCGGGAGCCCGTTGCAAAACCTCGCCAATTTATAGCAGGGTTCGGTTGAGTTTCCTTCCTTCCTTCCTTCCTCTTTCTTTCTTTCTCTCTTCTTTCTTTCTTTCTTTCTTTCTTTCTTTCTTTCTTTCTTTCTTTCTTTCTTTCTTTCTTTCTTTCTTTCTTTCTTTCTTTCTTTCTTTCTTTCTTTCTCTCTTTCTTTCTTTCTCTCTATCTTCCTTCCTTTCTTTCTTTCTTTCTTTCTTTCTTTCTTTCTTTCTTTCTTTCTTTTTCTCTGTCTTTCTTCCTTTTTTTTTCTTTCTTCCTTTCTTCCTCCCTCCCTTCCTTCCTTCCTTCCTTCCTTCCTTCCTTCCTTCCTTCTTTCTTTCTTTCTTTCTTTTTTTCTTTCTTTCTTTTTCGCCCTTTCTTTTCATAAGCTTAATTGCTTCTGTAAATAAATCGCTTCGGCTGCCTTTAAATGTTTTAAAAAATGACAAGATTGCAGAAGCTCTTATTTGCTTTAAAAAATCAGAACAAAAGCACCGAGGGCAATCGATTTTCCTTCGTATTTGGAATCTATAATTAAATGTAAAAAAAAAGGGGGGGGGAGAGAGAAGGGAAATATGATTTTCTCCCTTTTTCTTTTTTTTGCCTCTAGCGTTGCTCCAGATCACTTCCTTGCTTCAGATCAGTAGCGCCTCGTTCACACGTCTTCCCCCGTTCAAATTAATAGAAGTTCTGCCTCTTGCCCGCTCAACTTTTTTGTCCCTTCCCTCTCGCTCTCCCCCAGCTCTGCCTCCGCCAACCCCCTCGTCTGATTACATCTAGTAATTCTCCACTGAATGAACGTCATTTACAATACGAGGGGAGCTCTCGAGCTGCCTGCAAAGCCTTCACGCTCCATTTGGTCTTGCATTCTCCCTTTAAAGTAGTCGTGTAATATTAATAGTCATGAATATCAATTATTATGAGGCGGCGTAGGGAAGGGAAAGGAGAAAGGGGCACTGGAGCAGTCTGAAGCTTGCCTTGGGTTGAAGAGGATTGCTTTTGGAAGCGGGGAGGGGGGGGGCCAACACGAGGACGCTCCTCGCGGACCACGGACACTCTCCATACATATTTTCCTCCAAATTTCGGTTTTGATGGATAGACTCGGAAATACCTCCAGCTGTTCTCCTGGGTGCACCAAGATCCTTTGCAGACTTTCTTGATACCTCCCCTCTCCTTGTTACTAAAATTATTAATATTAATTTATTAGTAGTAGTAGTATTCTACTGCTATTTTATTTTTACCTGTTTCAAGATTTTTTAAAACCGATTTCCAGATGTTAGTCCACACTTATTCCGCTATGGTGAGTTGGGTCTATGTTATGATTTAAAATCGCCCTATTCTCCTTGCCCTTCGGTGCCTTGCCTCTAGACCATTTTTTCATTCCTTCTCTCCCTCTCTCTCTTTCTCCCGCTCTCTCTTAGCCTCCCTCTCTCTCAGTGCCTTTGGCTTGGTAATTTAGCACAATAATTAGAAGACGCTTGCAGCTGCTTCTCCATTTTGCATTGTGTGTTCTTCATTTGAACTGGGAATGGGGAGGGGGAATCAGTGAGGGGAAACTTTTTCAGGGGAGGAAGGAGATATTGCTGTTAAGAAAAGGAGCTACATTTTCTGGTGTATGTGTGTGTGGGAGTCTAAAATTGCAGCTTTGCTTCAGTTATAGTATGTACCAGTGTTATAAGAATATTCGTTAACATTTTAATTATTTTTTTCAGGTCGTTAGGGATAATCGTTAATATATACTCTTTTTGGAGTCATTTAATTTTTTTTCTGTAAGAGACAAATGTAATTTGGGGGGAGAATGTAAAGAGACTAGGACCAAAAACAGACTTATTTGTCCACGAGACCTTTTTTTTTTTTTGAAGTTGAGTTTCTTTGAGGAACATTTTGGTTAATGCTGTTTTTATATCTTCCTGCCCTTAGAATTATAAGCTCTTGGTCATATGTCCTGCCACCCAAAACCTGAGTGGGTTGGCCCCTTTGTTGATTTCTTCTCACGTTTTTCATTTCATTTTATTCCCCCCCCCCCTGAAGCAATTGATGGTTTTATATATGCTATCAGTTTGCTCAAGCAGCATTATTGTTGTTGTCATCACTCTTCCTGATACAATGAAAGCCTTTTGGTGAACTTTTTTTTTTAAAAAAAATCCATTTTATCATCATCATCCTCAACCTCATGCTCATTAGTTGAGGGTTGGGTTTTAAAAGACCATTTAGGTGTGTTATGATTCTAGCTGAATGAATGCTGAGAAGATAAGAAACAAACGTTTATTAATCCCAAGGAAATATTTATATTGATTCGTGTGGTGGCACATGGCGACCATCCCCAGCACGTCACTACATTGAGAGAAACAGGAGCACTTTAGGATGGGTGGTGGATTGTTGCTGTTTTTAAATCATATAGGACGGCCTTTTTAAAACGCCTCTCTCTTTCTCTCTGCTTCTTTTGTTTGTATCCCTGCCTGCGGCCTGAATTGCTCCCTCCAGGACCGGCACGATGGAGTCCCCAGCCACAGTTCCCGGCTGTCCCAGCTGGGGTCGGTCTCGCAAGGCCCTTACTCCAGCGCCCCTCCGCTCTCTCACACCCCCTCCTCGGACTTCCAGCCGCCCTACTTCCCGCCGCCCTACCAGCCTCTTCCTTACCACCAGAGCCAGGACCCTTACTCCCACGTCAACGACCCCTACGCCCTGAACCCGCTGCACCAGCCGCAGCAGCATCCCTGGGGGCAGCGCCAGCGGCAAGAGGTGGGCTCCGAAACCGGCTCGCTGCTGCCTCAGCCCCGGGCTTCTTTGCCGCAGCTCTCGGGCCTCGACCCGCGACGGGACTACCACTCCGTCCGGCGGCCAGACGTCCTTCTCCATTCGGCTCACCATGGCCTGGACTCCGGCATGGGCGACGCGCTTTCCCTCCACGGCATCGGCCACCCCAGCATGGAGGATGTGCAGGTAAGTCCTCGCCGGGAAGGGCTGGGGGGTGGGGGCGTTGGAGGATCGCGCTCCGGAATCGGCTCGTTGCCCCGCCAGAGTTTCTGAGAACCCCAGAAACCCTTTTCAAGGCTCGAAAGTCACCCTGACAGCAGTGCAGGCTGGGTTGGATCCCACGATCCATCAGTCCGGCGAAGTGGCCTAAAAGGGCTCTTCTGCCCCAGGCGAGCAGGCCTGCAAGAGGCGAGTCCGCCACCTTCGTGCGGCGGCCAGTTGCCGGAGCCGCGACTGGGTTTCTCTGGAACTGCTGCGCTGCCTTGTTACAGATCCAGATCCAGACCTAGCCAGCGTGGGCAAAGTTTCTGCCCAGCCCTAGAAGGCCTGGCCTGGTTCACATTTTCCCGAACCGCAAAAGGGACCCATTTCTAAGTAGAAGCGGCTCTCAAAAAGCTGGCCGACTCTGGACTCCTAAGGATGGTCAAAGAAACGGCGAGATCCTTATTGCGACCATGCTGGTCCCTACCACGCTTATTCTCCCCTATCCTCCTAGGCTGGCTTAGAACCCCCGGGCCTTCGAAGGAAAAGTCTGAGCAGGAAGATGTACATTCCTGGCCAGCTTGGGGAAAGTCCAGGACTTTGTGTCCCAGTCCTTCGCAGCACTGGGGGGGCTTGGCTCAGTTTTAGTCTGGCTTCTCTCCCCCCCTTTCCCAATTTAGATACAATAAGTCTGGAGAACTGGACAGATTAACCTGACCGAAGAAGCTGGCAGTGTTAAGGTGGTGTCTTTTGGTGGGGAAGGGAAAAGGAAAAGGTGTCGCCTTCAGCCTATATTTTGGGGCTCCTTAGCTTCGATGGAAGTTGGCCTTGAAGCCGGACCCTGGGCATACCTCTCGCTCTCGCTCTCTGTGGTTTGCTTGCCAGCGGCTGAATGCCTTGGAATCAGCGCATCTCCTGGCTTTGGTTGCCCGTTGCCGGCTTTCTATGTGTGTACATTTTGTGTGTGTAAGTGTAAATAACCGTCCAAAGCGAAAACTGGAGCTGTGAAAAGCAGAGGAGCAAACAGTATGGAGGAAACGGTGGTTTTTTTCACCGCATGTTTTGCAGCTCAACCTATATAGGAAGTGGGATGCGGGAACGCATCGAAGGATTTGCGTTTCCACGCAATCGGGGTGGTTTTGTGCTGCGTTTTCCGCTAACCCCTTCCGGATTTAGGCCTGCTACTTACTGCCTGAGGCAGGCTCCTCCGATTTAACAGACACTATCCTGGCTTTTCCTCTGAAGGGCAATCTCCACTAGGCAAAACGGAACCTCCTTTTTCTACTTCTTACTGCTGCCAGAATGAATGAGAAAAAGCAAGGAACTGAGCCAGATCACAAAGAAAGGGCCTTCTAGGAAAAAGAACCTGACTCTCCACTTTGACCATAGATTCCGCCCCAAATCTGGAACCCTGAGGGGCTCTAATGGGGAATCGATATTATAATAATAACCAACGGTTCCCTTCCTTCCCCGATTAGGAGTGTGCCTTTGCAAAGGAAGACAATTTAATTTTGAAATAAATTATATATATTTATAATTTCTGAAACTATGCCTTCGCAGATAAGAAAGTGCTTAGCAGGAATTATCGTAGAAAATCAACACGCCCGCTTAGGGAGTAAAAGCAGTGAAAGGGAAGGAAGGCCCTGCGATACGATACATTTTCAAAGGATCTTTGCCCGATTAAGCCAGATACCTTGTTTTCCCTTCTAATAGTTCTTCTCACCTTTCTAAGTCGGCGCTTTGTTTATTTAGAATTTAACAGAATCGAGATAAGGAGAACCCGGGGTGTCTCCTATATTACTATACACGACTTTATTTGGCTTCTGGGGGCGGGGAAGGGGAGAGAAAATGAAAAGAAAATACATCTTCGTTTCCCTTCGCTTATCTGCCTGTGACCAAAAGAAATCGGGCAAGTTAAAGATGGAAGAAATTAAGGAGAGAAATACGCATCCCGGCGCCCCATCATTTTCTGTTCTGCTGAAAGAAAGGCGGATCTTCCGGTGTGTAGAATTCTGCCCCAGGCCACGTGCTTCTGCAGGCTTATTCTAGAGAGAATTTAATTGCGTTCCAAGCTACTGGCTTCTAAGCCAAAGGTGCCTAGAGTGGCAGAGCGGAGAGAGTGTCTCCAAAGTAAATCCAAGAGGGCCTGTGGGTTGCTGTAATCAAGACTGGGGAGGGTGTAAGTTGCAGGGTCTTGGGTCAATAAGACGTTGCCCCGGTCATGCAGTCTTCTTCTTCTTTTTTTTTAAAGAAATTGAATTTTTCTGTGAGAAGTAGTGGCAAGCAGATCTTTAAGTCGGCTCAAAAACTCTGGATTGGCTCAAAAACTACGGTATGTTATCTCGGAAAAAGTTCAAACACCACCCCCATTTGAGATCATAGACTAGGATCTTCCACCCATCAATTCGGTGGAAGTTGGGTTCTTCTAACAATGACTGACCTGTAAGGGTAAAACACTGTTGAAAGAGCTGAGAACAAGATTGTCCAAACATTCCATTCTCCCCTTAAGAGATCCGGTTTTAAGTTGTTTTAGACTATTTTTTTTTTAAATGTATGTTGGTTTAATGGTTTTGAAGCGACCATTCCATTTATTGTGCTGTTAAGTACTCAGACTGAAGTGAGATTGACAGGTGCCTTAGCTAAACAGATTAAATTGGCTGCATCTACAGATCCCACTATGACCTGTCCATTCGAAGTTGGATTCCTTACAGACAATTGCAGAATTCCGTGGGTAAGGAGTTCACGAATGGTTAACAGTTTTAGTCCTTAGTTGGAATTCTTGTAATTTTCAACATAAAAAATTCACTTCGAAGTTCAGTGAGACTTATTTCTAAATATAGGATTGGATTCTTCGGGTATATGTAACAAACGTTATACCAGGAACTTGGTATTTGTTTCATAATTTCCTTTGAAAATTAAAGGGAGAACACAATCGGTAGAACGTTATATAACACACCCACCCACACCCACACGAAGGCCAGGAAGATACTTGTAATTTTGGAATTTTGCCTGGCTTTTAATTAAAATATGAAGGTCAACTTATCTATGATATGGAGTTTGATATATATACCCACGCAGAGTGCTGTCCATGACAGTGTGTCTGTGTGCGTGGAAGAGAGATTAAGGTAAATATGTATGAGATTATTATTAGAAACCTTGGATAGTTCTCTCAGGTACACATCGCCATTCACAATTCCATGTGAGCCGCCCACTGGTTTTGCTTCGCTTGCCACTTCCACTTGCACATTTTATTACCTGGAAGAAGGTGAAAGGGAAACCAGGATGCTTACTCCCCACGTCACAGTTTTCAGCCGTGGGCCCTGCTTCCCAAGTAGATAGTGTTGCAAGTTTGCCAAGCCTGCGTTTCGGCTTCTCTCCTGGGTCGATTTTGTTTTCAGAGACAGGTTCGCCGTCCAATTGGATGGAGCCTCGAGCCAAATGCTCATTTTGCAGCCGCGCTCTCTTTAGCGTCGAGAATGGAAAGATAGCCCCAGGAACCCCCTCTGACAGAAATCCCTTGGTGGGGCGTTCTCACGGCACGTGTCTTCAAGAAGCGTGCATCAGGCTGCAACCCCACTTTTGCAAATCGACGTGAAAACGAATCCCTTGGCCATACAAGATGCTGCCTTCCGAGCAAGCGTTCAAGAGAAAGCGACGGGCTAGAGGTGTCTCCCCTGGCCCTCAATCTCTCCCCTTCACCCTGATTTTATTAAGTCGATTGGGGAGAAATGTCTTCCATTGTGGTGGGTCATCAGTGATCTCTCTTCTTCTCCGCTCCAAGCTTTCTCCGTCTTCTCTGCTCTGCCTCGCCGCCTCTCTTAACAGGAGTTGAAACAGATCTAGTTATGTGGCGGACGGCGAAACACTCGAATCTTTCTCAACCCACTGCCCACTTCAGCTTGGACTTCAGCTCCCATCGTCCCTAGCCGGAGAGGCCCAGGGAAATTCTGGGAGCTGAAGTGCCTGTGGAAAGGAAATCTGGAAGCGAACCCTTGCAATTAAAGAAACCCAACAATTAAAAGGGGGTGGGGGGGTTGCGCGGGAGTTTGTGTTAGGTGGGTGGGTATCCGTGCACGCGCCTGCCTCTTTCCACGTTTCCGCGCGCAGTCCTAATTAAATCTTTACGATTCTCTCTGTGACTATTAACTGCCAGCATGCTGCGCGAATATCCTGTACAAAAACCCAGCAGGCGGCCGTAATTAGATAGAAAATCAGACAAGACTCTTCTCATTAACTACAACAGCTCAACCACATTGTGGAGTGGGGGAGAGGGGAGTCGGAAAGGAGCGGAGGTCGTGTGCTTTGTCCGAAGTTAGCACCCGTCGTCCGCCTGCCCATCTCCGCGAAGATGGAAGGTGTAGCCGCGAACCCAGAATAATGCCAAACTGGCGCGTTTCATTCTGTCCTGGAAGAAAATGACACCTGCAGTTGAAAACTCATCCTCTTCCTCAAACACTACCGGCATAAAGTAAACCTACTTATGGAGAAAGTGGGATGTGTTGTTTGGAGAACAGGGGGTCTTCAAAGAGCCACGCGGTATGACTGCTGAAACTCTTGTTTTTTCCCCCACATTCTTAAAAGCTCACTTGAAACTATAGAAGTGAGGTGGGGGAAGGAGCATGGCAACAATCTTTAATCACTTTATGGGATCTTCTAACTTTC
This sequence comes from Bungarus multicinctus, assembly GCA_023653725.1. Taxonomy (NCBI): domain Eukaryota; kingdom Metazoa; phylum Chordata; class Lepidosauria; order Squamata; family Elapidae; genus Bungarus; species Bungarus multicinctus. Next base: position 156,955,310 of record CM042836.1, read on the forward strand.
TCCCAGCTGAGAAGTTGTTGTGGGCAAGTCCCACCCACTCCCCAGATTTAGATAATACTACAGATGCAAGAGCTACTGGTGAGATTCATCCAACACCCTCTGACTGAGTGCTGGGGAATGGGATGTGGTGTCCTGGCTGAGTTTAGGGGTCAGTGTAGGATGCAACCCCCTCCCCCCCCCCAAATGATGTGGACCTATGTGATGAGCAGCTATAGAAATGGAAAGAAGGAAGTTTATGGTGCATTAGTTCCACCATGCCAATGTGCCACTGCCAAAGAAAAGCCACAAAGTAAAATGTGGCCCAAGATCACAAATTCTCTGAAGGCAGTGAAATTTCCAGGTGGTGGGTGTGAATCTTTTGACATGGGAGCTGGAGGAAGGCTGTTTGGATTGCTGGTTTGTCCTGGCCTGTTCAATCTCTCCTGCCTGCTTCCAGGTCAATGTGTTTAGGATCAAATTATATGGGACTGGACCAGAGGTGGTATTCAGCAGGTTCTGACCAGTTCTGGAGAACCAGTAGTGGAAATTTTGAGTAGTTCGGAGAACCGGCAAATACCATCTCTGATGGGAGATTTTATAGTATCCTTAGTGGCCATGGCTACTAAGCCACGCCCACAGAACCAGTAGTAAAAAAAATTGAATTCCATTACTGGACAAGATCTCAGAAAACCTTGAATGGCATGGAATGGTGGCTGCCAGCCAAATGGAGAATCAGAAATGTGGGCCTTGGTTTAGGGCACAAGGTGTCTAGAACCATCCTTGGCCTCTTAGTGGCTCAGCCCCAAAACTCTGGGATGGGTTGATTTTCATAGATATGATCAGTTGCCAGTTTTATGTTGATTCTTGTTCCTTGACTACCATGCATAATTTTTGGGAGTCCTGCTGAGAGGTTTCTTGTGTCCTCTGAAGCTCTGGAGCAACTGAATGAGCCTAGGGCCTTTGGAGGAACAAAGTTAATTCCTTGGATTTCAGCTGTCCTCTTCTGAAATAGGACTGTTGGTTACTCAAGACATTTAAGATTAATTGAACAATGGTTAACTCAACACTATTTTTGGAATTTTTTAGGATGCACTGCATTAATTACCATGGTTGGCTTCACACAATGCCTTGATCTAAAATATATTAACCATTTTTGAGATAATGGGCAGTGTGAGACAGCCTATAACTTTTATAAAACAGCAACCTAAATTGATGTAAACTTAAGGGAATTTAATATTTAACTTAACATTAAAGCAGAAGAGAAAGGGTGTGCCCAGATCAGGTTCTTGCCATGTATAAGAAATTGGGGGGGAGGGGATTATATGTTCTAGTTTTACATATGGCCTTTCTATTTGTTCTTCTTTATCACTGAACCGCGATAGCTAATTTGTCTATTTAATGGCAGGGCAAACAGGGAACCTACTTCTGAAATAAAGACTCTCTTGATAAACTGAGGCAGAATTCAGACTGACTGTGTCCCTACAATTGTAGCAGGAAATGTTTCTGATACAAATGAGAGGGGCTTAAACTGATTGCAGGGGGTTGGGAACTCCCTGCTCCTTTCAATCCCCTGCTCCTGTCCACTGTGGGTTGCTACACATAAGGAGCTGCAATTATCATTCAGGAGAATATTAACAGCACAACTCCCTTGTTTAGTAGCCGAAGCCCCTTCATCTCGTAGGACTGGTTCCCAAGAGAGTACGATATGGTGCAACTGCTACATCTGCCAACCCGGAAAGGACAGCTCCCCAACCTGATGCTCCTCTGAAGTGTTTGAAAGCATTTCACCAAAAGACATGAGCCTTTTGACATGAGCTGCAGGTCATGAAAGCTAACGACCTCTAATAAAATGCATTAGTCAGGAAAGATGCTGTCAGACTCCTGATTTTTTTTTTTTTTGCCACCTTACACCAACACAGTTCTCCCCCTACAATGTCCACCATCCCTACTGGCTAGTGATTAATCAGAGTTTTACCATTCTTTGATTTGCATTCTAGCATACCAGAGATATGTTTATCAGCCTTTGGTAAATAACAAGATCAAGCTACCCAAACCAATATTAAAATTAAGCCTCATTGGAACTCTAATTCCCTTTTTTTTTTGTATACAAGACAATTCTCTGTAAAAGGTGAGGGCCTCTTGCTTCCTTGTCCACAGGTAGCAATCATAAGGTAGTAAGAAGCCTCCTGTGTCAAAAGTAAAAGTTGCCCTTATGGGGAGAATGATCATTATGCCAATCAGTTACCCATCCCATCTATTCTTTGCTCCCTCTCAGACTCCAGAAGGGCAGGAGTCCAACTGTACAGAAATAAATAAAAAATTAAGTCGCCTCTTTATTCCCCTATGTGTGGCTCAGTGTCATAATATATATATTTGAGACCTGTCGCAATTAATTTTCTTTGCATTGCCTTCTATGTCATTATTTCTCTTCCTCTCCCTCTCTTCTCAGCCATTCAAGTCAATTGTCCCACAGAAGGGAGTGTGGTAATAAACTCAAGATGCTGAAATAACTTTTGAAATAACATTTTATTTGATCACTTATCTGCTTTAAATTAAAAAAAAAAAAAACTTCAACGCTTGAACATGTTAAATACTGAACTGTGTTTGGGGTGACACCTCTCCCCCAGATAGTAATCCTTGAAGTTGGTGGACTGGAGAGACTTGAGTAACTTTTAAGTAAGTTTGCACTAATTTGGTTGATTTCAAGATCGAAGTCAATTTCCAACATCCGTCAGAGACTCAGCTGCATAAATTGCTCAATAAATCTATAGCAAGCCATAGATTCCTATAAGGAGGAATGCAAAGAGTTCCACCCTCCCCCTGTTTATTTTCTCCCAGAGCAAAACTCTGTATCTGTTTTCTTGGAACAAGCCCTGCTGAGCACAGGAAATTCCAATAAAAGATAAGTCAGAAGAGGATAAACAGCGATAAATTCAAGAGTTTTCTTGCCCAGCAAACTTGCACCAACTGCTAATTCCTTGTCACCTGTCAAACGTTTAGTTGCAGGTGCTAGTCGGCTGCACAGATACAGAAGCCAACTTTGTAAGGCTCCAGGGAATAAAAGCTGAGCACCTTGGATGGGTTACTTGGTCTCTTAAATCATTAGAAACTGAAGGATTGTGCCTTACATTTTCTTAGATTCCCTAAGAAAAGGAAGCTTCGTTTTCATACCATTTTAACATGGGGAAAAAGTATATTTCCCCAAATTAATTGTTCTTCCTGGAAATAATGAGGGTTCATTAAAGAATTTGAGGTGGTGTGGGACTTTGTCCAGCTCTATGCCCCTCTTTGTTCTTTTGCTAAGGACTGGGAAATTTGAATAGTGATTTTCCCCCCCCCTTCTTTCTCCCCTTCTGTCCTTAGGCAGTAGAAGATGCTAATAACAGCGGCATGAACTTGCTGGACCAGTCGGTCATCAAAAAAGGTACTGGTAACTTTTCCAATTGTTGCACAGTTTGGTTGAGTGTTTGCGGGCACTTTACAGAGGTGATTTTAGGCTTACTTGGAACTAAGCTTCACGGGGGTGGGAGGGGCTTTCTTCCAGGTAGCGTTGTGGATGGGATTGTGTGCTTTGTATACAGAGAAAGCTCTTCAAATTCCAGAAAGGAATGTCCCTTTTATCTTGATTTGATTCAATATATGCAACCTATTGTACCGAACTGTAATTGGGAGCAGGAAATAGAGATATTGAACGAAGCAGCCAATTGGCTGGCGGGAATCTTTTCCCCTACTGCTTGGTTTTAGACTCTTTTTCTCTCTTTCTAGGAAGTACCTTTCCCTCTTTGCTCATCGTCCTGGTGGGAATTAGGTCAGCTTCACCTGCAAGAGACCGAATTCTTGACTAGGGTGCTTTTTGATTTTGCTGGAGCTTCTTTCCAAGCAATATGAATTAGGAGCAGCTTGAACATTCCAAGGCTCTATGGATAGGAGCAGAATTCGTTTGCAAGTAGGACTTTTGATTTCCAGGAGGGATGAAAATCTGCCCTGTTGTTAACGTTTAGCTCCTGGGAGGGGAAGAGAAAGAAAGAGAGAAAGAGAGAGAGAAGGTATTCTTAGCACTCGCGGAAAAACATTTCATTTGAAAGGATGGGGATTTCTCACCTCGCTCTTGTGCGCATGCACCTATATCCACCAAAGGTAGAAAAGATCTGATCCACCCTCCCAGAGCAGAAGGCTACACTTAGGAGTACAGTTAAGGTTGTAAGCAGTGGTGGGATTCAGCCAGTTTACACCAGTTTGGGAGAACCGGTTGTTAACTATCTGAGCAGTTTGGTTGGGTTGCGGGAGGCCTCCTCACTTTTGCCTGAATCCAACCATACCATGCAGTAGCTTCAATCATCATGGGATTGAGACTTTATCATCTTTCTACTGTTCTGCTTATTAATGTCTGGATGGCATAAAGCAGACAGAGTAACTCCACAAAGCACTCATACAAAGTCTTTTTATTGGTTCATCAGGCACCCTATCAACTCACATTTATGATGAGTTCTTCTTAATGTCCAATCCTTTGCACGTCTGAATTGTGGTGTAGAAAGATGGTTATCTCTTTCATCCCATATCGCAGAGGCAGCAGGTAGAGCTGCTACCACGAGGCTGTGTTCAGGCAAGAGTGAGGGAGCCTCCCCCAACACAACAAGGATCAATTTAGTGACCAATCAGGATTACAGATGTGGCCATGTGACATGAACTACATTTCCCAAGATATCTTAACTACATTTACCATGATGCATTCCCTTAAGGGGACAGCTCTCAAAACCTAACTAACTATCCCATTAACTCTAAACTGTCTGGACAGCACATTGGTGAACTGGTTGTTGGAAGAAATCAGTAGGGCAGAGGTTGTTAAGTTATTTGAATCCCATCACTGCTAGTAAGGGTACAATCTCTTCTGTGTAAGCAGGCAGGGGATGGTGGGAAGCGTTGGTCTTCCTTGGCAGGGTGTTGGATTTTTTTTTTTTTTAGCTGCCCAGAATGAGGGGACCGAGCCCCTCAGGAGGAAATGGCGAGGAGAGGGGGATCCCCCGCCTCTATTTGTCTACACAGGCATACGTGATTTAGTGTAAGTGTGCGGCTTCGCCCCACTCTAGTGGAGGGAACGCGATCTTAACAAATGTTTGCAATCTCTTGTACAGCTGTAAGCAAAATAATTAACTAATTAAACTAATTAAATGTAATTACAATAACTCATTTTGGGCGTATTGCAGCTGCTTCGTGCCCCCTCCTCCCCGTTTTGAATTTCTTTTGACAGGCTCGGAGGGAGACACGCCCCCCCCACCCCATCCCTCCCTGCGCAAAGCTGCCGGGGAAGGGAAGGAGCGGGCTTTTAATTAGCAGCAGAAAGGCCGCGCTGCAATTCAGCTGGTCTCCCCTGAGAAGTGGGGAAAGCTCATTCCTGGTTATCTCTGTGCTTACCCCACCAATAGGAACAACCTGACTGGAACTATTGGGACTTTTCCTCACCTAGAATGCCTGTTGGAGAACAAATCAAGCAGCTCTCGGGGTTTGGGCCTGTTCGAGTGTTTCCCCCGTATCTTTCGGCCCTCGGGTGGAATTAGAAACTTGCCTTGTCTCATGCGTGGGGCTTTTGCAGGCTGACTTGGATGCCCCCAGACTGCAGAGGTCTCCAAGCTTGGCAACTTTTAAGACTTGTGGACTTCATCTCCCAGAATTCTCCAGCCAGCTATGCTGGGAGTTGAAGTCCACAACAAGTCTTAAAAGTTGCCAAGTTTGGGGACCCCTGCTCCAGAGGTTTGGGATCCGACTGGGTTTAGTCCGGGGCCAAAATCCACGCGGGAAACTCGCTCTGCTTACGGGGCCACCTGTCGTAAGATCCCATTGACCTCCCCAGGCTTAACTTGGGATCTAGTTTTCTCGCCAGTCAATTTGGAAATCAACCTTCCAGGAGAGTTCATAGAACGCCTGCTTAATAAGGGGTGTTTTTCTTGAATGGCGAGGCAGAATTTGGAAAATAAATACCACCAATTCAGGAACGCTGGACATAAGTACCGTAGCTCTATTCTTTTCACATCCTGAAGTAAATGAGAGTTGGGCTCGAAGCAGCATGGGGAGAACCAGCAGCGATGTCACCCAGATGCTGCTTGGTATCCTGATAAAGCCTTCAGAAATCAGAAATTTTCGAATAAAGCCTTCAGAAATTAGCTTGAAACTAATATAAAATAAAATAAAAACTTGACATTAAAAAAAAAATCAGCTTGAAACTGATTTCTGCTCATCTGCTCAACAATTCAATCTAGATACGCAACCCGAAGTGTCTTCACCCATGAAACGCTAAGGGTGTTTAGGATTGGAAAATGGGCCTTGAGGCATTTTCTTAGAAGTGATTTATAGCATCGCCCTAACTATCAGTGTGGCCACAGAAGCCTGCCTTCATTATTACGTCGGCCCCGCGATGGGTGGATAACGCTATAAATCACGAGTGAAGAAATGGCCTTCGTGGAGCTTACTTTGGAATAAATAGTCTAGGAATAGAGTGTTTCTCGGACATCTGTTTCACTGAAAGCCCCCGGGTTTAATTTCCAGGTGAATAAGTTTATTATCCTCGTCTTGAAATGTATTAACTATTCTTTAGAATACCTCCTGGGAAGGTAACTCCTTCTCTAGCTTGAGAACTTCCGTCACCCCCGACGATAGAGACCACCTACCAGACTCTATTGCCCACTAAATATCAGGTCAGGGGACTTCAACTTGCTCAACTGAACCGTTAACTTGTCCAATTAATTAACTATGTCCAGGTTCGCACAAACGCATTTGGCTAAAAGTACCTTGGCTAATTTACAGTGGTTTCATTGTTGGGCGTTTGCTAACTACGAAGTGGAGCATCCGTGCTGGCCTGGCTCCGGTGGCTTCTTGTCTCTTCCATCCGCTGAATCCATGGAGAATGCGGGTTGGCTCCTCTGTTACCCAGACCCGTTCCCTATTTTCCTAGCACAAAAACATTCTTGTGACCAAGATACGCTAAAGAGATAAATTATTAATACAAATAACCCATCCTTTAGACTGAGTCTTGTTTTTATGATCACTGAGGCCTCTAAAAAAAGAAATGGCCATAGCTGCCTTTTTATTAAAAAAAATGGCTTCTTTGGCCTCAGAATGTGTGGCCCACCTTTCTCTCCCACATCGCCTTTTCTACATTTTAACAGTCCCCCCCCCCCCTTTTCCTTTCCTCCTCTTCAATTTATTCACTTCTTCCTTCTTGTCTCCCAAATTAAAGATATACAGCTAACCGGGTTAAAATTCAAGTAAAAGTTTAAGATAGCAACCTGTCCTATAATCGGAGCAACAGTAGTTCATTATACCTTACATTCTACCAGCCATCACACACCAAAAACCTCTCAAGCACCAACTCCATTTCAAGAGGGACAGCTCACTCGTGGCTGCCTTGGCACAAAGCGTCCTATTAATCATGGTTAACAAACCTCAGTGGTGGTGTTTAGTATTGTCTTTAGCATGCTCTTTTATCTGAGCCCAGGACACGGTCTGTTTCGCTTCAGACAACAGCCCTGTGAGGTAAGACAGCTGAGAAAATGTGATTGATCCAAATCATGGCGGAGAGTCTTCCCCAGCCACTATCTTAACATCTCCTACCATCGCCAGCAATAATAATTCTTTTGCCTGGTTTGCACAATTTGCTGAGCCACAATGAACAGCGTGGTAATTTGGTTCCAAAACATTTACTTCGTTGGGTTTTAGTTAAGCCAATGCGGTTTGGTATCGTATTGCGTGAACCCAGCCACCAAGTACGGCGGGCTACTTACACACGAAAGAACAGGAGATTCGGATCGAAATACTAATTTCTTGCATTCTACTTCAAAATAAAAATTGCCTTTTCCCGTGGCATCCAAAATCCAGCTATCTAGAAGTTTTACTACTGCCTCGCCCTCGTCAGAATTTACAGCAAATACTTAAAAATACAAGGCCTCTTTCCTAATAAATCCATGCTAAATGACACTGATTTTTCTGTGTTTTAAGACTTGGTCTTGCGGAGTCTTCTTAGGGCTTCTCTCTCTCTCAAAAAAAGGTGGGTTCATTGACTCTTATTTTCTGCATCGCTGCCGGGTTGAGATGCAACATGACGCGGCTGCGCAGCCCTCTCTTCACCCCCCCCCCCTCCCTCCACGCCCCCTCCCGGTCTGGTGATGTTTGCGATCCGGGCTTCCTTGACATTTCTGAAGTAATTTAGTTAAGGGGAAATGAGTTGTTCCCAGTAGAGAGAGCAAACGAATGGAGGGGAGGTAGCCAGCGTGATAAACGGCGCTTTCATTTGGAGATCTCCAGAGCTCGTTTAAAGGCTCATTTTCTGCATTAGCCCCCTTTGAGCTATTAAGGCACCAGGCGGCGAGCTTGGCTCCTCGGCTTGGGGCGGCCCCGCCAGGAAAGCCCCCCCCCTCCCCCAAGCACCTGAGCTGATCTCTGGCCACCGGGCTGGAGGAGAAGAGCGAATGGCTCTGTCTTGGGGGAGGAAGACACCCACCCTTCTCTTAATCTAAAGTGGCGAAGGGGGGGGGGTGTTAATACGATTTGGAGGGGGCTGGTCAATGAGCAATCAATAAAGTAATAATGAGAGGGACGCGCTACATTAGCAGGCGAGAAATCCAACGAGACATTAAAGAATCATTCGGAACTGTCGTTCGTTGCTACCGTATTAAGGCGGGCGGCTCGGCGAGGGGGGCTAACGGCTGCCCCCAGCAAGAGAGACACCTAAACCCCTGAGCCAAAGCTGACCGCGACGGAGTGGGGCGGGTAGTTCTAGGGCGGCTTCCCCCTGCCTGAAGGGTGTTTCCTTTGGGTTTAATAGTTTATGCAAATCCCGTCTTGGTGGCCTGTAAAAAAAAAAAAAAAACGTAGCTGGTGATTTAGGTATTGTGTGAACTCAGGCAACCTTACTTCAGTCGGTAAGTTAAGGAAGCCCCGGCTCGGTGTGATTACCAGACCCCGATCGCAGATACATATATATATATATTTATTTAGTTTGCATGGCTTGTGGAACGAAGTTTGCCGAGAGAGAAAAAGGGTAGCTTCCCCATTCAGAGTGTGAAAAAAAAAGAAAGCGACTCCTGCCAGCCTTTACCTGAATTGGCTTCACATAGTTTCCAATGGAGCTTACTTCTGAGTAAGCATGTTTTCCAGCCCTGCACCCTCATGAGCCATTAATAAGTAACTAATTCCCTTAAACTAATTGTATGTGTTTAAGGGAGAGCTAATCTGACTTAAGCGGGAGAATTGGTTCTCCACTCAAGCTTTTTTTCCCTTGCAATTATTTCTGCCAGGTCATGTGCTGCTTCTATCCTGGGATAATTTATCCACCGCCTCCTCCCCATTCCCCTTCTCCAGCTCAGATTCTACACTGATTGTATGGAACTATAGATCGGAATCCCCCTTCACGGAATGAGTTAGGTGTGGGGCAGCCCTTCCAGCCTTGGATTGGGGCGAGATACTTAGGCTGCAACCTCCATATGCCCTTACATGGTGCAATAGAACAGAACAGAACAGAACAGAACAGAACAGAATAGAATAGAATAGAATAGAACAGAACAGAACAGAACAGAATAGAATTCTTTATTGGTCAAGTGTGGTTGGATACACAAGGAATTTGTCTTGGTGCAAATACTCTCATTCATCAAGACTTAAGTGTAGTACAACACTTAATGATAGTCATAGGGTACAATAAGCAATCAAATCATACTAGAAAACAGTCCATATACATCGTAAAGATACAAGCGACAAAGTAACAGTCATACAGTCACAAGTGGGAGGGGATGGATGATAGAAGTAATGAGAAGATTAATAGTAATAGTAGTGCAGACTTTGTAAATAGTTGGATAGGGTTGAAGGAATTATTTGTTTAGCAGAGTGATGGCTTTGGGAGGGGGAGGGGGACTGTCCTTGTGTCTAGTTGTTCTGGTGTGCAATGCTCTATAGCGTCGTCTTGAGGGAAGGAGTTGAAACAGTTTATGTCCGGGATATGAGGGGTCTGTAAATATTTTTACAGCCCACTTTTTGACTCGTGCAGTATACAGGTCCTCGATTGAAGGCAGGTTGGCAACAATTGTTTTTTCTGCAGTCCTAATTACTCTCATTTGAAGAGGTTCGCTTTGGGAATGCCCCTATCTGGTCTATGAGCGAGGAAAGGGTCTCTCGTGGAAGGATGGATATTTGCCCTGGCCCAGTTGGGTTCCTTCAGACACTGCAGGGCTTTTGAAGGTAATGCCATATCATCGTTACTCTCGTAAGCAATAACAATAGGCTGGATGGTTTAATCGTTCGGGATGCGGCAAGGGTGCAATTATTCCCGGCCAAGTGGAGTTATCGCTGGAACTGGCTTTAGGGGGAAATAATGCTATGTGGATGACTGACAGGGCGAGGCAGCCAAGCTTTAAAGGCATCCCAGCTATTCATCCCGAGGCCGTAGGCAAATCAACACGCCCGGGGAAACTGAGTGTCTTAAGAGCATAAGGGGTGGGCGGGCTTGCTATTTATTCACTCCCCCCGGGGTTTTAAAGAAACTCCTGAAACTAGCGTTGAAATATGGGACTCGGTGATGACCTCCGCATAAGCGAATGAGAAGTATAGTCCTAGGGTGGCATTAAGAGCCCGAGGGCGTAATTGCCGCCTGCGGCCAATACGAAGGTTGCCACCTTCCGGTCAATGAGGAATACTTAACTCTAGAGTTACATTAATCTGTGTTGTCAAAATCTGAATGATCGCTAGTGGGCAGCCTAGAGTTCGCCTTTTCTTTAGTTTCACGTAGAGTTCCGGTATTCTGTAGCCCAGATATAATCGGCTTCCTCTAACCGTCAGGATCGGAACTGTTTAAACCAGGGGTCCCCAAATTTGGCAACTTTTAAGACTTGGGAACTTCAATTCTCATAGCTGGCTGGAGAATTCTAGGAATTGAACTCCACAAGTCTTAAAGTTGCCAAGTTTGGAGACCTCTGGTTTAAACCTAAAGCTGTTGAGGCAGAAGTTTAGTTAAGTCTGCCTTTTCGGTACTACAGGTGAATCAAGAAACTAGAGCATTTTATCTTCCATCCACTCCGTGTGAAAAGGAGCAGACACAGTTCTAACGTGCCACTTTGAGATACTTATGTCCTCAAAAAAATTAAATCGCAGTCCCTTTAATGGCATTTACTCTGAAAGGAGCTGGTGTAGGATTGCAGCTGTGGTTTTTCACGCACGTTACAGGCCGTGTATCCATGTGTGCGGTTTAAGATCGCCTATCCTTTCCCCCTGGTTTGGTTGCTTGCCGCAAGTAGCTGAGCTGAGTTTCTTCCACCTGGCCAGAAGTGTCAAGGGATGGCCGAAGTGCGAAGAAGGCTCCTTTTGTGACAAAATATGAACTCAAGTAAATCTGGAGTTTGCAAGCCCAAGAAGACATCAAGCTCTAATAAACTATGCACATTTCTGCCCATTACTTCCTTACCTCTTCCACAGGCTTTCTAACCAAATTGAACTCTTTATAATCTAGAATTATAGATCAATTCTAGTTCCTTGCAGTGTTTGTGGCCGGAGGGGGAGTGAAAGAAGCTTTTTTAAAAAAAATGCTAGTAGAGATGTGCTGAAAACTTAGAGCATCTTCCCCAAATTGTCTGTGTGCTGAGAGGACAGACTAACATAGCTGGGGATGCTATAAAGGCACTCCAAGCTACTGGGGAGTAAGTGGCCTGAAAGGGTAAGACTAATCAAATATCCGAAGTCTTGGTTCTTATCTTTTAATCTATCTATATATGTAGATAGGGCATGTAGATTCATTATTTTCCTCCTCCGGAGGAAATATAATATTTTGAAACGCTCATTGAAGCAGCATCCCTCCTTCATATGAAACCATCTAATCTGACTCATATGTAGGCAAGACTATGGGCCCGTCGATTTCATTGCCTACCGTTTATTTATTAAATTTCTATGCAGCCCACCTCACAGAGACTGTTACTCTGGGTGGCTTACAATATAAGTTTAAAACTGCAAATATATGCTGCAAATCTATATCTATATCCTGCATATCTATATCTATATCTATGCAGCATATATATCTATATCTATGTAATATCTATATAGATATGCAATATCTATATATATATGCAATATCTATATATGCAATCTATATTTATTATTTTTATACATACATACATACATACATACATACATACATACATACATACATATATATATATTTGCATAGTCTTGCCTACGGATGAGTCAGATTAGATGGTTTGATATCAGGGAGGGGCGCTGCTTCAACTAGCGTTTCAAACTATATTTCCTCGGGAGGGGGGAAATAATGAATCTACATGCCCCAGCGCCAGCTTTATAAATACAATCTCTGTCGGATCCCATTCTTGGGGGGGGGGGGGGGAACAAACCCGTATAGGAAACTATTTCACTATTGCATACGTGAAGGTATTCACTTGGATAGATTAAACGTTTAATGTACGAGCCAAAGCGCAAGCCAACACCCCCTTCCCCACCCCCGCGATACGCGGAGCCAGAGGCACACTGCGATCCTCTGAGGCGCAAACAGCTTCCTGGGCTTCTGCTCTGCCATTGGGAGAAGCCCCACCAAGAGAGACCCGTTTGCCTTTTCGCCTTCCAACCTAGCTGTAATATATGCGCGGAAAATGGTAAACATGTCAAGGAGCGAAAAGCGTCACGCTGGGTTGCTCCATGCTCCATTTCCTTGCTGTAATTCCGCTGTTGTCGTTGTAAAGCCAGCCTCGCTCGACGACCAGCTCCCCTTTTCGGGAACAACACTGTTCGTAATTACTAACGAACCAAGCGGCGACTGTGGTTAACTTAACTTTCTCACTTTTATGGAGAAGCTCAAGAGAAATGGGGGGAGGGCAGAGGAGGGGGACCCTAACGACTGAAGAAATTAAAAGTAGCCTATCACAAATTTGCCATTTAAAAAAAGAGGAACGGAGAGGAGAAGAAGCAAAGCAAACATTTCCAAAGTGAAGGGACGTTTGAATCTTGGCATGAAAGCGGTGAAGTTATGGGGATCGAGCCACCCTCCCCTCAGCACGAATTATTTGCAGTATTGGGGGGGGGGGGGGCGAGAGAGCTGCGGTTGCACCCCGTACAAGGGCCCAATGATCGGGGGGTGTAAATACTCGTCACGATCTCTTCCACGCATAAAAGCCTTGAGGAACAAGCCTAGCCTTGAGTTTATTCCGGGATTAGTGGGGTTAACAAGTCATAGGCTTTATCTAAACAGGACGGACCTATGGATCATGTGCAGCCAGAGGAACACCAATGCCTTGCAAAATGGGGCGACAGCAGTCTGGATGGTGAATAGAGCTGGTGTTTTTGAATGCGACCCCGTACACAAGGGGTTGTGAGATTCCTGGCAATCACACCACACATTCACTGGGGAGAGAAGGGATCATCGACTTTTTTGGGGGGGCCTGCTGTGCCTTTTCAAGAGTTGTTGGAGACAGCACTGAGAAATTCTAGAGTTTTGAAACTGAACGCTTCTGAATGCTGTTGCCTCTTTGGTAGAATGCAAAGAACAAATCTTAATAAATCGTATTTATTTGGGATTTTAATCTCGCGTATATGGATGCATTTGTGCGTGACCTTACAGTTTTAGGACAGGAGCATAACCTACTCAGCCTCTGGAACAATTGTCATTATTTCCCATGTTCTGGAGTGTAATTCTAGGGTTTTAAATTGGATCTGTAGCTTCAGCTAAATCTAGACGTCTGGAATCTTTGCTGAAATAAGTAACAAAATAAATGTCCCTTGATCTTAAAAAAAAAACAAAAACGGCAAGAGAGACATGCAAATTAAAATGAAGTATCAATTACCAAATGAGCCTTGTTTTATAGCTTTATCCTATTATACACTCCCCCTCGCTCTGATGTATACACCTAATGTATGTATCTTGAGTAACTGAAATCACCAAATTGCATTACCTCTGGCAACAACTTTAATATTAAAATAATTATACAGATCTATAGAATTTGATCCCCCCCCCCTGTTTCTTCCATGGGAAACTTGCATTTTTTTTTTGTTCTTTTAAGAAGTTTTAAGTAATGTACTACAGATTAGAGCTTGTATCTCTGGTGCTATGAAGTAGCAGTTAGATATGAGGCAGAGGCTTGGAGGAACTCTTTGGTATATTTGCACAAGTCATCAATCTGTTTACAAAAGAATTGATGGTTTTGGGCTTTTCTTTCTCCCAAGGTGCACAAAACAGGAAGCAGTCAGGCACAATCTCATCTGTCTCTGTGGAAACTATTCAGTAAAGATATATATTTGACAAAAAAATTAAATGCAGCCTGTAAATATTCAAAGCCAAAAAGCAGTCTGCAGTACTGAAATTCCTCTTGTCCTCTCAGCCCAAAGCCATTAACTGGTTAGGATCATAACCTCTGATTCAGATGACTCCTGATTCAGCTAGGAGCTTGCAGTCCTTCAGTAGAATAGTTTGGGCGGGGGCGGGGGGGGGGGGACTAAGGACACCTATCCTAGCTTACACTACCCACATTTTAAAAATGCAAGCCAGTTATTTGCTTTGAAAAAGCTTGGAACTCCCAACATCTGGAGCTCACACCAGATTTGTTGGAACATCATAAATTATAACTCCCAAAATTTCATGAGGATTTGAGATCCAATGCAGAGCGCCACATTGGAGAAGACTGATATAAAAACCAATAGAAGTTAACATTTTTGTCTGCTGCCCTACATAACAGGCATCTGGCTCGAGACTTTTGTCTGGGGGAAAAGAGATCATGGACTGGATGGTTGTTAGCTTTAATTTTGGCCACAGCTTAAGCCGGATGGGATGGATGTAGGTCTTATTGATTTAACTAGACTGATTCTCTTTATGTGGCTGCAGATAAGTTGTGCTTCTTTGATAGGAAGATTCACAATTAGGAATCAGTCTGGACAGAATCAGGCTGCAGAAGTGTGTTTCATTATAAATAGTGATCCTGTATAGTAGATATGTTAGTAGCTAAAAATTTCTCCTGTTTCCCTTGTAAATCTTGTTGACTCTTTCATTAGAAATAGGCAGCCTCTTTGACTGTCCTCTCCCACAACTGTCAGTGGCAAGGGCAATTAGCAAATCCAGAAAGAGCAGTTTCATAATGATTTCAATGATCAATGCCTATTATTATTTCATAATGACTTCAGTGCCTATTTCAACAATGATTAAATAATTTTACAATGGGGAAGAAATCCTTTTAGCCATTCCATGGCTCCATCTGGATGCAGCTGGGCACAGGATCAGAATTGGAGTCCTTGGTCACTCATTGCCACTACCACCTTTGCTTTCCAACATTAGTTGAGGAGACTGAATTTTCATGCTATGGATTGTGGTTCTGTGATCCTTCTTCTTCCTGTCTTGCTTCTCCTTCCTTACCAACAAGTTATCTGGCAGTTGGGCTATTTCTGAACATAGGTTTAGTGCTGCACCCGTGTCCTGAAATAGCCTGACTGGCAGGTAACAGATGCAAAGAAAGGATTGAACTTAGCAGGGGCATTGAAGAAACTCCTATTCATTTCACACTTCTTTCTATGCTTGTTACCTCGTCTATAGAAGAGTATGATATTGAGGATGGTGAACAAAAATAGCCCAGTTGATAGGAACGGAGGCTGGAGGAAGGATTGCAAGAAGCATTTTGAGAGCTCCCTTGTCCTTCATCCCATGACTCCTCTGTCCCCAATGCCTGCCATATGTTACTGAAACTGGACAATGCTTACCTGTCTAGATATTGGTGCCTTCATCCTAGATACTGATTTGAAAGTGAATGCTTGATGGAGATCAGAGAGGTTGGTCTCAAAATAGTTTAGAATGGAGAATGAATTGGCTTAAGTTTCAAAATTTCACCCTAGAAGACTCAAAATTCATCTGCTTAAGTATGAGATCACAGTCAACAGCAATGAGAAAACCAACGTCAGAAATATAGCCAATTTTCTATGAAGAAGGCCCATTTGGTCATTTGCTTACACTGAACTCAGATTTAGGACATTTCTCTCAGAGCTGGGGTTTCTGCAATTGTCACAGGGCTTCTGTCATGATAATAACACAGAATTTGTATAAAACATAATGGAAAATTTATTTTCTGCTTAGAGATTCTAGTACTTCTATTCCACACCACTTGCACCTGATAGTTTTTAAGTTACTTTGTCTTCTGGCAGGAATACCCAGGAGATGATGATTCTTGTATGCAGATATCTGACTACTTATCTTACAGTACTTTCATTATTTTGTTTATCCAACACATTCTTGAAGACTCAGTAGTCCCAATTAAATAAGTGGGACTTTCTTCTTACAAGGCCCATGCTATACTATACTATGAAGATGTTGGAGTAGATTTGGAAATCCTGTTGTAAGGGCTTGTTTCTTTGCTCTGTATAGATTGGGATTCTAACAAAAGTTCACAAATATACCAGGAACTTGAATACTTTGTTATCAATGACTGGAAGAAAAAGAAATAAGGAGAGTGAAGATATTCAGGGAGGCTTTATGTAAATTAAAGTGATTTGTTGGTTGATCAGCATACTTGCTGTTAAACTATACACACATGGGTTTTTTTAATTCAATTGTAAATAAAATTCATGTCAGAAATAAATTGCTTATATTTGTTTTTGGTGGGGTGCTTTTTTGAAGGGGAAAGAGAGGGCTACAGAGAACTTTATATCTAAATCTTTGAAGAAATGAATTTCTTTTAATATAATTGTCTTAGCATCCATTGTTCCTGCAAGAAACATGTTGACAAAACCAGAGGATCTTAAGGAGTATGAACAGTATATTTTACAATTTCACATATGCCACAAACAATTTTTATTCATTTTGTATAATTAAATTTATTCTCTTTGTTCCCCTTCCCAGTTAAATATATACATAAGAAAGAATGTTTTCAAAGGAGATATATTGGCTTTTTTGGCTCTGTTAAATTAAAAGAAAAAGAAAAAAATTTTTTTAAGGCATATTAAGTCAGTATTCAATGAAAAATGATCTAGCTGGATCATTCTCTTTCTCAAATTTAAATTACAAGCTCTTTGGGTTATTTTTCTTTGCTTGTTAGTAGAATAATAAATAGCTTATAACAAAATGTGTTTTTTATCAGTACACATTAACCTTTACAGCCTATATCATCAGCAGAGATCCCTATTTAGACAGGATTGTTGTTGTTGTTGTTATTATTATTATTATTAATTTGCACCCTTACTTTTCTCTGGTAGCTCAAGGCACTATCAGTTTCCCCCCCAATTTTGTTCCTACAAAAACAACCTCTTCTGAGGAGGACTAGATTGAAAAAGAAGGAAGATGCCCAAGGTGCATTATGGTTATTTGTGCACTCAAAATGGCGTGTGGTCTAAGAGCACACTTCAGCTACTATACTCTACTTATTATAGCTTGAGTTTAATACTTTCTTAGTATCATACATTTTTTTGCAATTGTTCTCAACATTATCTTCTAAAGCAAAATACAGGTACCCCCCAACTTATGACCATTCATTTAATGACTGTTGGAAATTACGATGGAGTTGGAAAACGGTCCTTGCACTTAACACTCCCTCAGAATCCCTGCAGTCATATGATCAAAATTTGGGTCATCATGTATTTATGATAGTTGCAATGTCCTGTGAACATGATTGCTATTTCCAACCTTCCCAGGGGACTTCTGACAAGTCAGTGGGGGAACTTGAATATGCTTAATGACTCTATGATTTACTTAACCACTGCAGCAGAAATTGGGCATGACTCACTTAATGCCTGCATTGTTTAGAGACAAAGTTGCAGTCCAAACTCTGTTTGTAATGAACTAAATGTTTATGGTTTTTCTATTTATTACTTGTAATGTTCTAAAAACATTACCCAGATGCAATGTAAATAGGTACACGTTTGATAAAAATATATGTTTAAATATATAATTAAAAATATAACATAACCAAGATTAGTTCTGGCAGAGAAAAAAAAAGTCATTTCTGACCTGAAAACTAGCAGTTAAAGATGGGGTAAATTTTGTTCTAACCATGTGCTGAGGAAAGTATAAGTTTGGTTTACAGTTTTATTCATGTTGCTGAAAAAGTGCAAACATTGTTTTTATTATCAGAAACACCTTTTCTCTGCACTATTCTAATATATGGAATATATTCTTATATGACTAACAAAAAGGATTGTTAGGGCCACCAGTATACATGACTTTCTCTGTTAAGCTAAAAAGGTTACTATACTGTAAGAAAAACATGTAAGAGGTTAGCAGCCACTAAGATATCAACATAGTTTAATATTATTGTATGTAGTTTAATATTATTGTATGTAACTTAGTCTGTGGGGCATGGGGCTGTATCTGTACACCTAATTTCACATATGTAAGCACAGAATTCAAAATGCAAAAAACAAATCTCTAAATCTGGGGCCCATCTGAGCTGTGACTTCCCCTATTTTTCCATGGCAAAAATCATAAAAGCTTTCTTCTTTTTTCCTTGTCAAGTGCTACTGAATTAATTTTATCAGATGGACCAGACGGGAAACATTACCAGATAAGCTAATTCTCCTTTACATTAACAATATCTTGTAAGCCTAAAAGTAAAATTTTTCCCCAATCACTTTTATAGCCTGATAATTTAGGGATGGCCTCTGCTGAGAGCCTTGTTCTGCCCGCTATGTAGGCTATCTTCTCTCTTATCTGGCTGCTCCCTAGGCAGTATCTCTTTATTGGTCTCCCAAGATCATTCCCACATATTATTACATTAGTGGAACATGATGACATCTACCTACTATTGTTCTTCCTGAGCAGAGAGCAAAGTCTTCAATAGGAGTAAGTGCTTGGCTCCCTCATACATTAAAAAAAAATACTCTGGGGTGGCTTACTTTTCCAAATGTATGTTTTCTGAGGTTATCTAGTCTGCTGGGAGAATTAAAAAAGCTGAATCAGCATTTTTATTTTATTTTTTTAATTACAGATAGTCCTTATGATCACTTGCTTAACAACTGTTCAAAGTTATGAAAGCACTGAAAAAATGATTTAGAACCAGTTCTTGCACTTATGACCATTACAATATCTCCATTGTAAAATTCTGGTGTTTGGCATTTATTTACAATTGTGGCAGCACTCTGGGGTCACTTGATCGCCATTTTGTCACCTTTCCAGGGTAGTTTCCAACAAGCAAAGTTAACAGGGGAAGCTGGATTAAAGTGAATCTGACTGCTTGGTGATTACAACAAAAAGGTTATAAAAATAAGGTGTGACTTAAGTTAGTAGTGGTGATCATAAGTCAGGAACTACCTGCATACTTTAAACACATGAAGAAAATGCTTACATTCACAAATGTAAGCTTATATTCACAAAATGCTTACGTTCTACAATTCTAAGCTGGTAATTGCTTTTTTAATATATTTGTAATTGTAACAATTTATTTAAATGATGTAATGAATTTATTTTGATGTTGTATGCTACCTGAAGATGTTTTCATGAGAGGTGACATATAAATAAATGAAACCTGAAATGAATGACAACCACTCCTCTAAAAAATGGTTTGATATCCTTTTTATCAATCAATAGGAAACTCTTCAGGATGAATGCAATTATGAGCTATGTTCGCTACCTTGACAAGCTGATCTTGCCCATACTGTTTTCCTCTCTTCCTAGTTCCAGTTCCTCCAAAATCTGTTACTTCTCTGATGATGAACAAAGATGGCTTCCTTGGTGGCGTATCTGTAAACACAGGTGAAGTGTTTTGTTCGGTACCTGGGAGGCTCTCCTTGCTCAGTTCGACATCCAAGTACAAAGTCACTGTTGGAGAAGTTCAACGGCGCCTTTCACCTCCTGAGTGCTTAAACGCTTCCCTCCTTGGAGGAGTCCTTAGAAGGTAAGTCACGAGGCAGGACAATCTGTATTTTCTGATGGGATTAAAAATGCATTAAGATTACTATAAGCAGCTGTTGAGATTAAGAGATGTAAGTGGATGCATATGAGATATACTTAACAATCCAGAGGTCATTGCCACCGGCACCCATTACATTATGCCAATCATGTTACATGGTTCATTAATTCTGTAAGACTGGCCACTTTCTTTAAATAATCAAACTGGTTATTTCTGTCTGTTTATAATTCAGAACAATATCCTGGAGTTTATATTTTAAAGTTTGTTGCAGCTTCAAGAGTATTCTGCCTAGATGTTAAGCAGATATAGGTAACAAATGGCAAAAAAGCTTTTTCACTCATGTCCAACCTTTACTGTTCACCCAGGGTGGCTCAGTACTTGTGAATGGAATCTCTTAGGTCAGGGGTAGGGAACCTTGGCTCTTTTATCACTTATGGACTTCAACTCCCAGAATCCCTGAGTGAGCCATAAAAGGTTCCCCATCCCTGGCCTACTGGTTTTTCAGTTGTGGGGGAAATCAATTTTTGACTGGAATGGGACTGTTTAATATACAAATGTAGGACATATTCTTTATATATTCTTTATATGTCCTACATTTGTATATCAACCAATCCCATTCCAGTCAAAAATTGATTTCCCCCACAACTGAAAAACCAGTAGGCCAGGGATGGGGAACCTTTTATGGCTCACTCAGGAATTCTGGGAGTTGAAGTCCATAAGTGATAAAAGAGCCAAGGTTCCCTACCCCTGTCTTAGGTCATCTGGATGTTTATCTGCCTTAGATGGAGGTGGATGTACTTCATTACAATCTTCCTCACTTTAAGATTATTCCTGTTTGCATTTCTGAATGTTGTTATAAGCTCTGCTGCAAACTGTCTGGGAGTTTAACTGAATGTAACAATTGAATTAGTTTTAAATAATTAATGGTTATGAATTTTATAATTTACCATTTAGTTTGGTATATTGCACTAGTGGAGAATGAAGGAGCAGATAAGGTTTCAAATGCCTGAAATGTCTTAAGCGATCATTTAAAATTCTGTTCCTCTTCGCAGTATGAATTTATAATATTCATTTATTTTACATAATTGCTATAAGAATGTATAAGATCTGTAAAAACTTAAATATGATTGGAAAGGATGAAGAAGGAATAGGTCCCTGATTTTTTTTGTACTCCCTTAACTTTAAGGATAGCATTATTGGGCAAATATTATTATTGGGACTTATAGAATGCAAGACTTTCATGAAAAGTCCTTGAGTAAACATAGATACAATATTTGTCTTAAAAATAAAAAAGAATGGATAAAATAGGGATGAACAGTTCCACAATGGAAAAGAGTAAATAGTGAAGACTAGTACTTCCCAGTTTGTTCAAAAACAACTTATAAATATGTGACCAAGCCCAGAAGACCAAAACTGATGAAGGTATTAAAACAAAAAGGGATTAATAAAAAATCTGAATAGGTATTTTTAAACTGGAAAAATGCCTATAAAATGTTATTCATTTGCAAGTAATGGTAAAGTGATGCACACGAGAGTGAGGAAGATTATTTTTGTATAGAAAATCAGAGTAAGAATACAGTCTTGTTTCTGTGATGAACAATTTAAAAATATATATCTATTTAATGTGAAAAGGCTGAATTCCAGTGCTAGGCAATCATTGAGAAGGATTCTGAAAATAAAATTTCCAGTATCAGTTCACGGACAATCTACAATACAACTACATTTGGAAAACCGCAGAGTTTTTATCACTCAGTCTCAAAAAACGATATTGTAATGTTGGAGAAAATAGGGGAAAAAAGGAACCAGAATAAGTGAAGGACCTGATAAGCATTATTAATAGCATTATTGTGAAGTACTGTATCAACTTAGGTAAAAGTTGAGTAAAGCAGAAAAAACAGAAATATAAAACTACACATGATAAGGAAGAAATTGATAGAGAGGAATTATTTTATCTTTCTCAGAATGCCAGAACTTGGGATCATCAATTATAGTGGAATTATATAATATACAGCAGAAATAAAATGGAGGCGCTTTTCACAATGCCTACCCTAGTTGAAGTATGGAATTCTCTATCATAGCACGGGTGGCTTGAAAAGACTAGAAAAAGATTTATTTCTTAAATGTTTATCCTGGAAATTTTATTTTTTATTAAACAAACATATATTGCTGCCCAACTGAAACATAGGTAACTCCTGGCAGCTTACAATATTTATTTTTTTTAAAAAAAAAATCTATCATATAATAGAACTGCTAAAAAGAAAAACCTACCTCTCTACCCTACCTCCCATGGCAGCAATAATACAATTAGATTAGCCAACAGGATTTCCTTCAGGTAGTAGACACAACTCTCTTTCTTCCAATTTTTTTCACAACAACCTTGCTATGTAGGTTGGGCTAAGAGATTGATTGTCCCCAAGTCACTTAGTGAAACTGAATCTCCCTGGTCCTAATTCAGCACCTCAACCACAAGACTGTGGCTATTAGTCATGATAGTAGCTATCTCCAGGAACAGCAGCATTGAGAACAATAAGAGAAGCCTTTGCTCTTATATGCTGGCTGGGAATTCTCAGTGTGGTGTTTGAAGGCATGAGGTCAGAAAAAGGTTGTCCTAAAATTAACACATCCAATTTCAGAAAAAAACTGTAAGGTCTTCCAGAAACAACCAGACTCCAATCACAAATTTCCAAAACTCTGTTCTCTAGTGTATCTGGAGCTAAAACTCAACTGTTTTGACCATTTGCAAAAAAAATTACATGCTGTGAGCATGAGCATATCCCCCTAATTTTGCAAAGCTACAATCATTTCCCCACTAGTGACTTCTAGTATTTTTCTGGCATCACTCAGACAATATAAAGTCTGTCATAACTGCTACATTGGGCCAATGATGGTTGGAACAGGGGTTCACCTGGGGTTCACAAACATTAAGATCCCTTTACATACTTAAAAATGATTGAAGATCCGAAAGAGTTTTGGTTTATGTGGGTTATATCTATTGATTTTGACTATTAGAAATTAAAACTGGGAAATGTTAAAATATTTGACTTTGAGGACCCCTGAAAGCCCCCCCCCCCCCGACTACACTTAGAGAACCACTGCTCTAGTCTAGAAGATGCTAGTGGAGATCTGTCTGTAGCTCACAGGCCATGGTCAGCCAAGCCAGTGCTCACTCTTGTCCTTCCAAATGGATCAACCACTGTCCACCTCACTAGATTACATTGGATCCCTGCCTTGGAAATGAGCTCTTCACAAAAGCAAAATACATTGCTGATGCATCCCCCTTTTCTCCAGTGGTCCTCTACATGTATTTGTGATTATTTCATTCATTTGCCGTAAAAAACAGAGAAACGGAGAGGCAGGGGGTAATGCTTATTTGAAAAACAATACACATATGGCACCCTAAACACCTTGAAAGGCACTTCCTGCTGCCCCAACTTCTCTCCTGGTGGAGGCCTAACAGCCATGTTGCCTTTGAATTCCTTTCTCTGACTGTGCCAGGCAGCTGCTACAATAGGATTGCATCTTTTCAAGCACTGCTAAACCCTCATTTCTGAAGTGGCATTTGTTGCCTTGCATCATTATTGTTCGAAATTATTACTATATAAAACACTTCTTATACGAAAACATGCAGAAAACTTACTGGATTTTGTTATTGCACACCATTAATACATACTTTCACAAATCTGCCCCACATTGTTGGGCGGTGATGGCACAATTCCCTTTCCACACCAGCCCTTTCTCCGGCTCCAATCCAGTCTTTTTACTTCTTAGCCCCTTTTGAGTGTTTTGTGAGCAGAATTACAACAGAAACAACCACAAATCACCACCCTTAAATGCTGCTGGTGACGCAGCTTTCCAAGAACCGCCAGTTTGTTCCTGTTAGTAGCAGGGCCAAAGCTGACATAATCCACCCTCCTCGTTCACTTGCAGCCAGCAAACCCGAGGCCCAAGGAACAACAGGGGTTCAGCTTGCAGTGGGCCCGGCGAGCCTCTCTTGCCAAGGGCGGCGTTTCTTTCTTTCTTTCCCGCCCTCTGGGCACCAAGAAGCCTCCCCTGCGCTCGTTTGCACGCCAAGCCTGATGCCCAAAGCCAGGGCTCTAGTGCCTCCCCCCCCTCCCCGCCCCCCCCTCTCTTTCTGACACTCGTCGGAGTTTTAAATCCCCGCGTTCCTTTTTTCGTCACTGCAGAGCCAAATCGAAAAATGGGGGGCGATCGTTGCGAGAGCGGCTAGAAAAAATCGGTTTGAATTTACCAGCCGGCAGGCGCAAAGCGGCAAATGTCACTTTACTCACCTCCCTGGTGGAAGGTAAGCAGACTTTCTGTCCATTTCGATTTCTTCTCACCCCCCCTCCGTACCTCCGCACCCCAACCTCCTCTGGCGACACTTCTGGGCGAGGAAAGGTTTGACATTTTGTAAAGTTGCATCGAATCGTTGTTGCTGTGGCATGAAAAATCTGCCATGCAGAAAATCAAGACTCATTACATATCCCAACTGGGGCAAAGTTTAAGATTCAGCAAGATTGGCATTTCCTTTTAAGTAACAGTATTACATGGATTCTGCAGTTGCCAGCTCAATTTTTTTCCTGTTTAAATGGTATTTCCAAAATTAAACACTGTTATATATACTTGTTAAGACATACTAAGGAGTGGTTACAATATCTGTCCTCATGGAAGAGGAAGATACTTTAATTAAAACATTTTGAGGAGGGGGGAATAACACTCCCTCCAAACTAACTTCTCCACCAAACTTAAATGTATATATAACATAGAAAAGGAAGTGTCACAATATTTGTAGATGTGGAATTTGTTCTCAAATAAATATATATAGAACTAAAGAGTTCTGGAAAATATTTATTTTTAAATTTATTTGCTGTTTATCTTTACTTTAGGCCACTTAAAACCAGAAATGAAAAAAAATATAAACATAACAGTAGCAAGATAATAAACCTATAAAATAAACAGTGAAATAAATAATGAAAATACAGTACAGGAACATGAGATTAAAAGATTGGTCAGAGAAAGCAGGGAATTGGAGGGAGGAGGGGGGTTTGCTATCAATCTAGTAGCCAACTCTAGTGTGGTACACCCCCTTTGGGCCCCCAATAAAACAAACTGTCATGTAATACTTAGAAAAGAAATAAATGTTTATATCATATGTTTTCTTGGACAACAGAACATTTCATCAGACTAGTAGTTAAATATTGAACATACCAGAGTTTAAAGAGAAATAATAATGAGAGAAGATATAGGGCAGTGAAACAGAAGTGAAACCAGAACGATTTTTTATCAGTAGCAACTATTTGCAAAACAATTGAAGAGAAGTGATATGCTATCATGTCACTCCTAGTCTTTCTTTTCATTAAAGTAGACATACCCATTTCAGCAGCTATACTTTATATGTTTTAGCCTCCAATCCCCTAATCATCTTTGTTGCTCTTCTCTGCACTCTTTCTAGAATCTCAACTCCAGAAAGAGACTAGAGTGACTGGCCCAAAGTCACCCAGCTGAGTTTTATGCCTAAGACAGAACTAGAACTCACATTCTTCTGAGTTATGGCTCATGTCTGAACCAATAGAGCAGACTAGCTCTATTATGATTGTTAATATATATTTTATAACAATGTTATTTCACATCTGGGCCAACCAGTTTTTTCACTATAAAGCTAAATGTCAGTCCATCTGGCAGAAATTGGTACTTTCCATCAGTACTATTGTATCTGCTTCTAATAGTGCCCAAATATTTACAATCTATATATGAGTTATAGAAAGAGAGAAAGTTAGCCAAGTGATAGAATATGAAAGATAATAGAGATCTTTATCATTTTCTTTCCCTATGTTAAGGATTCATCAGAGGTAATAGAATTGATATCACTTTTCTAAATTTTACTACAATAATTAAATATTCATGAGAAATTTGTTTCTCTCCAATTTCCTTATCTGTTCAGAATTGAGTGTTATTCATTTATCAATCAAACAAACAAACAGTTACTAAAATGTATTTGCTTTTATAGATTAAAATTCAGAAGAGTATATTGTGTTTACCTTCTTTCTTTGAGTTTAAATTGCAATATAGTATAGCTTGATAGAGCAAAGAAATATGAAAATAAATAGCAATGTAAGTTTTTTAATTTTATATTTACCTCATCTTTTGTATGTCAAAGTAAATCCTACTATCAAGAGTAGGACTTTGGAGTAAGTATGTCTAGGATCATGGCTTTTAGATTAATTTTGAAGAGTTGGCATAAGCTTTGTATTGCAGTCTACAGAGGCAAAGAGAATGGAATAGAAATAACTTCAGTTATATTTGTTTATAATTTATCCAGTCCATTGAAATATAATAATTTTTCTAAAAAGATGATGCCAAGTATGTTTCAGATTATACCTTTAATATTTGTGAGAGGAAGATGGCAAGAGGAAACAGACAAGAGGCAAAAATAACAAGAGGACAATGTCAGCAAATTCAGACATGTATTGTATATTTAGACTTCACATGAATAACCTGGCTGTAAGATTACAGTGATCTCTATATTTGTTTTAGAATTAATCATGGATAAGATGGTTATCTAGTGAACATATACTACACAGGAAGGCTTCTATTCCTGGAGTGTGTGTGTGTGTATCTGTGCGTGTGTCACTGTGTGTGTTTGTTTGCTTACATAACAGTAATAAGCCTATGCTAGCAGAAGTGAGAGGCACCCTGTGTTTTTTTCCCATTCTGCTTCTGTTCTCTTTCCACTTCCCCCATTTCCAATTAACCTATGGGAGATTAATAAAGGAGGATCAGTAGAGGTTCTGCTTGATAGCTTCTCACACATCAGACATTGTTCTCTTGGAAGACTCTGCTAATCAGAATCAGGCCATGATTATACATTATGGTCAAGGTGTTCTAATTAACCATCATTTGATCCAAGGTTTGAGTTGAGATGGCATGCTAAGCCAAGCCACAGTACTGTATTATTTAGTAATTCATGTGATCCAAATCAATACTAACTCATTGAGATAGATAAGATGGATTAATATCACCAACTTTATTTCTAATGGATGAATAGCATGCTTAAATATTCTGCTGTGTGCAGGGGTGGGATTCTACCAGTTCGCACCTATTCGCTAGAACCGGTTGTTAATATTCTAAGCAGTTCGGAGAACCAGTTGTTAGAAGAAATTACTGGCTTAATCCTGTAAGGAAGGCAGGAAGGAAACATTCTGGTGTTGCTTACAGAAACTGCCTCTCCATTAACCCTTATTACATTCTTGGCAGGACTAAACTTCCTGTCTCAGGAACATCTCTGGAGTTTTTTTCCCTCCTTTGCTGGTACTTTGCTTGTGTGGAATGACCATTCAAAGTTACAATGGCACTGAAAAAAGTGACTTATGACCATTTTTCACACTTAAGACTGTTGCAGCATCCCCACAGTCATGAGAGGCCAGGCGAGGAGATGCATGCCTTGATGTGAGAGATATTGAGTTGGCCACACCCAGCCAATAACATGACCACCAAGCCATGCCCACCAACTAAGCCATGTCCACAGAACCGGTTGTTAAAAATTTTGAATCCCACCCCTGCTTATGTGTATTTATGCTGTTCTATCATTGCATTTCACGGCACCTTGTTTCTAATTATTGAGCTTCTGGGAACTGATGGGGAGCAGTGCTTGGAACATGTCCTTTAATTTGTTATATGCTGTATGGCCTGAATTGAATAATTCAGAATATCAATTACTTGAATTGTGCCAAAAAAGACAAATGTACAGTATGTATTCAGAGGCATTATATCTTTGTTTTTCACAGTTTTGAGGCCACACCCTAACTGGAATTGTTGCTGTATGAATAAGCTACATTTTATGCACTGATGTTTCCTCAGTTCTTTATGTTTACTTGTTATGTTTCCTTCATTCAAAACATGTTTTATAATGTTGAAATGCCTTGAACATGTCAAGATCTTTCACATTAATTGGGCCTCCTTCATAACTTTTTTTAAAGATGAGGACTGAGGATTTGGAAGAGTGAGCTAAGGCCCACAAATCTGGATTGGGAGGTATTTTTTTCAAGGTAAAGTTTAATTGAGATAGTAAGCACTACTGTTGGCTTTCAGGTAGATTGCAAATTGTCCTGAGCTGGTTATGGTGACCAAAGCTGCTTGTTTTTTCCTAGGAGAAGCTGTACATTTAGCTCGGGATTTTGGATACATCTGTGAAACTGAATTCCCGGCCAAAGCAGTTTCTGAATACCTGAACAGACAGCACACAGACCCTACTGATCTCCACTCCCGAAAGAATATGCTGCTTGCCACTAAGTGAGTAGAACTACAATCCTTGAACAGGCTTTGATTTCAAGACTCTGGCCTTATTTTATTTTCTCTTGCATTAACAATCCATTTGGTTTCATTTCGAGGTTCAGTCTAAACATTTTCTTTTTCATATATAAGAAGTAACTAGCCAATACTGGCCCAAATCTATTTCAAACTGAAAAAAGAAGAACAGGAAAAAGAAGAATAAATGTGAACAAAGAGAGAAAAGACAGATAGAAAGATTTGTCAAGGAAAGTCAGATGTAAAAAGAATGAACAGAAATATAAGAAACTCAGTTTCCCCTAATTACCTTTCCAATTCTATTCTGTGGCTAGATACTGAAAATCCCTCCCCAGAGTGTAACTGACTAAGCACAGTGGATGGGTTTTAAAGAAAAAAATGTGTTGATATTTCAAGTTATCATTACAACACATATTAGGGAGATAAATGGAGATTTAGCATAAAATGACTTGTCAAAAATAAATTGCAGTTGCCTGATATTAGCAATTTCCTGCATCCCGGGGATACCATTTATTATTGTATCTGATTGTCCTTCATTTGGTCTGCTGAATCTAGTGCCTACCAAAATAAATGTGTAAAATTTCAGCCCATTGGGTATGGATAAAGATCTCTTTTAGTTTTTGGAATGTCTTTGAGGTGTTAGTTCACCATCTTGGAACTCTCCAGAGTTGTAGCAATGTAATAAACATCTTCTTCACAGATAAAATGTACTAGGACATATTTTATAATTAGGAAATAATTCTGAAACCATCCTGAGAATTATGGTAGGAGTCAGCCTGGAGCCTATAGCATGCTATAACTGCTCTACAGAAAAGAAAGGAGTTCCAGAGTATTTATGAAAAGCTCCAGAAAAGGAGACAGGGCTCCTGTCCTGTCTTGTGACAGACTGCAAGCTGAAATGAGATAGAATGCTAAATACTACTGAATAGAGGAGCCTGAAACCTTCAGCTCATGGGCTGACAAACATTGTGGCTGTTGAAAATGCTTTTGCATCACAAGCTGCCAAACTAAACTTTGCACACTACTTTTTTGGTCAGACAAAAAATAAAAATAAGACAGAGACAAAGAGACAAAGTGGTTGTTCAGTTGTCATGTAAGTTATTTTAAATTGTCATTTTAATGCTCGCTGTTTGTATATCCTTCTTATGTGTGGGGAAAACAATTCCTTTTACAAATCTTTGTACGCCACTTTGATCCACTTATAAAAATAAAAACCCAAACTACAAGTAACAAAAATTATGTACCAAAGCAAATGTCCTGTGCTTCTAATTATAGCAATAGCACTTAGACTTATATACCACTTCACAGTGCTTTACAGCCCTCGCTAAGCAGTTTACAGAGCATATTACCCCCAACAATCTGAGTCCTCATTTTACCGATCTTGGAAGGATGGAAGGCTGAGTCAACCCTCAGCCTGGTGAGATTCGAACTGCCAAATTGCAGTCCGCAAAAGTAGCCTGAGTACTGCATTCTAACCACTGCACCACTGTGGCTCAATCATATAACGCTACCTGCAGCAATGATGCTAGCCAATAAGTCTCACCTGCCAACTGAGCTTTTGCAGCTATCCACCTTCTTATAAATGTTATAGACCTTGCTGCCAGTCAAATAATCTATGATTCTTCCCACCATGATCAAAAAAAAAAAAAGCTGGAGAACCTTAGCTGCTTGTAAGTCAATCAAATGTAAAATTTCAAAATATACAGGTCTAAAAGACCAGTTCTAATTTCCTTGAACATGGTCCTAAAAATCATGGTTATTTTTATCAAATAACAAGATTATGTTAGCTGTATAACTAATGGTTAAAGTAATTTTTAACAATTCCTAAGTTGGTAATTGCAACAGAATATGGCACTATTTCCAGTATGGGAACCATGAAGTGTAGTGGAAGTGTTCAAACATTCTTATTACTAATCTTGACACCTGTGGAAACTTCTATATGCAGACTTCTTAGAAGTGAAAAGCAATATCAAAAGCCATAGATAAAGAAAGCCCTACTAAGATGTGGCTTTTCTGCATGAAGATGCAAACCTATAGAAGCTGATTCTCACTGTGTAGGATATTTGCTCTTTCATTTAACAGCACATATTTGTTTAATATTAAACACGGATGTTTAATATTTGTAATCCATATGCTTATGACATCATGATATGTTTATGAAGTCAATCATAGAGAGAGGCTCTTACTGAAGACATGAAATACATTGTCCTTGAGATATGACAACACTAGGCTAGACAAAAATTGATATATTTATATAATGACAAAAGTCATCAGAAAACTGGATAATAACGGCCTTGGCAGGGAATTTTATGACTACAGAGCCAAAGGGATATGGTTCACAATTAGACAAGTTGGCTCCAAGAAAATCAGGTCTTCCTGAATGCCTCTTCCCTGATTACAAATTGGACAGTCATCAGCATAAAGTGAAATATTTGCTTTAGGGACTCTCCAGTCTCACAACCTGCAAACAAAAGAGAGAGGGGACAAAATATGGCTAAGAACATTCTAACCATCGACTGAAGAGCTGAAATGGAATCAACTTGTTAACAGATAATGTGATTAGCATGAGAGTTGACAAATAATGTAGTGAATGAATTTGAATCACGAAGCATCATTTGTAGGGCTTAGCACATTTCTACAAATCAGACTTCAGATTCAGAAGACTTTGAGATATTGTAGAAACCAATAACTTCTGTCTCTTCACAATTCATGCATTTTTGAAATCAGAAGATTTACTTCTCACTAGTGATTTTTTTTAACAAAGAATGTTTATGTTTTTCCTCCTCGTGTTTCCTTATCCTTCTTTGCATCTATTGAAGCTGATTTATTAATAGCCTAAATTGGCAAATAAAGCATTAAAATAGCTTTAAGATATGACATTACCATTGCTGACGCAGAGAAGCTGACTACACATACATAATAAAACTGCAGTATAGAGAAGCCAGTATTTTGTGATACAATAAAGATGTTAAAAGATACTCATCTCAGAAACAAATGTACTTGATAATACAAGAAGCATTACCAAAATGTATGTGACCAAAGAGATATTAATCTTTACTTCAATGAAGCATTTGCATACTTGGTAATATTAAAAGCAGTTCACAAGTGGTACCATTTACCAAAAGAGTTGGCAGGTTCTTCTTTACTGATTGCATTCAAGTGGATGAAGACAACAATCTCTGGGAAGTTTTAATTTGGATTGCTGCACTTAGCATTGGATTGGACTTGATATCCTAATGATTCATGTGGTTCTGTTTCTAGTTAACACAACTGTTTGGCAGTTCAGTAAAACTAGAAGCAATTCAAACCCTCTATTTTACCCCAAGTGCCTTCTGAATACTCCTCTAACCCTTTAATCTGTCTTCTATCAATTGCTCTATTCATGTTAATGGCAGTAGCTACTTATTTCATAGCCTCTTAAATCCTAAAATCCTCTGATGCCTAATCAAGCATGGGTGCAACCTGTTCAAAGAGATCCTAGAATTCCCTCCAGGGACTAGATGTCTGGGGAATTAAAAGATGTGATTATTAGGCATCAGGGCTCTTAGAGCAGCTGAAACCATAACCTTTTTAACCTTATCATTCTATACATTCTTGATGTTCTACCTACTATTTCATCATCTCATCTTTCTGTGAAACCAACATCTGTTTTGAATTGAAAGTATCTTCATTTGCATTTTTGCGGTACTATGCATCAATCTATTTAAGGTTGTTCTTATAAAACAATAAACTTAATTTTGGGTTTTAATATACTGGAATGGAATGAGTGAGTTTTAATTTAATTTAAACACATTTTTAAATGTCAAAAGAATATATTCTTCTCAGTTGAGAAGAGATCACCTCCAGCCTGGCAGACTTTTTGTAGAGTTTTTGGGAAGCAACTTCACTTTGACAACATCAGTAATGTTCAGATGATGACATTCTCCTATTTAATTAAGTACATTGCATTATGTGGCATATACAAAAATGTGACAGTGTTCATTAAGATTTTCTGGTAGCAAAGTCTGACAGTACTGTAGTTACGTTGACATTTTCAGTATTAAGTGGAAATCCATCAGCAAAATTATGCATTAAGTTGAAGTCAATCAGTAGAAGTAGACTCTGTTGAGCAGAAAACACGAGCTTTCTATATCATACTTATTCTTGAAAATGGTCCTAAAGCATCAGTGATCCTATGGATTACAAAAATGGAATCCCAGATACAAAGATATTGAGAGATCAGAAATGTTTAAGAATACTTTTACAGAGACTTAAGAAAATAGTTCATACTAACCAGTCACTGGTAGTCCTAAAACATCTAAAGCTAAAGGGTTGGAGGTGAGGACCATAAGATGGGGTTCATCCCTAGGCAGGTCTGTTGTCTGATCCATAATCCATTGATGTCACAAATTGAGGGACACTCAACAGATTGTTCCCTACATGTCCTAAATATCCTTGCCAACATTGTATTTTGACAATGTAGTACATCCATTTAAGATAGGATTTATTCCATGCTAGATAATGGAGGATATAGTTTGAGTTTTTTTGAACACAATAATGCTTAGATGGCTATGTGATTGTTCTCTGGGTCAGCGGTTGCCAACTGGTGAGCCGTGGCTCATTGGTGGGTCATGAGAAAATTTTGGTGGATCACAAAGAAATCTCACCCCCAGAGCACCCCCCCCCCAAAGCAATTAATCCAGGCTGCGCAGAAACACAAGGCTGCACAGCTCACATGGCCTGCGGGAACCCTCCCCACCCACTCACTCCTTACCCAGCAAACTTGCCTGCTAAATTTCTATTCTTCCTTTTTCCGACCATCATCTGTTCTGCTGTGCTGGGAGATTTAGATTAGCTAGGAAGCAGAAAATGGTTGGATCTCTTGCTTTCTAACTAGTCTTTAGATCTTCAGCTCTGCTTTTAAGTATAGTCGAACCTCCCTTAGGACTGAAGGTTTGCTTGCAAGCAAATTCAGTGCAGACTCATGGCAAACAAATTTGAGAGACTGAGCTAGCCGATGGCAGATAGATAGATCACTGAATGATTCTGTGAGCAACTCAATCTGCCTGCTTTGCCTGATTTTGGGTAAAAGTTGCTCTTTTTTATAAAAAATTCAATATTTACATAATGCTGTGTTGTGAGTTAATTTAGTGAGTTTGCTTGCTAGCAAATTTTATGTGTTTGCTTGCAAGCAAATTTTATGTGACAGACTGAGCTAGCCGATGGCAGATAGATAGATTTCTGAATGAATCTGTGATTCTGTGAGCAACTCAATCTGCCTGCCTGCTTTGCCTGATTTTGGGTAAAAGTTGTTCTTTTTTTAATAAAAAAAAATCAATAATATTTACATACAAGCCATGCCCAGCCAGTCACATGACCACCAAGCCACACCCACAAATTAGGCCATGCCCACAGAACCAGTTAGTGGTCCCTGGGATCTAAAAAAATGAGTTTCGTGGTCCCTGAGGTCCAAAAGGTTGGCGACCTCTGCTCTGGGTAAACAGATCTAGATACTTCTGGAGTTGATGATCAAACAATAAAGTGGGTCAAAGGGTTCCATCAAAACTGTATAATACATAGCTATATGAAGTTTAGTGATAGTCGACAAATTAACTCGTAAGTTCTATAATGTACAATAGTTATGAAGAAAAAGTGAATATGGACAATATATTCAATTCTCTTTCTTCGTAATACAGTGAAAGCTTGATAGAACAGAATATGCATGCAACAAACCCCATTTGATTTGCAGTATTTGCATACCTTTATTCTTATGCATATGATGCAAAATACATAATTTGGCATCATTAAATGATGTGATTTGTATCACTTTCATAATGATGTCATTAGACAAATGACATATTTTGCATTGTTGCCGTGAAATATAATGGAACAAACCGTCCAATGAAACTGTTAAAATAAGTTTTCAGTGCTTCTCCTTATTTTCTGAAATTGACAAATGTCTTTGTACAAAAATATTCTTCATACTGAAAACATAGTTTTGAATACTTTATAAATTGTTCAGTTGCACATTAGCTTTAAATGCTGTCTTTTTATGGAATAATAGAATAAGTTATTATAAATTTATTACAGCTTTACAGTTAATACAAGTTCGTAGCATTTACATACCCAATAACTGAAATGTTAAATGTGTTTTATTTGTTTATTTGATCTTCAAAGAGGTTTACATGTACTGCTCAGTATATGTTTACAGATCACGCTTGATTAGTTTCAGAAGTAAGATTGTATTATGTACTTTCAGTCCGTGTTCTTAACATGCTACAATGCATTCATGATGCTGATAATATACTGTAGTTCTTTTGTTATATGGTCAGACAATTATGAGAATTCACTATTTGAAAGAGGGAATTCTGGATCTTTATACTATAGCTAAAATTAGTATAGCAAATTAAATTGCTGATTTAAGAAGGGGGGCAGGGTGAATCCTAAAAAAATCCTGAAAAAATAATTTGCTATGCTAATTCTAGCAGTAAACTAGTAATAAAGAGTTATTGGGAAGATATATTTAGCCTTTGAAAAGGGTTTTCTACTGTAGTGTTAGTCCTGGGTTTTATAGTGAATCTGTTAACCCAGATATTTGGTAATGCTATATCACCTGATTTGGTCTTGTGTTGTAGTTTTAAGTGTACTGTTTCTCCTATATTTTTACTGAATTGACATTTATAAACAGTGAGTTTTTAATGTTCCCTCTTAGAGACTTGCTTTTAATTCTAAAAAAGTGGAGTTCAGATATTACAAATGAAATACATAATAAAATGTTACATGTGTCATAACTCTTAACAGCTTATAAAAATTAATATTTTTTATTTTTCAACATTACTTTCTAGGGTCAAATGCACTGTTTTGTAGCTCAGATTCTAGATAGGAGCAGAAAAAAATAGCGTAGAAGACCAAAACAAACCACTTGCTTATGGAAATAAAAGAGAACCAATTTATTACCATGCTTAAGGTACCAGGCAAGAAGCCAGGAGGCTGGTTACCAATCATGTTTTAGGCATAAAGTCAGCTGGGTGACTTCTTAACCATAGGAAGAAGGCAATGATAAGCCACTTCTGGAAATCTTGACAAGAAAATAATGGGAACTAATCCATGCAATCACCAGGAGTCAACAAATAAGTAAATAAGTAAATAAAGGAATAGAACCTAAGTGAGTCATGAAATGCACTGTACAAAACAAAAAGGTTTATAGCAAATGAAAGTTGGAGCTTGAGTAAGAAGAAATGTTCTGGAGAAAGTAGAAGATCAGTGGAAATCATCTTAAGAAAAAGTACAGCTGGAAGAACAAAGGGCTAGAGTTCAGATTTGACCATTTGACATGGTGTAAAACAAAAAAGGCTTTGTGGCCACTTCTCATATTTGCAACCCTTACATCCAACAACAGTCACATGACTGTCGTTTGTGTGCTTTGTGAGTGGCTTGTGAGAAGCAGAGTTAATGGAGAATGTGAAATTGAAGTCCTAAATCAAAGTCATGTGATGTTTTGCTTAACAACCACCAGTGATTCAGTTAATGACTGAATGGGAAGTGAGGCTGTAAGTCAGTCATGGGGTTATGTGATTTTCTGCTTAGTGATTGCTAAGTCTCAGTTGTAGTTACTAAGTGAGGACTTAAGACTGGTTACTTAGAGACCATTCAAAGTTACAATAGCCCCCCCGCTCCCCTGCAAAAATGGTATTTATGATCCAGATTTGAACTTGCAGCAGCTTTCCTCTGTGTTCATGTGATTGCATTTGGGGTGTTTGGTAACTGGCCTGCATTTATGAGTTTGCAGTATTCCATGGTCATAAGACTGGGAATTATGTTTTTTTTAACCAGAAGCTTGTTTCCAGCAAAACAAAAAACCCATTGCAGACAATGGTTCACTTAATGTCCATGAATTTATTTAACAACCATGGTGATTTGCTTAATAACTGCTGCAAAAAATAAAAGAGTGGGTCACTCATGTGAAGGCCTACTTAACAACCAGCACAACCTATAACCATAATTCTGGGCTGAGTTATGGTCATAAGTTGAGGACTACCTGTACTAGCAAAATCTTTGGTTTCAGTCTTAGAGTAGATCAGCATAATATATATTCCAACACATTCAAAATCTTTAAGTACAGGTTCATCTGCTTTCCCGAAGACAGCAGCTAGAATTTAATAGGGGCCTGCACATGGTAGCCATGCCTTAGTACCAGGAACTCTTCTACAATGCTGGTGAAATAAAAGTCAGAAGGAATTGTCCTTTCCTTTCCGTACTTATCCTTGGAAGCAAAACATATTTTCAGGGAAGATAATATGTAGATAAACTTAATAAAAGTCTTGTAATATTGGCTGTGGAAATAATAAACATGAAAAATTTGGATTATTCAATGTGTTATACGAAACTTTTGGGGGGTCTTTTGAGGCATGTATTTAGGAAGTAAAGTAACAATGATAACTGTTCTTGGCCTGGTGGCTGAACTTCTCTATATCTTTTCTAAGAACTGTAGATACTATGGCTCATGATGTTCAAAGTTAATGACGATGTGTGAAGAGGCTTATAACTGGTTCTTGTAGCCTTGTGGTCATTGCAGCATTCCCACAATCATGATTGTGATTTGGGCAATTTGGTAATTATGACATTGTAACATCCTGTGATTACATGATCTCCATTTGCAACCTTCACCTCTATCTTCCAACAAGTAAAGTCAATTGGGAAGCTTGCAAATGGTGATTACCTGATGTCATATCTAATGACTGAACAGAATTTGGGGCAATTGGAATTGTCATTGTCAGTCAGTATGGTCACATGATATTGTACTTTACAATGAATTGCTTAGCAATAGAGCTCCCAGTCCCAATTACCATTGTTAACTTACATTGTTAACAATTACCATTGTTAACCACTAAGGACTACCTATACAGTTGTCTGTGAATTGGTTAGGTTTAAACAATATGTTAAGCCAAAACCAAACAAATCAGATATTGGATCAGAGTGATATGTAAAAAGTATGTTATGTGACTTTGGATTATTGTGTGTTGTTCAACCCCTAATTACAGCTTGTTCAATAAAAATGATTTGGCAAAATAGGACCAATGTTCACATTTTAATTTGGAGTTTCTATAATCATTTACATCACTTTTACAATAATTCCTTAGCCACTCCAATATTTTGTTTTTTTCTGAATTACTACTAATTTGTGTAACTGGTGCTTTGCTTTGTTATTCTTTCCTATGTACTGAAGAATTATAAAATCAATTACAATTTTGACAATTTTGATAAGATGATAATTTATCCCACAATGTTACCCTTGTTCTTGTATTATGACTGATGTTACTTAATTAAATGTTTTATTCATATGAATAACTTTCTATTCCATGTACCGTATGTTAGATAGACTTAATTCTTTGTGAACATTATTGCAGTTTCCCCCCTTTTCTGCTTGTTAATTCATTTGGTTCGAGATGTGAATAATCTGTCTCGTATGGATGAGATTAACACTACTATAGTGAAATTGTGGGATTGTAACTAAGTAGACCTGGCTTGTTCTGTAGTCACTGCAAAATGAGTGTGTCAGAACTGACTTTAACCTTTTCTATATCTGAGGCAAAAAGGTTGAGCAGTCCTATTTGTATGGTTGCAGAGAGCATCCTGTTTCTATTATTGCTGAAATAACCTTTGCACCCAAAGTTTCTGATCACTGCTGTCTCATCCAGATATGGATGTTGCAAGAAAATATATAATCCTTCACTGTCCTATACTATTGCTGCACTGAAACGTTACCCTGAGGTAATGAGGCAGAATAATGAGGAAGGAAAAAACATGTTCAAATTTGATATCAGGCATATAAATATTCTACAGTGGTTGTTACTTGGATATTGGAACAACCACATAAGCCAGTTCTAACGTATTTCAGCATGCCAGATGTCATCATGGAGGACATATTTCTCAAAACTATAAGAGTCCCATGCAGCTGGGACAAAAATGTATCACAACTCTATCTTATTCCATTATTTAGAAAAATATTTCTAAATAAAGTGATGACAAATGTGGCTTTAGCTACTGTACCATTCTTCCATATCACTTGAGGTATTGTTAGGTGTATTGCTGTTATCCCAAATGTATTGCATAGACCTAGGAGAACATGCTATTTTCTCTACCCCATTTTTCTTTAGGAAGGTTGACCTTGGGCCTAATTCCCTTTCACATAAAAATCTGCATTTCAGTAGACTTCCTGGCTTGTAGCTATCCGTTCAAGATGACAAAATAAATTTTAATGCATGTTTCCCAATATTTACAGTTAATCATCCATAGATCTGATTCTTTTACTAGAGCAGCTGGGAGCCAGTGGGGGGGGGGGGGAATATTAAATCTGTGGTTATATTTAGATGTCTTTCCCAAGCCCATTGAAACTTTTACAATAGCTTTTCTGTTTATTTGATTTATGCCTCCCTTTGGCTCCCCTGCCCATATTGTTTGGTGCTTTATGTCAGATTTAGGCCTTTCGTAGTATGTACTGCCTCTTTCCCCACTTGTTCTATCTTGCAGGCAAGTCCCAAAGAAATCTCATTTATTATGTGCCTTAGAATGTGGTTGCTTTCTTGACAGCATAATTTAAAGAGATATATGAATGACTGAGAAATGATTTGCCCAAATTTGGCCAGATGTTTTTTAGATGTGATTGGAATTACATTACCCTTGTCTGCAGGGTCAGGCAATATTAATGTCTCAAAACATCAATTGCTTGTGGACCCCAACTTCTGTCTTTGGTCTTTGAAGATGCAAATGTGTTATCATTTGGCATGTAACTTTAACATTTTCATATTTAATTTTTTACTGTTTGAATACTTCTAACAGTTGATTAGGATTCTCTAAATTTTCACTGTCACCTGCAGTCACTTCCAAACTATCGCAACGTAGCCATCATATTGTAATACAGCTTTATTTATAACTTCGTTTGATGCTGAGGTTACTACCATTGCCTTCCAGTAAATCACTTTGCCCTGTGTAGAAAATTGAATGTTGAAATCAATTGCCTTGCTCCATATTTCTAAATGTTTGTGTAATGGATGGATTACACTGGCATGCACCCATCTCACTGGCACATCTGTCATCTCAGCTTCTGGATTGCATCAATTTGTCAATTTTAATCAACTTTCTATAGTCAGCATAAATCATTGAGTGTAGAAAATGTGACACATTTACTCTACTTATTATTTACTTTGGCACTGTGCTTGCCTAATTGAAGTCTTGAACAACATGGAAGGAACTAAAGTGTTACCAGTGGGACATTAATGAGTAGGCATGACTAACATTCTGTCTGAATTTTCCTATGCATCAGAACTAAGAGCAAGGTCAAAACAGTTGTGTATCCATTAGTCAATGGAATTTAACATTCCTGATAATTAGTTTTTCATTTAGTACAGAAATTGGGACAAAAACAGTTCTAAGGCTAATCAAATAAATTAAAATAAAACAGATTGTAGGGAATTGAATTCAACAGTTGAATGACCTCTGGTGCCTACTACTGGTCCTACTTATTACTTACTTACTAACTTTTTATTTTATTTTATATCTTATATTTCTCCCTCAAAGAGTTAGAACTCATGGTCTATGGCCACCCAATTCACACACAGATTACTCGGGTGGCTTGCAACATTTAAAAATCCATGCATAAAAATCCCACCCCACCCATCCATGGCCTCAGCAAAATCAACCACTTGATCAGCTCCATCTCCATTCGTGGCCTCCAGGCCAACTGACAAAATCAGATTTTTAGGGTCTTTTGGAAAAGTATGTAGGAGGAATGATGTTCTGTAGAGAATGGGTAATCATGAAGAAAACCCTTTTTCATGATCCCACTAGATGTACATTCCTAATCAATGGGACCCTGAAGATACTCTGCCCTCTTTTCCTGGTGGGCCAGATGGATATAATAGGGGAGAGACAATATACTTCAAACCCCTGGCATCAAGCCTTGTAGTGTTTTAAAAGTGGTAATCAGCATCTTGAATTGTACTTCTTTTAAACTGAATGTTTGTTATATGGGTATGTATGCATGCTGATGTATTCTGTTTAGGACTGATAGGTAACTGTACAGTAATATCAATAAAATATGTATGCATATCTGTGATATCCAAGTCCCTCTATGCATTATTGACATCAGTGAGAGATATTAAATAAATTAATAAAATGGAAACAATTGCGTTTCTGAGTTATGCATGAATTCAACCTGCATAGCTTTCAGTGTCATATTGTATGTATGTGTATTTAATACATATCTGAGAATATAAAAAGCTCTTTCTGTTTAAAGTTTCTATTTTCATAATGATTCCAAATCCAGAAGACACACTGAAGGTACAACTTCTGGTATCTCTGGCATTATTGTTTTTCAACTCTCCTTATAAATATTTATTGTTGAGGAAGGCAATACAGGATTCTAATTCATACATGTATAAACTTTAATGAATGGAAACATCTGCCTTTCATCTTAATGAGACTAGTCCCTATGAGTGAGGACAGTAAATCAAAGTTGTATCTATAAAATAGTCTTAAAATTTTGCTCTTATTGTCACAAACAAAAACAATTGTACCAGTTTAGACTGAAATTGAGGTGTTGTTTGATAAGTTATTTTCTTTCAAAAAATTAATGCTCATAGATACAGATTAACAGAGTTGCAAAGGACCTTGTACATTATCTAGTCCCACCCACACCCAAGCAGGAGACCTACACCATTTAATACCTTGTGAGAAATTAGGCTGTGTTACAGTCCTCTCTAGTCTTCTGAGTATATGACATTTTTGGTATTTAATTACTTGAATGTTACCCATACTCTGTGCTACTGTAAATCAGATATAAGATTATATCTGATCAGATTATCTCATATGATATATAAGTCTGAACTGTGGGACTACATTGGACTTAAAAAAGTTGTCTTAACTACAGTTTTGTACTGTACTTATGTTTAGTAGTTGGTTGAATTACTTTGGCCATGGTTATTGGTGGCAAAAGTCTGCAATCGACTTCTCTTTCTGGTCTTCAGATAGACAGACAAAAAAAAAAAAAAAGGAACAGATAAAAATGGGGCTACTTTAGCAACAGTATCTTAGATCTTCCTGTTTTCACTCATCCCAAATACATGGAGGGTAAACTTGGAACAGTAAGAGACTTTAGGAAAAATCTGATTGAATCACCACACTATTCTTTATGTAATTAAACCAAAGTCCCAATAGAGCAGTCATAATTTAGGTGGCAATATATGGCTCACTTAACATCTTCAATGACTCTGAGATCTTAAATCCCTGTGTAATCTTTGGCTAGGCCTCCTCCTAGCACTTTTCCCAGCCCCAGTTCCTCTGTCACAGATGTTTTTCTCTTTGCAGAAAGGAATCTGTAGAATCTGGTCATTTGATTAGAAAGAGAAAACAGGCCTTATGATTAACTAAATCTCTTAGGTACATGCAGGCGATATCATGCCAAGATGCTCGTTTCATCGCTTGTTTTTCTCACAAGACCTGAACTTATCCAACAGTATGATGTATTGTACATTGTTATGCAATGCATGGTAAACAATAATAGTACAATAGTAGAGCTAAATATACTCCCATCACATTTAAAATGTCTCTTATTTCTCTTGCTGTCTAATTCATAATGTTTAGGTATTGGCAAATAAAACTACTGTCATAATAGCCTGCTCAAATGGAGGGTCCAGACACAGGATGTCATAGAAATAAAAAATACCTGTTAGTTGAAGTTTAAGACTTGATTTGTTTAATTTGGGGCCAGCAAGTTTTGCGAACCAAGCCACTATAGTTTGTGAACCATGATTTATGGTGAAGAGCCAGTCATTAGTACTTTATTTAATGACAGTTAAACAAGTTATGGAAGTATAAACCTAGTCTGCCTTGGCTGATGGAACCAAAAAGCTGACATTGAGTTATAAAACTAAGAACAGTCATTCTGATTAAATCTTGGAGAGACTAATAGGGCTGTATACTAGCCTGGAAGTTTTTTTAAAAAAACAGCCCAAAAGAAGGCAACACCAAACCTGTTATATTTGCAGAAAACTGTATCTGTATCAAGGTCAGGAGATTTTACTTTTTTCTTTAAACTCTGTGCAGGTATGCTGATAAAAGAATTTTAGACAATTGTCCAGCATGCCTCTTTAACCATTCTTTGATGCATTGGTTCACTTGAGCAAGTCAGCTTGTGTATCTCTGTGATCCATAGATTACCTGAAATGTCAAACTTCATAAGGACATTTCTCCTTATTACATTATTATAACTACCAGAACTGAGCTGCAAAAAACAAAATAGAAAGCAGCAGAGATACAGAATGTTCTAACTCTTCACCATTGTCTTATGACTGTCCTGATTTTTACAGTCTAGAAGATCATTAATTAGCTTTCATTGTTCTGAATGCAAAATATATTTGAAGTGAGATACTTGGTTATACAAGTTCAATTTTTAAAATAGAATTCAATGGAAATTTCTTCACTATATTGAAATAATGCTTTCATTGTCAGATTTTGCACGGTTCCCCCCCCCCCCCCCCAAAAAAAAAAAAATACTGATAGTCATCAGAGTTCTCTAATCCTGACTGGTCTAATGGTCTTGTCATCTGTTTTCTTCATCTCCAGGCAAATGTGTAAAGAATTTACTGATCTTTTGGCCCAAGACCGGACACCCATTGGCAATAGCCGACCAACACCCATCTTGGAGCCAGGGATCCAGAGCTGCTTGACTCACTTCAGTCTCATCACTCACGGCTTTGGCTCCCCAGCCATCTGTGCTGCCCTGACTGCTCTCCAGAATTACCTGACGGAAGCTCTCAAAGGAATGGACAAGATGTTCTTGAACAACAACTCTGCTAACAGGCACACTTCTGGGGAAGGACCAGGTAGTAAAACTGGAGACAAGGAAGAAAAGCACAGAAAATGAAAGAGAGAGAGAGAGAGAGAAAATAAGAAAGCAAGCTAATGAAAATAGGGGGTAAAACAGAAACAAAAAGATTGAGAGCGATCCTTTGGGAGGAAAAACATTTAATTTTAGCTTTAAAATATTGGATTGGGTTTGGAAGAATTACGCTAGGTAGGTCACATCTGCAAGTAATTTTAAAAAAGAAAATAAGGTCAGAGGTGCACAGTGGAACAGGAAGAGTGGCTCAGTGGCTATGGCAAAGGAACTTTTGAAGATAACATCCAGGATTTTCCACTTCTGTCATCCCACAATACTTTTTTAAAATAATTTTTGGTGGGGATGAAATTATAACAGATAAAAGCAATCAATAATTTATTGGAAGAATCATTTTGATAATGTTGCTATGTTGGCCGAGATACACAGTCTGTTTCTGTATTATTACTATTTTTAAAAAACCTATCTAAAGTAGAATGAAAAACCTAAGGGATGGATATATTTTATATTGGACTTTCCATTCAGACCAAGTTTCCTCATTTTGTGCAAATTTTTTGCTGTTCCCTCTCTGTGCGGTCTGAATAGCTGGGCCTCAAATTGGTCAGTAGCATTTGGCCAAATTATTTTCTAATAGTGGGAAGAAAGGGGGAAATCTGGGTCTATCCAATGAGTCATTAAGAAGAATTATTAGTAACTACACACAGAGGTGATGGATTCAGGCTGTGAAAATGTTAAAATGTAACTAACTACATTATATGGATGAGTAAGTGGAAGAGCTAATGGATTGCTCTCAGGTGCTTCTGCTTGCTCTGGATACCTACCTAAAGTGTTAATCAAATGCTGCCCACTTAACATATTTAATCCTGAAACTTGGGGGCTGCAAATAATCATTTTTCTATCCATAAGGATGTGTATAATTTGTGTATATATGCTCCATTAAGGTATTGGATTGGATCCAGACTTGGTCATATTTGGAGGAGACCCGTTGTAATCAAAACTAGCCATTACTAATTCTAGACCTACACCTCAGCATGACTAAGTCTGAAACCAAATAACTGACCATGAGAGTCAACCCTTTGTTTCATAATAAAATATGGCTATCATGAAGTAAACATTTTCATGAAGTTGTACCTGTGGAAAAAAACGTTGCACAGGCATGCAACAACTGTGAAGAACAGGAAAGGGAAAAGGAACATTTCTTTTTGTGGACAGATATAAAGATCAACATGCCTTTTCTTTTCAATTGCAACTTTTTTCATAACTACTGTTGTACGGAGGGCAAATGTTACTACTGAAATGGCCCTGTGCCTGAAACTGGTAATCTAGTTCGTTTGATAAAAAAATTTCTAAAATACACCTGGAGCTCTCACTTGGAACACTACCTTTTTACATTTCTATGAAATAACATGCCCTATTGAAGGGGAGGGTTTGCAGTGCCCCACAAGAGGCACAAATGAAAGTGTGTGCAACAAAAGTGAAAATCCATGTATGGAAGAGATTCATGTATGCATTGGAGTGCAGATAGGCCTCCTAGACTGGGAACAGTTATGAGAAGAGATAATGTCACAGATAATGGTATCAATCTGTACATTTTTATACTAAAATTTGAGCAATGACTGACTCTCTTTAAAATGTCTCAGATCACAGACACACTCTTGTTCTTTTAAAGAAATGTTAATAAGAAGAATGTCTTGATAAGTATGTTAAACCTTCTCAGGAGTATGCACCTTTTTAATTTTC
Organism: Bungarus multicinctus; assembly: GCA_023653725.1. Taxonomy (NCBI): domain Eukaryota; kingdom Metazoa; phylum Chordata; class Lepidosauria; order Squamata; family Elapidae; genus Bungarus; species Bungarus multicinctus. Next base: position 157,000,061 of record CM042836.1, read on the forward strand.
TTCTGTTTCCCAAAGCTTTGCCCGCTTGGCTTATGAGCTTCTTCAAAGAGGACTAGAGCTCCGTACACATTTCATCAGGTACTGAGATGAAAATCCACAATTCTGACACTTTTCCTTTTCAAATCAAAGTCAGTTGTTTTGGAATTCTGCAGGTGTACTTCTTTAAAGAAGCTCAAAGGGAATAGATTAAGTAAGGCTTCACTAACTGAGCAAATGATGCTGATTTAGAAGTGAATACTATGTCCTCCAAAATTAAAAAAAAAAAAGAATTGGGAGGTGGGGCAATAGTGTTTGATGCACAGAGTAAAAGCAGATTTGTTAAATATATTTCCTCTTTTAGAGAAGGTAATAAGAATCATGGCTCATTATTCAATTAATATCTAAATTTAAGGAAATCAATTTCCCCTCGTTATCAAAGGAGTGTTGCAAATTTTGACTTGGAAGACAAATAGTTATCTTGACCCTGGGGTGGAAGAGGAGAAATTGGCCATTTTCCAATAATTTGCAGTGATTAAGTATGAATTACATTTTAAAAACATTCAACTCCTTTTTTTTTGGAGTAGGTAGGAAAAGAAACCACCCTTAGGGGGGAAATGAATGTCATCCTGCTGTATGTTATCACTTTGCAAAGGTTTTGTTGAATTGACAGCGGCTATGGTATTTCATGCATTTTGAAAGATTGTTTCCCTTTGTCACAACAGCTTGTGTCTATACTTCATTTTGGCCTCACATACTGAATTCATTCTAGAAGATGAGAATAGGATAAAGATGTATTATGCCTGCCACCCTGATCCTAAACACATTATATGGCTGTAAGTTCCATTAATTTTGGTGGAATTTAATTCCACTTAAGGGAACATTGAAGGCTTGGGCCTATGGCTAATCATCCATGCGGAAGTCAATTTTTTTTAAAAAAAATTGAAGTGCAGTTTTCAAATGCTATTTGGGTACTTGTTTTCAGTAAAAGTTAGATCACTTGATACTATAAACTGGGATCACTTAATACAGCAGTGGTTAATGTTTCATTTGAAGCAACCACACATATCATATGCCAAACAGTTGCATTTTTTGCAGCATATATACAGAAATGTATCAATGTGCAAATGCTTGAAATATTCTTAATTTATAACTATCAGTAGTTTTTCTATATAGGAAGCTATACACCATAGGTGCTAAATTACGTATTGTAAGCTGACCCTGTGATTCCTAATTCCCAGCCAAGCCAATTAAGATGTACTTAAAACTATTTTTTCACATCGAGTGATTTTGGTGTCATGAATTCACCTTTTTGGTTGTTTTTAATGAGACATGTTCCCAAGCTCTTAAATAGGAGTCAATTGTCTATGGACATCTTAAGGCACTGTTTCTGAGTACATTTATCTAGGCAGGAAAGTTCATCAATCTGTGGAGCTTCCATCCATATATAATATCTAAACATTAAAATTGCAATTCTATTGACTTTAATAAGAATTGATTTAATGCCAACTATTAGTTCAGTTGTGGGAGCAGCTTTAAATTCTGGTCTTAATTCATATCTGTCCAATTTCAGTGATGTTTTAGGAGGATGAGTGATTAAGCACAGCATTTTTACAATAAGATTTTGATCATGGCTGTTGCAGAACTTGAATAATTGAGCTTCCATATGACATTAATTCATTTTAATTAGGAATATAGTATAAACAATAGTTATGAAGACAACAACATACTGTTTTATTTTTTGGAGAGTGATATTATCTTAGTGTAGCCATTCTATTCTACTTGAGGGAAAAAAAGTTGGTTTATTTTTGCTGTCTTGAGTACTAGTGTTTTTTTTAAAAGCTGCCCAATTTATCAAGGCAATTAACAGGCTACATAGTTAATATATTAAATATTGCAATTTAATAGGAACTGTTCCTAAGGAAAAAGAAACGTCTTCATCATGAAACACAGTAAAGTCAAAACTGCAGTTCATCTACCCAGTTTGTTAATTTATTTTTCAGAGAATTGAGTATTTGTTTGACTTGATCCTAATAAAACCAATGGAATTTAAATGTGCTTAATATTGACTGGATTACATAGCATACTTTTAAGATAACTTTCTTTATATGACATACTTGAAAATGGTATCTTGTTTGTATGTCTTGTCCATTCCAGCATCCAGAAAAAAGAAAGAAAGGGAAGACAATGGATCTTTATGTTCATACTATTTTAGAGGACCCTTTATGGTACTTGAAGGCAATTGCAGTATTGATTGCTTTTCTCTTTTCTCTGAGTTTAGGCTTTCTTGCCGAATTTTATAAATATAGCAAGTTCCCTATTGCAAAATAAAAATAATTTACTATTTGTCCTGTTGATATGAACATGAAAGATCCAAACTGAATTAACATTAAAAAGACATGCTGAGGAAATATTCCATTACTTAAAATTCAACTGCTTGTGCCTAAGATACAGATTATCATTAAATTAAACAAGACATTGAGGCAGAAGAATTGACAAGTTGAACAGCTAATCAGGAGATATTTTGCTCCTAATGAACACGTAACTGATATCGATTACTCAATTGCCTGCCTTTTACTTTTAAATGCTGCTAAAGTTTGTTGCATAACAACCCAGAGATACCTGATTTGCTGTTTCAGAATAAAATTTGAAAGATTATGTTTGGGTGGGTATGGAAAGACCAATTATTATTTAGCTTTAAAGAGCAGGTGTTTGAAGGCATTATTTGATAAGTGTGTCCCAATCTCAGCTTGCTGACCCTCAAACTAATTTTGAGTATGCATATGAAAGACAGAAAGAAATAGAAAGAAGTGCCAGTGGTTTACTGGATAGGATCTTCTGCCCCAATAACTTGTTAACTATTCCAGGAGAATATTCTTTCACAAGGTGTTTTGTTTTGTTTTTTTGGTATCACCAACAGATTCTGTGACCCTGCAGCAGAATGCACAAATGGATTGAGCAGTATTGTCTACACACTGATTGGCATCTTCATATTTTCAGAGATACATTTTGTGCAATCCATCCTTTGCTATGCCAAGCCCTACTCTTCCCCCATCTCTTATTTTTGGTAATTTTATTCCTCATCCCATCAGTGTTCCTAGAAGCTAATAATCTGACCCATCTACTTTTAAGTTTTTTTTTTCTTAAAGAACTTTGTAAATTACTCAAAGCATATAAAAAAATGGTTAAAAAATTGTTACATCACAGCTGCAGGACCCAATTTCTTCTTGAAGCAATGTATTATAATAGCAGTTATCAATACAGTCTTAAAAGTAATTGATACTATTTAAATTTCATGAATAAATCACATGAGATTAATTTGTGAGATACATTTATGGTAAGATTAATTTATGAATCAATGATAACTTGGTCAAATAAAAAAAAACATGACTCACTTTTCTAATCCCTGTAAAACCATGTAATATTTAAGCACTACCTATACAGTTCCACTAGTGATCTGTAGAATTGCATCATAAAGTCAGTGCACAAAATTTTGTCTTACATAGTACTTTTTTTGTACTGTGTTCCCTGCTTAAAGGGCAGTATTGTATTACTGGAGGAAACAGTTTGGTATCCCGTGGACTGTAGTTGTAGAAAAAAATATATTTGATCAAAACTCTTTAAAATGTCCGAGGAAAACTGAATGTTTTGATTACATGGGGAAAAATATAGTATTGTTATTTTAATTCATTTAATTTCCCCAGTATTATTGCAGACTTGGGGGAGTAGGAATGAAGTTCTTGTCACAGCTAATATCTAAATAGGAAGAAAAAAAATTGCAATTTCATTAAAAGTAGCTCATAATATTTAGCAGAAGCTATTTGAAAATTCCTATGTATCAAACTACTGTAAAAGAATCTATAAGAAAACCAGTATTCCTAAATTCAGAGAAAATTCTGTTGAAAAATGATAGTTTTGAGATTATATATATTTGTGGCAGCTAAAAGCAGGTATTTACCACTGTTGGTTCTCTTGCCATTCATTTCTGTTCCTCGGTGAAAATGTGAAGTTTTGCCATTCTCTGCATTGTGATGCTTCATCTGCTGCACTTACTGGAATTCTTGTAAGCAGCCATTAAAGGCACAAGATTTTTGACAGAAAAAGAAGAAGATACAAACTGAATAAGAAACCAGTGTTCAGACTTTTCCAATTTTAGGATTTCTTGATCAGACAGTGGAGAAGGGTAAATTAACTGTATTTTAAAGGGTAAATTAAACACCATTTCACCAAAGACTATGACCTGCAATAGATCATAGCCTTTGGTGGAACAGGTCCTCCCAGGCATAGAAATGACGTGAGGCTTTATCAAGCGCTCCCACAATGTCATTTGAAATAAAGTAATTGTCTCCCTCTTTAACAATCCAATTGTTAAATCAACCTTATTCTCCATTATTATAGAATTAAGATTGGCTGCTACTTGGTTGTGTCACTTAAAAGCTAAATTTGGAACACACTGACAAATACTTTGCCAAACACTGTACTCAGGCTTTTGTGCTTCCTGCACATCTTGTTCTATGTTTGGAAATTGTTCTCCTTTGTTTAAACATTCTGTTGTATTGAATAAATACACATATGGTTGGAGTAGCTTTGTTATACCCTCCCCCTCCAAAAAAAAAACTTAAAAGAGAGACCACTGGTAGTTGTTCTGAAGCCAGACAGGCATGCTACCATGTATAATCTTCGGGTAATTTGAAATATCCCTTTACATAGCTCTCCAATTCCGACAAATACAGTTAGCATCATTCATCAATGGCAATGCTGGCAAGAGCTGATACAGTGGTCAACACCACAAGGTATTCTCGCCCAGCAATCTTATTTCTGATAGTTACCAGTCCATTTTTCAGCTACATGATGTAAGAAGAATTGATGCTATGAATAGCAGAGGTTCTTGGCACCTGTTGTTTCTTCTGGCTGTCAGCAGCTTCACATTCAACAGGTGCAACTTTTCCTATTACTGTCTTCGGGCCAGTTTTGCAGTAGATAAAGTCTCCGAGCCACATAGTAATAGAATTGCCTTACTGGAAACATTCTGTTTGATTTCTAGAGTAATTTAGAGAGGAAGGTTGCATTAGTCATGAGTATTTAAGATCTGCATCTTAAGGGAAATGGTTTGAAAGGGAATTTCTGAAATTTGTTTTAAGTGAAACTTTCTTTCACTTTAGGTTTAGTATATTGGTATGGCAATTTTTCACATCAGGCTTCCTTTAAATGAAACCAGCAATCATGAAAGAAAGGACTCTTTGACTTTTCCCCTTGGGGTGGTTTCTCTTTGAAATGGCCTCCCTTTGTTTTCTGTCCAAGCTCCCTATTGCAACCCCTTTGGTACACCTGGGGAAAAAGTATGTTATTGTAAGGCATCTGCCATAGACATGGAAGGAAAATGGGAAAGTACAGCTTCCCTATGCCCAGGCTGGCAATCAGTCTGAGTGAAGGAAAGCTCTGAATTCATAGCCTTCTCTTTTTACCTTTGGCTCAATCAATTCATCCAGTTAGCTGAGTGAGTCTCAGCAATTTTCCTGAGGGGAGTGGGCAATATGAGATAATAATGGAACTACAATGGCAGCATGACTGCTAGGGAAGGACAATGGGACTGTAGCAATTCAAGACATTTCAAAGGGAATGTGTGTGTGGGTGTGGGGGGGGGGGGAAGGAATGAATCATCACCCAACCCTAAATCTCACCCCCACCCCCCCACAAAGCCCTGAATGATCACTGGTGATCTAATAAATACTTTGGAGGAAATGTCTTCTGTTGACAGTTTAAAGGCATCCTCCCATTCCATCCTTGTCCCCTCTTTTCTGCCCAATTATCTGCTTAAATTTTCATTAAAAGAAAAACTTGCCAAAGTGGTAGGGATAACTATCCACTAGTGGAACGAACTAGCTAAGTCAATTACAAGCACCTTGCTCTAGAGTTGCTTATTAGACCAAGATGTGATCCTTGGTCTTCCAACTGGATTTACCTTAGAGGCATTTCCATGTATTATTAAAACCTTTGCCTTTCTTTTGCTGTGTGGTAATAGAAATAATGGAGCAGGGGATTCTTACAAACGTATTGTTAAATCAAATATATAGCTGGTTGAAAAAAATCTGGATGACTAGATGGCAGCAGAGATACAACGAAGATTTGTTAGCTGTTTCTTCCATGTAGTGGATTTTTGTTACCCAGAAAGAGTGTCTCTAAAGGGAGTCTCCTCCTTTTTCCAATGACGACATGTCTTCAGCACTGAATGCCCCCACCCTTTTTTTGTGGGACAGCTCTGACTAAAATTTTCCACCCTTCTAAAAAGCAAGTTATCTGCAGTTAACAAATTAATGCTTTAATTTGCACTGATGTATGTTCTCAGCCATATATTTATTAAAATATATGTGTGAGTGTATGTTTTCCAGTATTGGTATTTGTTTTCTCCAATTTTCTATCTTATGTTTTTTAAAGAACATTTAAAATGAACAATGATGTGTGCTGAGAAAGAAAACATGGGTGGCTGAGAGCCTGGACCTGTAACCCATTCTAGGAAAGTTTAAACCCTTGTGAGCATAGAAGGGAATCTGTGCTCCCACAATAAATTTTGAAGAGTTGAGGACTCAAAGAGTAAAGCTAAAACGGGGCAGATTCCTATACAAAAAAATAAGCCTGGGAAATCAATTACGTTTTCTTTTTGTGTTATCACAAAACATTCAAAACAGTAAAACTAACTGCTATTCTTGAATAGTCTTTCCATTAACAGTGGAAAAAGTATCAATTGTTTTAGGGTCTCTTCCAGAAAAGTAATGGGGTGGGTGAAAAAATGGGAAAAGTATTCATTGATGAGTTTGTATATATTTATTTATGCTTAATTTAATGGGATTGTGTAAATACAGCAAGCAAGTAGTTTGGGGGTTATTTATCTGTGACTATACCTCTGTGAATGGGTGGGGAATTTAAATCTTGGGAGGGTTGAGATCAAATAGAGAAAAAGACAAAAAAAATATACAAGCGCTTGATACTAGATAGTACCCAATCTGATTTTTTTTCCTCCATTCTTTATCGACAAACTGTTATGGTAATGGGTAGAACTTGGTTTCTTGTCCAGTGATGACCTGATTTACATAAATAAGAAGAATAAAAAGATTGTTGTGTTTTGTTGTATTTTCCTCTTCAGATTTTTCCCTCTCTCTTTTTTAACAAAAAACCAAAACAAAACATTGGTGCTGCTTCAGTGCTGAAGATGGATTTACTTCTGCAGCCGAGAAAACAAACAAAAAAGCTTTCCCATTCTGGGCTTCTGGGAAATTCAGGACCTGGTTCTACGGTGAAAACCAAAACAAGCAAAATAATAATAATAAACGTTGCTTCTCAGAAGTGTTTGGCCATTTGACTTTGTCTGAGCTTGCTGACCGTCTCTCCCCACCCAAGTAGACCCCGCCTTTCCCTTTTCTCCCCACCTGAAGAGTATCTGCTTCCGCACCGCCGCCCAGGTGTGCGAGTACCCAAGACAGGGAGCCGGGGGCGGCGGATTGTGCGGGCTCCGAATCCCGCAGTCCTGCCGCCTTTCCAGCAAAACCGGCGTTTATACTGGCAGATGCAGCTTTTGTTAACCGCTCTGAGAGTTGTCAGCCTCTCGCTGCCGAAACCGCAGATTATTCCTCGAGTTTTTATATCGTATAAGGGAGGGCTTGCTACACACAGGCACAGACACACTCAAGTTTTAAGTGCGGCCCGGCCCACCTCGCCAAGCGGCTACACGGTTGAGCCTATGAACAGAACGGTGACAAAAACACGGAGAGTGGGAAAATTAACGGGGCTGGGTTAAAGACAGCCATTTTGACCGCATTGGATTTTTGGCCCGTCTCTGGGAATGGGACTTGATGCCTGTCACTTCAATCCAGTTGGGGCGCTCGGCGGGACCGCCTTGACAAGCCTGGTGTCTTGCCTGAGCTCTACCAAGGAGGGAACAAAACCTCTTGGAGGCGATGAGGGAAGGAGGGGGGGCGCGGGTAGGTAACCCGAATTTAACCCTGTTTACCTTCTGTAGAGCCCAGCTTTGAATCGCCGCGGGTGACGCAGGACAAACTCCAACTGAGTTCGATCCGTTTTATTCCCAACATTGGAATCGTTCGGATTGTTTCTTTCTTTCAGTAGACGGGGATGGGATTGAGCACTTCGTTATAGCAATTCTTTATCTATCTACGAATTTAAAGGCGTTGCATTCTCTGGGATTGACTCCAGCGCCGAGAGGCTTCAAGCCTTCGGTGGTTCCCTTCCCCCGCTCCTCGGCAACCTTGGAGTTAAATAAAAGATTTGAGTTGTAATGTCGGCTGCCTTTAGATTAACTCGGCAATATCACTGAGTGGTACTGTAGTGTAAGAGACTTCCTCACTAACGGAAGTGGCCTCTACAGAGTGAAATAAATCCTTACCCGTTTTTAGACGTCTTTCGAGAAGGCATAAGAATCTCACGGGTAAATAAAAATAAAAATAAATGGGCGATCCACCAATGAGAAGGAGCTCCCTTCTCAGTGTTTTCCACTGAAATTAATAGTGCGGGCGTATGGGTGAATAAGGTCGTACGCTGCTCATTTGAAAAGGGGAGCGGGGTGGTGGGGGGAAACCCAGTTCAGCCCTAGGATTGTAGTTTGGCGATTCAATCAGATTGTGCAGAGGGTTAAGCCCAAGAGACCAAGCCCAGCAAACTGCCGCATCGGGATGTCTGCCAAAGAAAGCTTTTTTGCATTTCAAGGCCGAGGGTAAGTTGAGGGCAAAGACTGAAGGAAGCTTTCCGTTTTCATTTCAACGAAAATGTTCGTCTTAATCCCCCCCCCCGTTACGCGGTCTACCTTTTTATTAACTCAGTGTCCCAAATATCGGGGGACGGGGGCGGGGGGGAAGAGGAAGGAATTCCTCAGGTTTTATTTGAAAGTGCATCATAGGACTGACGTAATCTACTTTGATGTTCTTGGAAACAATGCATGTTGTAACCGAAGTTTGTTAAAAGGCCCTTTGCGAATCTATCAGATGGAAGCCTTTTTTAAAGAAAGGATGAAAATATGACCAAACGAATATTCGGAATAGTACAAATTTGCATTGCGTACATAACCGTTTCAGTTCTAAACAAAATAATATGCAAATAGTTCAATGCCTAAATTTTTTTTGTTCTAATGGGAGGGCAGCGGGGAAAGAAACCGGAACATTTCACTACTTTTCAACGAATTGTAATTCCTGTTCCAAATGAATTTTCTGCAAAAGTTCTTGCTTCTTCCATGATGCATCTGTGCAATCTTTGCCAAGCTTGCTTCCCGGAGATATTCAGTTATAACTCCTTCCTGTCATTCTTTCCCAGCATGGTCTATGATGAAAGATGATGGAATATGTAGTCCAGCAATCTGTACGATACAGATCATTCACCCTTTTTCTTTCTTTGAATAATTCTGAGCCCATGTTCCAAATCAACCTGTTCCAAACTGGGGTCTCCAGCTGCCATGGACTCTCACAATCCTCATTCAACAATCCCTTCACAGAATTGAAGTCCAACATGGTTGGCGGGCACCAAAATAATGGCATGTTGGAACGCTTTTCTTGAGGTGTACAGTTTTGTAGACATGATGCTTTCTTAAATGGGTTAGTTAATGAAAACGAATCCTGTGTAGAACTTCATAGAAAGAAGACTGCTTTTGTGCCTGAGAAAAAGTTCTTTTAAACTTGCAGCACAATAGCACCTCCTACTAGGCAGAGAGAAAATGCCTCTTTCCCATGCAGGTTTTGCTTATACTAGCAAATAGAACAGGAGAAACAGAATCAAAAGTATCCCAAAGAACGAAATATCTTTTATCCACAGTTAATTGCCCCTTAGAATGTGATCCTTGGCATAGTGAGGTCATAAAGTATACATTAGAGGTTTATAATAGCATGGTTTTTTTTTTACAATCTTGTAGCAATATAAAACTGCCTTCATTCCTGAAAGGGTGTAGGGTTGTTTGGGTGAGTCTAGAAAAGGCTTCAGATCAATAAACAGGAAATGGCCATAGCACCAACACAAGCTGCAGTATGGATTGTTGAAACCCTAAAACAGGTGGCAGCAACTAGCTGAATGGGGCTCATCTCCATCTCTAAGCTGGACCCAATTACTATTTGAATGGGAGATCACAAGATACCCTGGGGCTATAGATTATACTGTGAAGTTGACATAAAAAAAAACTCAGAAGGCAATGAGAAACCACATCAGTATTGCTGCCAAGAGCCATGTTGCCAGGAGCTGAGTTCCAATCAGGAAATTTTACTCTTACTAGAAAAGTTGAGTAGATGAGGCAAAGACAGTTTGGATGTTTGAATAAGTAAAATACAGTCTTGACTTCTTATGACAGAATTGGGTCAAGAGTTCACAATCTAAAAAAGACTGTTCTTAAGCTTTTCTAGTAAACTATTCAGCTTTTGTATTTACAGTTAAATGCCCTCCGATGTGGTGGCAGTAGAAGAACTCTATCTAGCCAAATTTAATCCTGACTTAAGTGGAATAGACTGAGTATTTGGCCAGGATTATCTTTAATTAAATTGGAGAATGACTATCTAAAGATAATTAGAACAAAACTTTGATTTACATGTGGTGCCCTGTTACAGTTTTAAACAGATTTATCCAAGAATGAGTTTATTTCTGAATAGGCATACACAAAACTGTTATTTTCTCTGTTTGAAGTGGCAATTTGGTCATTAAAGCTTTGCCTTAATGTATATAGCTATAAGCAGCATTTTGTTCCTTGAAAACCTCAGGGAGAACTCTCCTCTAGGCTTAACTTGAACTTAGCTTTTTAAGATTTCCTTGTAAATACTATCACTGAGTGATGTGATGAACAGCCAGTTTGAAATAATTAGAAATTCTGCTTTCATTCTTTGAGAAAATACTTATTTCTTAAGATGTACATTCCATTGAAATCAATGACATTTACTGCTTTGTCGATCTGTTTGCAATGAAAACAAAAGATTGAAAGCTTGGATTCACCAAGTGTTTATTTTATTCCTGACTTTAGTGGAGCAAATCAATCCTCTACTCCTCCTCCCCCAATCACAGGCAAATGTGTGCTGTAACATATAATTTATATTTGAGTAGTCCCACTCACTTCTATCTGACATGTCTTACAATATGTGCCTCTGGTACATAACCTTATATTTATTATTATTATAAAAGACTTATCTGAAGAACTGTATCAATCAATTAAGCACTCATAATTGCCATTGTTTTAAATAAGGGAAAAGATGATGTGGTGTAATCACTCCACTTCAGTCAAATGTTAATGTCTTATTCTCATTAGAAAAATCTGATATGAATTTTGTTTATTACTGATTTTAAATAGTTCAGTTAAACTACACCTTTTTTTGAGATAATGAAAAAAATGTTGAATAAATTGCACTATATATATTCTAAGACTGCAGAGCTATGCAGATTTACTTGGAAATAAACAACCATTGTTGCTGGGATTTGTATGATGATTAAATCAGAACAGTATATTAAATAGGCTGAAATTTACGATAGGCGTAAACTTTAAAAGTGTGTGCCTCTTAGCTCCATCCATTAAAATTCACCTTTATCAACAAGTTTTCCTTTCCCTTAGAACAGTCCATTAAAAATATATGGAAACTATCAAATAAAACTGCAAGCTGTAACACCTTTTAGATTATTTCTAGTTCTATCAGTTATTACCTTGGCATTAATTCTCACACACACACTAAAATACACACACACACACACACAGGGGAGAGGGGGGAGAGAGAGGGAGAAAGAGAGAGAGATTTACCACCACCACATAAAATTATCTCCCCATACCAGCATTTTCCAGTATTTTGGATTATAGACCCCATAATTCACAACCATAATGGTCTCAGATAGAGATAAGTACAGGAGTGTTGGTACAGGCAACCATCATGAAGTTTATAAATGGTGATGAAATCCAGTTCAACTCCAATTTCCTTTGCATGATAGAAGGGAAAGTGCGCTTTTGATTTTCATCCTGCAGAAACTGGTTTTCAGGTTTAGCATACTCTTTCAGCTGCTTCCCCCAATGGTCTCTCCTGGATATTTATTGGGTCCAGGTTATCTTCCTAGAAATGGATTGTCCAATTTGAACTTGCAAGACCTGGCACAGTGCCAATAGAAATGACTGCAAATTTAGATAGCAACTTTTATGGAACCCAATGGGATTTTACTTCCATGACAATATAGGAAGTGGGAGAGGAGCAGCAGAGAAAAGGAAAACCAAATAAAAGTCCAAACAATAAGACACCTGAGGTTGCCTGCATCTCATTTTACAACTACAGACTAAAAGAGCTGGTGATTTGTTTTAAGAACTACTGCCTCCAATATGTAAACTTCTGCATCTCTCTGCAAAATGCTCTTTCTCCTGAGTAGAGATATAGAATTACTCCTCAAAGTTTTGTTCTGACCCCTGCACTATTGCTAGAAATTTTAAGTGGAATTAGCCCTTGGTAAGAGGGTGACTGGATTCTATATACAGGTGCAAATCAGTGGGACAGACTTAGAGAGTCTGGTGTAGTTAAATATGACTGGCCATCAATTCCTATAAATCTTAACCATTATGACCAAAGTAACCTGAAAGCAATCTTAGATCCAGGGTCTCACAGCTTAAACCAAAATCATGTTTCTTAGAAATGTATAAATATCCTTACTTTGACCTATTTTATATAATTATCTACCTACACAGCCATTCCCTGTGCCTTATTAAGTGTAACTATCCCATTGCTAAAGTTCCTGGATAATTTTGTTAGTTTAGTAAATAATGGTTTCTCTTAGCTAGCCTAACCTTAGCAGGTACAATAACCTGTCACTTATTTGAAGTGAACCTGTCGCCTATTTGAAGTGTAAGCAGTGTGTTTAAAACTGGGTGATGTCATAAGTCTGACCTAATCTTCAAGAGCTCTTATTGAAGAATCCTGCTGTCATCAGATGGTTAGCATTCCTTTACCAAAGATGATGCATAGGCATTGGTAAGACTTAATATTTTAAATGTATGAATTCTATGTTGTTTTCTTTTCTAGTCTCCAGGAATAATTTTTTTCTTTAGAAAGGCAAGGTATCAATGCCTGTTTCTAATTGATATAAATGGGTTGGTCTGTGAAAACTTCCACACTTGCTTAATGTGCTCCTTTGTGAGGTTGAGGTTTACATTTCCATAGATATCTTTATGCAGCTCAATAAAACAAGCTGAAATATCTTATCACCCACTTTCTGGATAAACCTTAAACCTAAGATTTTCCCTTAACAGGTCTGTGGATAAGCTTTCTAGAAAGCTTTTTCTTTCTAGAAGCAATCCAATGTTAATAATACATCAAATTACTTGGCAAGACGATTTAAGCAAATCTTTGGATTTTTACATGCTTCCTTTTTGATTTCAATGAAGCAACTGAAATCCCAACTGGCACAGCCTGTAGTTCAGCCCAATTTTTTTCCAGTTTGAATTATGTTTAATGTTTTTATTAGATTTGAACCTTTCATCTTTTATTGTTGGTGTCACGCTCTATGAGCAGAAAGGGAAGAACACACATACACATTGAAGAAATTAGTTCAGCCCACTTGAAAGCTGTTGGGTTGGGATTTTTTTGTCAAGGAGATGTAAATTCAACTGTAAAAGTAACAATAACCAATATCCTTCTGTCTTACAAATGAAATTATCCTAGTGCCTACTTCCACTGGTACGTTTGCTAAGAAAAAGAAGCCATGTATTGGCTGAAGTCCAACTGAGTGATTTTGGACTAATCAGTCTCCCTCAGCCCAAAAGGATTGTTGTTGCTACTTTGGGGAAAAGGAGGAAGAAGCATTAGGCAGGCCGCCCTGAGCTTTTGATCAAAATGTGGAATACAATCAAATAAGTAAAGCAAATATAAATAATAAAAGAAAAGCTAAGAGAACAGCGTCCAAGCATGGGATATTTGCTTTGCTTTTTTAGATGACACTGGGACCATGGCATCACAAATTTACTTTCTCAGACTGCAACAAAACTTTTGGCTCCAATGTTTAGGACTTGGCAATAGTAAAGGATCCTTATTATTCATTTTAAACAATGCAGCCAAAAGTCCCCTGGATAAAAGGAAGTTCGGGGATCAGCTTGCCATTGAATTGGGTGACCTGCTCAGAATCTCAGGAATGCTAACAATGGGACCTCCCTAAGATTTTAAGACAGATGTAATAGATTCGTGAAATACATGGCAAACTGTTGACTGGAATATAATAACCATGTTATTAGGAACATCCAATATTAATTTTGGAAAGATTTCTCCCCCCAAAACAGAACGTTCTTACTTCAATTATTTTCATGCAGAGGAATCTTTTAGGCTTCCCGTTAGGTTTTGCGTTAACAATGTAATGTCTTAAATGAGAGGCAACTTGTAGAAGGGGAGGCCTCGCTTTGCCTGAAACTGTCTTACCCTGAAGACATTTCAACACAACAACCCTGTCTGTCGCTGTGCCCCAGGATTAGGAGGAAAGGAAAGGCCCCCATCATATCTCCTGAGCAACCTTTGAGTAGTATCATAGGGACCAGGGCTGGGTGGCCTATTGGCACAGAAACCCAGCGCCCGGGGCTTGCGAATTCCCAATAATCCCTGGAAAATTTTTGCCTCGCGGCCCACGCCTCAAAACGAAGGAAAACAAGCTACTAAATCGAAACTTAATTCGCTTTATTTGGATTAGTTCATAACACGTTTTTATACCCGCGAGTGAAAGAGGAAACGAGGGGTACATTTACGAGGCTTACAAAAGCTTGGCGCCGGCCCTAGGCGGGAGAGCTTGAAAACCTTTTGCAAGAATTGCTGCAATTCAGGAGCAGTTGCGCCTCTTCAACTCTCCAGCTGGAACACGCGGAGCGAGGGAAACCGGGGCGGCCTCGCCTCTCGCTCGGGCTGGCACGAAACCCCAAGAAAGGGCCTTTTCCCCTCCCTTCTACCCTGCGCTACGGCAGCAGCTGGAGCAAATCCAGAACCTGGGAAGCCGAAGCTCGACAGCTTATCCGGCGACCCGCCTTTCCTGCCCCGGCAAGCCATGTCCTCCACGCGGAAAGGGAGTGTGTTTGGGGTGGGTGGGGGGCGCGGTGCCTTCGGAATGCCAAGCCGCGCCTTCCAGTTTCCCTAGGCCGGCTGGGACTGGCTCGCCTGCTCACCCCGGTTGCTCTGATTCGTAAAGCGACCTGCGGCTGTGGATTATTATAGAAAAATCACTCCCGCTTTACCGTTACTCAAGGCCGGTCTAATGAGGCGTTTTCAGGAAAAGTTGAGAAGGGGACGATGGGAGGTTATCTGGTCCCGCCCAGTCTTTTCTGGCTCCCGCGTCGCCAGCGCGGAGAGGCGCGCCAACGCGACTCTGGCGTACTGCGGAGGCCCGGAGATTTTTGAACGGGTTTGCTGGGAATTGTAGTTTAAACACCTCCACCCCCTAAGGTTGGGAAGATTGCTGTAGCTGCGAATTATTTATATTTATACACCTTCCTTCTCTCTCAGGGACTTAGAGAAAGCGTTTAAATCACAGCGTTCCTGTGGTAAAATAACAACAACAACAACAACAAAAACTGCAGGAAAAGATGCAGATCATTCTCCTCGGTCTGGAATAGTCAGAATAGTCCAGAATAGTCTGGAATAGCTTCAGGGTGTTTTTCAGGTAGCTGGAGCAGAATTCAAACTCACAGCTGCTCCCACTTCTTCTTCCACTCATTCTCTCCCCCCCCCCCCAAATTGCTTGTTTTTTTACAGCATCTGTGTCCGCCGGCTCCCCGCGATTGGAAGCAAGGTGGTACTCCGGTGTTGCGCTTCCTCTCTCTTTCTATACAGGTATGGCCTCGTTCGTTGTTTACCTGCTGCTGCTGCTGCCGCCCGAAGCCTTTTAAGGTTCATTTGGGGCGAAACAAACCTAGTCTTCCCGAAAGCTTTTCCGGCGAATGATGCCCCCACCGCCCCCCACCGCCGTGCGCGCTTTTATCCAGTTCTTTTTCCGCCTCGCAACGCCGTGGAGTTTCCCAGTGTTAAGGCTCTTCATACTTGCGGCAGGCCGCAAAGAAATAATAACTAGATGGACCCGCCGGCTTCCTTCCTCTAGTCTTCCCCCGCCCCGGCTGCTTTCTTTCGGCTACTTAGCTCCCCCACTCCCCACGCACCATTTCCATCCTTTCTCCCTCCCCGCTTATTCTGTCAGGCAATCGGCTGTAAAATAGTTATCCAGCCCAGCAGACAGGCAAGCGCCGTTTGAAAGTAATTTTTGCCCCCGGCGTTCCGCCCGGGGCCAAGCAAGCGTGCTCTCTAACTGATCAACCTGGATATTTCATTATTCATTAATTTACTGTTTAACCAAATCCCACTCATTATCAGAGGCAACGCTTGGCAGAGCCCAGCGAACAGTAGCAGTTGGTGTCAGGCGTGGAGAATTGGCCCATTTGATCCTGAGCTGTTTTATTATTCAGCACCACCGACTGAGAAAAAGGCCCATGAATAATAAAGAGCCAAAGCGTGTTTGAACTGAGAAGCATGACGCGGGGCCGGCAAAACAGGCACTTCGGAAATGAAAGGCGAGCTGGTCTGGCTTGTACTGGGGATCTCCCCGGCTGTGGACGCCAGAAAAGGGCGCCGTGATCTTACAAGGGCAACCACCAACTCTTCCATTTCTTATTATTCTGCAACAGCTACTGATCAGCTTCCTATCTATATTGTAAATGACTCAGCCATTACATGGAGGCAGAGAAATCCAATACTATAATAGCTATGTGACTGTTAATAGAATCCAAATAAAATAATAATATAAACAGGATTGAACTATTATTGATGCTACACTTATCTTTCCATCTCATATGGCAATTCCAACTCCAAATCTATCTGCTTTACAATTTACTTCTTTAGCGTCATGTTATTACTCTCGTAACATCTTGCTCCTGCACCCCTATGAAGCAGTATCAGTGATACTTTATTAAACTATTAAAGTAAAATTTGTTTCAGATGGGTTTGCTGTTTTAATGTCAGCAATCCAGTAACTATAGTGGCTGGGATAATGAGAGCTGTACTCAAACTTATAGGGAGGTACATGTTACATGTACAGTGAGGTAATGCTACAAAAATAGAGCCTCAGCAAATGGTTGTGTCTGGACCACTTCTGTATAAGTGAACTCCATTGGCCTATCCCCCAGATCACCAGTGGAATTAGTCTAGGATCAAGGGGATGCAAGCTCAAAATCCCTCTCAGACTCAGCCATTAAATTCATTGGGTAACCATAGGCCAGCCACAAACTCTCAATCCAATATAACACAAAATGTTGGGATAAAATGTTTTGAGTAGGGGTAGAGATAAATCATATATGCAGCTTTGCTCCTTAGAGGAAAAGTGGGAATACAAAAGTACCCCACAGAGCCTCCCTAACTTTTAAATGCAACTCAGGGAACCTTAACATGTATGTATTGTTTTTTTAAAATATTTTAACAACTATTTAAGCATTAATGAGATTTGTGTGTGTGTGTGTGTTTAAGTATGCTTTTATGAGAAGTTCATATGCTCTCTCAAACTCTCAGTGAGATCCAAAGCATGAAAAAGTAAAGAAATCCTGCTTCATATATTTGTTTTGCAGTTTGATCCTAGTTCATTTTCTCTATGATCAAACCACCTGAGTATACATTTGTGCTGGTCATTCCCTTTTGTATTTAATTCAGAGTCATTCATCACCCATTCATTCTTGACAATTTTTTTTTGCTTTACCATATACATTTGTAAGTAGTCCATTCCTGCTGCTGCTTCACCTAACCTATACCATTTCCTGTTCTATATAACAAAGTGGGATAGTCATTATACATAGCCATTTTCATTTCTTTTAACAAAAATGAATTACAGTATTTGCAACAGTCCTCTAAAACCCTTTCCCTTTCTACAAGCATTTGTGTATCTTATAATTGCTTTATCCATTTTCCATCTTTAGTAAACTTTCTACCAAAGTAAATCTGCATTTTGTGGGTGATGGGATTTTTTTTTGGACATTCGTTAATTTAAATAAACAAAATAAAGAAAAGGAAAAATAATATAAGGGAACATCATCTATATATATGCAGTTTTACACAAATATTTCAATAAAGGATGACCATATTTCATGACTAATGTCCATATATAATTTCTGTAAATAACTTGTTCATAAATTCCAAGTAACATCTTTTGTCCATTTAGTAACTAAGATCATAAAATTATCTTCCCAATGTTGAAAAATAAGTCTCTTGACAATAATAGGGGCATAGAGAATTGGGATATGTAATCTTTTTCCAGAATGTAAACATGTTAGGATATTGTAAAACCTGTTTGAATGAGTGAAACATTATTTTCTGTATCTTCAACATTACTTTTTCCTACCTTCTCAATGGGGTCCAGTACTTGCCTTCGGAAAAAGACTAGGGGTGGGATATTTTTTTTTGCAGCAAAACCCCCCCCCCCTGTTTTTTTGCATCTGTTTTGGGGCCTCCTGGGTCTCAGGGAAGCCTCCTGGGGCAGCATTTTTGGAGCGCGGGGAGGAGGTCTCCTGAGTGAAGCAGTAAGACAGCAAGGTGGATCCCAGCATAGCTGATCATTGGAACATCAGCTGATTGTCAGGAGGGAAAAAAAGGAATACCTTAAGGAGTGGCTGGGCAGGAGAGAATGCAATCAGCGATGTCGGGCATGTGCGCGATGTCACACATGCACGATAAGGACTGACTGGGCAGGGAAGGATGGGGCAAGCGGAGAGGGGAAGGGCCAGCCAGGGGCACAAGTTGCCGGTTCTCCAAACTGCGCAGAATCATAACCGGTTCTATAGAACTGGTCCGAACCGGTAGAATCCTATCCTTGCAAAAGACCCCTTTTTGTTGTTTTGTTATATGCTCTGTTGCCATTTTATATTTGTTTATTATTATGATATGATTTTTATTTCTTTTTATTTCTTTTTTGCTTCTTTTTCTGTGTGCTGCCCAGAATCACATTGTTTGAATCATCCCAAACTAAAATATCAATAAGTACTGTAATTGTAAATATTGCAAATGGATTGCAAATAATAAATGATATTTATCTTTATTATGCAAAATGATAAAAATCTATGGAATAATTGATCTAAAGTCCCAGCATTGATTGAAATCTTATATACAACGGAGTATTAAAAATATCTTCAGTTAACAGTCCAGTTAATTGAAGGTACTACTGAATGAAACTGTACAAAAATTGGTACTAAAATGGTATGATTCAAGATTCAGAAAACAAACCCTCTGTACTGACCCAGAGTGTAACCCAAACGTAACAAAATCCAAAACATAAATTTCCTTTAATGCCTCCAACTTGGCCCCACTATTCAATAATTCTCGGTTGGAGATAAAATGTATTTAAAAATAGTCTTCAAAAGAAAGCAATACAGTCCGAACTTAATGAGCAGATAGAGGTGAAATAAAAAACTAAAACTATAATGAAGGAATTTCCAGACTAGGATAAGTAATTACCAATTTCAAGGAGATAACAAGGCACAGTCTGTTGGAAGGATGCCAACCATGATAACTTCAGCCCAAACTAATACTTCTGGCAACACTGTGTTTTAACCGTCTCTCTTATATACTAGTCTCCCCAGCTGCAACCAATGAGGGGGATCATGGCTGCTTCCTCTCTCATAAGCCAAGTTGTTGCCTTCTCCATTCCTCCCTGTGTGTCCTAGGATGAAGAGGGGATGGGCCTGGTTCTTCCTCTGACTGCCCAGCTGGCCTCTGCCCTTCCCCAGTCTCCTCCACAACCTCTGGAGCCATACCTCCACTTCCTGTCGGCTGTTCCTCCTCTCCCTCAGAGTCTGACTCTAACAAGGGCATGATACCCTCTAACTTTAATTGACAAAATTAAGGAACCGAGTAGCCTTTAAAAGCAGTAATATTTTTCAGAAATGCAGTAATCTTTTATATTAGTGACTGGTAATAGTGTGATAGACTCATTCTGGCATTTGACACACATACATATTTACTGTCCCTACAGACAGAAGGCAAACATAAATTTTAAGGGCAGTAGTCACAGTAGATGTTGGCATCTACATCTATGCATTCATTCTTGTCCCTTCATACCGTGCAGTATTTAAGTACCAAACACTTGATAAGAGCAGATATTTTATTTGCAGACTGTGAAAAAATGTTGTTCCTATTGATTGAACTTTAGGGTCTTATTAAAGGCAAAGATGCCAGGCTGTATTCATTTTCATTTTATTATTTCCCCCCACTCCCCCTCTTTAGTCTGTTAACAATCTAAGCAAAAGTTATTTGGGTCTTCCGCATTCCAGTCTTGGACAACTGCTTTGAGGACAGAAGACAATATACAGCCACAAAGAATGTGTGTCTGTGTGTGTGTGTGTACACAAACACACATACACATGAAAAAGTTGAGTTTGAAATTTCAGATCAAGACCACCCTTACTAATGGAATTAGACTACAATCCTAAAGTTAAATTGGGAGCAAATCCTATTCAACACAGCAGGTTTAACATCTTGACTAAATATACTCCCAGGATTGGGCTGTCAGTCTAGAAAGTTGTGGTTAAGGTCATCAGAAAGGTCTCAGTGTGGGTTTGTTTAAGGTCTGCACAAAGTACTTTTGGAAAAATATATTGCTGCATGAAGCTGTAATCCTTGTTGTGGCCAATGTGACGAGAGGTTTATATTTCCTAACCATGAAGGGCTTTCTTTAAAGTGAAAAAGATATCGCAAGATTTTGCCAGTCAGTTGGTTCCAAATGTTTATTTAAAAGCCTTTAAAAACCCTGGGGAGCCTTTTCATTCATTCCTAGTGGTAAGGTTGAGAAAAGCCAGCTTTTTCTCTGACTTTAATTTTCTGATATATCAAAACCAGGGCTGAGTGACCTGGTCCAATTTCTGTGACCAGATTATTTATTTAAATATTCTAGCTCCTTGCTAGTACTTCAGGCAGTTTACAAAATATGTGAATGAATCAATAGTCACAGCAAAAAAAAAGAAAGAAAGAACTGCCAGATAATAAAATTAGATCCTAACAATTAAAAATACGAAAAAGTAAGAGACAAACAATTATTGTAGTTAAGCTAAGCATCTCAGCTGTTGTGCACCTGCATCACTTCAAAGGAACAACGGACTTTGCACATATTTCTAGAATTCAACAGTGAGGAACACTGGTGGACCACTCAATTTCTAGGAAATTCCAGAATCATATGGAGATGAGGGAAAAATCTTACATACAGAAAACAAGCAAGTGATAAATAAAATTTCTAGATCACAGCTTTTTCCTGTTAATACCTTATTCAGATCCCCCCTCTCGTTCTCTCTTTTTCCCTCCATGCTTTAAATGTGGTTCCTCCTGCAGAAACAGCTTTATCCAAACCAAGTAGCCAAGAATCAAATCTATCTCCTTTTTGCAAGGAAAAGTCCAAACTGAAGGCACTTGGGAGTAGACATTTCAAAATAAAATGTGCAATACAGTAGCAACAATTGTAGTAGCAAAAGAAGAAGAAAAGAAGGAGGAGGGGGAGGAGGAAGAGGGAAGACAGACAATATTCAGCAGATTTGTTTGTTGGTAACAGTATGGATAAGATCCAGCTAGCGAGACTTCTTAGCAAAGTAGTGAATAGCAGAATTGCAGCATCAGAAATTAATGCAAACTATGTACATCATCTTTGGTAGTAATAAGACTTCAGTGTGTACTATTTTCTCCAGATGAAATACTAACTATAATTAAAACCTACCTTTTGCTCTTTAGCTTCAAAAATGAGTGAGGGACCAAGAACAACCATAACACATGTTATAAACTGTGACAAATATTGGCCTCACAAATTAAGTTTAAATTGTGACCACTACCCTCCCCTCCTTCTTGCACACCCAGAGGCTCAGCTGATTATTTGTTTAAAATGATCTTCCATGACTTGTTCTCCACACCCTTTTCTACAGAAGAGTGATGGAGTGATTCTGTTTCGGGGCAGCACACTGGAAAGCACGTGTTTTGTTGCAAAGAATGCTAAATGATAAAAAGAACCTGAAAATTCTAATTAAGAATTCCAGAAGAACAGTTTGTGTGGTCTGTGTTTTATGATGAAAATAATTTAAGCAGTGGTGGAAATGGCTGAAGCCAATTTTATCTTTAGGAAATATTGTGCCAGAGGTGAATCCTAATTCTGGTTGTACACAAATAACTGTCATGCTGGCATAAGCTCCTTTTTTTTAAAGTGTCAACCTGATGACATCTGTTTATTTGAAACATAAATGAAAGAGGAAGGATGTTGTTCAAATAATAAACCCTTTAATATCCCTGTTACCAGAAGCACATTGTTAGCTGTTAAAATAATCCAAGCTGTTACAGCATCTGATCCCGCTGTTGTTATTATCTGTAAGAAAACTTAAATTATTTCATTGGAAGTGAGATCAGACCATAAATTTATTTAGTGCCATGCCCCATCAAAGAATGATTTGTTTCTTTCCATTCTGCAGTACTCTAATGCAATACATTCCTGTCATTGTTCTCATAGCATTATGCTTCATAAAGATATATTCTTGTTTAGGGTTTTTTTTCCAGTGATAATGAAGGCTTCACTAGAACATTTAAAAGAAATTATGGTTTAACTTTCTGGTCTTTTCTACTTCTGGCCATTTCCCAGTCAGCTGCTGTTAGAAACTGGATGTTCTTATATAGAAGCCTTACTTTATCAGGATATGGCTTTTCATCCAACTATTTCTATGTCGGTAACTAGTCAGAATGACTTTTGAATGAAGGGTGATAAATCTCTAGTAGTAATTCTAGTAAATAAATAACTCATGCAGAGACACAATGGGTAGTTTTGTCACACATCTTCACTGACATTGCTGAAGTTGATTACTACTTTTCAGTTCTCTGCTGGAAGTGATTGATTCATTCAACCATTTCTTGATTATGAGATACAACAAAAGTATCTACTCTAAGCAGAGACCAGTCCAAGGAGATAACAGAATAGCAGTGCAAGTAGGTAAAAATAGAATCATCATGCAGGACTAGGATTTTGTGTGAGTACATTCAATTGCCTAATAGGAAGGAATTTCTAATTAATTAATAGGAGTTTCCTTGGTGACTTCAATCTACCTCTTATAAATTGGACACTAAATGAATGTACATCCGAACCCATACATGCAACCTTGTACAATGTTGTTACTACACTGGGACTGGAGCAGTTAGTAACTAACAACACTAGACTCAATAACTGCCTCGACCTTATCTTCTGCAACAGCTCAAACTCAATATATGGCCTACAAATACAAGAACCCTTTTCAAACAGTGACCACAGTATGATTGACTTTTGTCTCAATTTACACCCTCACAAAGAAGATCATAATGATGGATCCCCCAAATACAACTTCAAAAAAGCCAATTATGATCTCATAGATGCTGATCTATCATCTCTTGATTGGCACATTCTGTTCTCTAGCTGTAATACTACAGAAGACCATTATAATGCATTCTTGTTTGAACATGAAAGAGTCATTAAACTATATGTACTATTAGTAACCCCCCCCCCCAAAAAAAAAATTATCCATAACAATAAGGAAACTTCAATTAAAAAAAAAGATTGCTGGTGTAAAAACAAAACTAGCTATGTAGCAAACTTTAAAAACCAATGCAACACCCTATGCTGACAGATAAAGGCGGAATGATAAAGGCAGAATGCACAAATTACCACTGCAAGCAAGAGGAAAACCTCATACATACAAAATTCACTCGCGCCTTCTACAATTTTGTTAACACCAAACTTAAAGAATCAAGAACTATTCCACCAATAAAAGGGCCAAATGGGAAACACTGCAACGATGAAGCTGTTAAGGCCAATCTCTTCAACACATTCTTCAGTTCAGTCTTTGCAAACAGCAATGGTTCATGCCCCACATATCCTAGTCGTATCACAACTAACTGTAATGACCTACTACATATTGACTTTACAGAAGATAACGTAGAAAAGGCATTATGAAACCTAAAACCATCCCTATCTATTGGCCCCGATGGATTATGTGCATACTTCTTTAAAAAGCTCTCCTCTGCCAAAGCGGAACCCCTAAGCATTATATATGAGATATCATTCAGAACCAGCTCCTTACCAAACCTATGGTCCTTAGCTACAGTCATCCCTGTCTTCAAAAAAGGTGACCCCAGCCTGGTTGAAAACTACAGACCAATCTCACTGTGTTGTGTCACGTGCAAAGTCATGGAATCAATCATTAAGCAATTCATCACTCTCCACTTAGAGTCAAACAACCTACTCTCCAAAAAACAATTTGGTTTCAGGAAAAAATTGTCCTGCAATCTACAACTCCTACACTGCAAGAACATATGGACTACTCTACTTGACCAGGGTAAAGCTATAGACGCAATTTACATATATTTCTGCAAAGCCTTTGATTCAGTGGTATACAACAAGCTACTGTTAAAACTAAACTCTTATGGCATTTCCAGATCCCTCCATAAGTGGATTATTCCATTCCTGCCAAACAGGCAATGAATAGTAAAAATAGGGAGTGCTATATCAAACCCTGCTCCAGTTAACAGCATTGTCCCCCAAGGCAGCATTCTAGAATCCACACTCTTTATACTTTATATAAATGACCTTTGCGATCACCTTATAAGCAACTGCGTCCTCTTTGCGGATGACATAAAACTATTCAACACCACCAACAATGCTACTATCCTTCAAAGCGACCTTGATTATGTGTCTGAATGGTCAAACATCTGGAACTCCAAATCTCGATCAACAAATACTCTGTCCTACACATTGGTAAAAAAAAAACAATACACCAAATACAAACTAGGTGGATATGACCTCGTTGATGATCATCATTCTGTCAAGGACCTTGGAGTTCTCATATCAAATGACCTAAGCGCCAGAGCTCACTGTAATAGCATTGCCAAAAAAGCATTAGGAGTTGTAAATCTAATCTTACAAAGCTTCTCCTCCGGAAATATCAAATTGCTAACTAGAGCATACAAAACTTTTGCCAGACCAATACTCAAATACAGCTCATCAGTCTGGAATCCGCACTGTATATCAGACATTAATACAATTGAGCAAGTCCAGAAGTATTTCACAAGAAGAGTACTACATTCCTCTGCTCGCAACAGAATACCCTATATCACTAGGCTTGAGATTTTGGACTTGGACAACCTTGAACTACGCTGCCTATGGTTAGATTTAAACGTAGCACACAAAATTATCTGCTACAATGTCCTACCAGTCAATGACTACTTCAGCTTCAACCACAACAATACAAGAACACAGAACAGATACAAACTCAATGTAAACAGCTTCAAACTTGATTGCAGAAAGTATGACTTCAGCAACAAAGTGGTCAATGCCTGGAATGCACTACCTGACTCTGTTGTTACATCCTCTAACCCCCACTCCTTTAATCTCAAATTATCCACTATTGACCTCACCCCATTCCTAAGAGGCCTGTAAGGGGCATGCATAAGTGCACCGTTGTGCCTACCATCCCTGTGCTATTGTCCCCATTTATTCGTACCTATTTCCCCATTTATTCATACCTATGAACACATGTTTATACTTGTATCTATTATCTTGTAAGCGATTGACAAATCAAATAAATAAAGGAGCTCTGCTTTGTGCTCTCAGGATTTACTCTTTTCAACTTTGATAATGATAATGATTTTAATACCGAAAGTGATCATCCAAGTCATTTTGGAAGAAGTGCTGTCAGCAACTAATAGAACTTGCAAAGTCTTTTATGGTTTGTTAGTGGTACTGGAGTATTAGTAGATACAGATTGTTTGAACAATCTGTTGCTACAGCATCAATTCCTGTAAAGATTTCGATTATTGCTTTATTTTTACTTCATGTTTTAATTGTGAAATAAATAATATTACTATTGAAATGAAGAAAATGCTATATAATGGCCCCAGCCCTTTGATCTGACATTAAGATAATTTATAAACTTTGCTAACCCCTTACCAGAGTAAAAAGCAATGCAACAACTCACAAGCAGAAAATATATAATTAAAGGCACTCATTAAAAATATATTTTAATTTGGCCTGTTTTTGAACTGGGAGAAGATAAAAAGACAATATTACTTAAAAATTCCATTATGGATATCTACCATTGAAGCTTTTTCCTATCCAGGTAATATATAAAAAGGAACAAACAGTTAAATATGGTGAGATATTGAATGAAAAAGGTGAACTTAAATCTATGCAAGCAAGGTGTAAAAATGAATTGGTTTTCATATCTGCAAATACAATCTAGATTTGATAAAGATTTTAAAACAGAAGGTATTTATGATAAGTTGACTGATTTAGACAAATTTTGATGGGTACTGATGAAAAGGTAATTAAAAAATTTTATGGACATTTATTAAAATTTAAATTGGAGGTAGAACAAGTTAAAGAAATGATGATTGCTTGGGGGAAAATTTTTGGATATGGGATTGACTTAGAGAAATGGCAAAAATTGTGGTCTCAAAATTACAAAATGATAATGTCAACTACATATAAAGAAAATTTGTATAAGATGTTTTACAGGTAGCATCTTTCCCCAACAAGAATCGCGAGAATGTTTAAGAACAAATCGGGTAAATGTTGGAAATGTCATCAGATACTTGGTTCATATTACCATATGTAGTGGACATGTTCAGATGCAAAAAGATATTGGACTAAAATCCACACATGGTTGGAAAAAATGATAAAACAACATATAGACTTTAAACCAGAGATCTTTTTATTGGGAATTATACCAGAAATATACAACAATGAGCTGAAATACTTGATTGTAAATGTTTTAACAGTGGCTAGAATTGTATTTGCTAAGAATTGGAAAAATGACAAAATACCTATGCAGAAGTTATTAAGAAAATTATGGATTGTGCTGAAATGAGTGAATTGACATTTGAAATTAGAGAACAAGAAAATAAACATTTTTATATGATATGGGATTTGTTTTATCAATGGTTGTACAAAAAGACATGGTAATGTAATAGATTAGATAATTTTGTAATAGAAGTTTAATAGATTGTTATAAAATATAATATAGACATATATAACCATTGGATGAAAGTATAATATAAATTTCAAAAGAAAAATTGGAATATATCGTATAAAATGATGGAATAAATAGTTTAGTCATGGATGATTAATAACTGATAAATATATAAGCATATGTTAGTTTGACAATGTGAAAATTTATAAAAACTGTGAGTAATGACTACGAAAGGATAGCATAAAAGATTTGTAACCAACTGACACACTGTATGTATATAAAATGGAAGATGGTTTTATGTTTTTATTTTTGTTTGTATATGTTTGTCTTAAAAAATAAAAACTTTTAAAAAAAAAATATTTTAATTTGGGCACTATTTTTAATGAAAGCTTTTAGGAGATATGCAAGTCAGCTAATTGCATAAACTGCTATATCAATCAAGCCTAAAAAAAAGAGAGAAAGGTAGCATATTTCCATATTGGAAATTGGTAAAGGTATTTCCATATTGGAATACAACATGTCATGTCCTCCAAACATATGTAAAAGAGAAAAGGACTATTATGGGAATTATTTCCAGTAGGGAAAATTAGAAAAAAAAAACAAGAAAGCAAGCCTACGTTTCTCCAGCAGAACCAAAAGTAATAGCCATCTGTGTTTTCAGAGACTGGTTTGTATTCAGAAATCTCCAGTTATATTTTAGCTGATACCGCACCCTCATATGTCAATGACTTCCGTTTTAATAAGAAAAACAAGGCTACAATAATAAAGGCCTGAATTTGAAATTAAATTCATTAACGTTCATGTGGAGAACTCCTGTTTCAGGTGGTAGCTGTCTCTTCCTTTTAGTTCTTTTCTCATTTAATTCTGACTTATTAGATTAGGCAAACACTCGTTTGTCACTCCGGTTATAAACTACCGAAAAATGCAAACTATCTGCATTCTTGCTATGTTTACTTTTGTAATGACATGAACAAAATACTGATCCCCGATCCACTAATGTGAAACGAAAGGACCAGAGTAAGAAAGTAAGAAGAACCACATATATATTGATGAAAAATTATGTTTAACAAATAAGCCATTATAATACCACACAACATGAAATCTGTAGGGGCAGTAATAATTTGTTAGAGCTTTCTGTTGTATCTTCTGAAACCCATAGAAATGGAAATAAAATCAAGACTGTAAACATCTGAACATAAGCTCAAACAGACTGGAACACTAGAACTGAAGTACTATAAACACACACATTTAGAGCTTTATTCCCAAATATCATAGAAGCTGTTTTGCCTAAGACTGTCATAAAGTAGCTAGAGTAAACCAATTAAATAAAATGCACCTGGTTCCTTTATTGTTTCTATTGCATTATTCAGTGTTTGTACTTGGTTAATACTTGGTTGGGATAGAAGACTATCAGGAAATTCTAGGACTGGAAAATCAGAAGAACTGCCCCCTCGTCACCCAAAGGAAAACAACAGTAAAGTATTTTTTTTATCTTGCCAAAAAGGAACACGTCCATGAAACTGCCACTACTTGAACTTGAAAGAAGATTGCTTTACACCTTTATACCCATGCTGTTTACAAGTGAAGCCTGTTCCTTTGCATTTTACATTGAAGAGGAATCTTCCCCCACCCCACATTTTTTTTATTTCATGTGAACTAGAAAGATTGAATCTGCCTTGCTTTTAGTGTAGAAGATCACTCCTGGTGAACCAGTATTTTTCAGAAAAGCTGCTGCACTTGTGGCGGCAATGGTTAGAATGCAGTATTGCAGGCTAATTCTGCTGAGTGCCAGGAGTTTGATCCTGATTGGCTCAAGGTTGACTCAGCCTTCCATCCTTCTGAGGTCTGTAAAATGGGGACCCAGATTTTTTTTTTGGGGGGGGCAATATGTTGACTTTGTAAACTGCTTAGAGAGGGCTGTAAAGTACTGAAAAGTGGTATAAATATAAGTCTAAGTACTATTGCTATAAAAGTTCCTACAAAATAACTCCAGGAGAGGTTTCAAGGAATATTGCAAGTTCCAGAATAGTGCTTGAAAGCCATTGACCTAAATAAACAGGGTTAACTTCTGATAAGTCTTTGTCAAAGAATACAATCTAGTAAGCTGATTTGTTTAGTCCTTCTGCAGCCTCAATCTGTCCTTGTTATCACTAGAGCCAAAAATTTCACATTATTCTGCACAACTCCTCCAACTATCCAGATTGGTGGCTGCACTCAAAGTTTTATGGAAAATGGTTCACAAGAAATATCTAACTTTGGGTTTGAAATATTTTCTGCCTTTTGCCCAAGAGATATATTAAATGGTTAAAAAGGTATCTGAATTTTGAAGATTCTTTGGTCTTATCCACTTCTCATAGGACTTTATGAGAAGGAAGGAAGGTTAGGGCAGCTTTTCATTTCCTGTGAGAATGTCAAAGCATGGAACAATAATAGAGTCTGGAATTGCTCTTCATAAAAAAGAAATACTGAAATTATCAGCAGAATAGAAGGAAAGAAGCAGAAAGGGAGATGAGAGATATAAAAAATAATTTTCTTATTACAAAGTAGTTTTCTTTCTTTAAATGGCAAGAGAGGGCTAATCCAATGGACAGCCAAGCAAGGCATTTTTCTGGTAATGTATTTCTTGCAAATAATTGCTTCCAATATTATTATGGTAATACATTTTAGAAACTTTATCTCTTCCTGCACCCCAAGTTGGTTTTGAATGCTAAGGGAAACTATTTCATGCCTTTCTTTTACAATGTCTGTTGTTTTCTAGGAAAAAGCTCATGAACTAAAAGGTCACTGAACTAGGAAACTCTCTGCAAGGTTAATTTGAATTATGAATTTGGTGGAAAAGAAACAAAACATATTAAAAGGAAAATGTGATGCAGTATCTTAGAAGAAGTCAGTACCAGAGCTTGAGAGAATTTGTCCTAAAATAACAAAAATTGTTAATAGACGCCTTAGTGACTGGTCAATGGTTAATGGCCAGTATAATTAAAAAAGGAAGCAGGTTTTATTTAAAATTCAAACTTCGGAAGTCATAAAATTTCTACAAAGGGAAATATAGTATATTCTATCAGAACGTATTTGAGGTATTATATAAGCAGAAAGTGAGTGGTTGCTTGGGTAGTTTGTTCAGAATTGAAAACTAACATGAACAATATGGAACTGTCTTCCTCTGAGACAGAGCATGGTTTGTTGCTCCCAGTATTAGAAATTTCAATAGAGCAGAAGCTGTTTGGTAATCTTGAGCTACCTCTGCTTAAAAATGAGATTTCAAATATCCAAATGATGTATTTTGCACTGAGTAATACTTTGTTATAGCCCAAATCCAGCTGCAGCAGAAGGCATGGACCAAAGAGAATTAATGTTTTACAAATGAATGTAAATGTGTTATCGGAATGTCTGCTGTTAAAATTAGTGGTCCTACTAAGATTGTGAAAGCATCAGTATGAATGCTACAAAGAGAAAGTGGACAAGAAAATTAAGTGTTTTTGGGCACTATTGAAATCTGGAAAACTGTATGGTATATGGAGGAAATAATGACAATTCTTGCAATCAACAATAGAATTTCAGCAAAGAACAAATCTTGTATTGCTTAGCAACCAATTCTTGGTTAAAAACAAAACAATCGTAACTAGTACAGATTTATATTAGCTATTCTGGATATACTTTGGTTTTGGACATCCTTTTGCATTATTAGTAGCTTGCCTTTGAAGCCCAAGAAGTACCTTGCACAAAATGTTCTGATTTTGTTAATCATGACAAGGACAAAGGCTGCAACTCAACTCAGTCTGCAATTGTTGGATTTTTTTCTAAGCAGCTCTGCTGGTTTCTGAAGTTTCATTAAGCATTATTCTAATTTCTTTGCATTATAAGGGTTAGTGAGATTGCTCCAGTGTCAAATCAGCCTATAAATGCTTCTCCAGAGCTCCAGCATTTCTAATAGAAAATTTGACTTAGTGCACAAATACCATGTGTGCAAATGTCCATTATGTATGTTCTAGCATCAATTCATTAAATTGTTTGGTCAAGATTCTCCTGAGATTCCATTCTTAAAATGATTTTGAAATAGAAACCACAGGTCATGTCTATAAAACACACTTTTTGAAATCAGATAGATTTTCTCCATGTGTATAGAAACAAGTTATAACCTCAGTTATGTGTTTCTCAGAACAATATATGTTGAAACATTGAAACTGATGATATGTAAAGTATTAAAAATTATGTCTTGAAATAAAACCAAATGGTAATTATTCAACAGGACTGGAAATGTAATTCACTACCGGTAGGAATTGCCCAAAATAAAATGAAATAATAAAATAAGTTTGCCTATCATCCTAATCAATATGTATTTTCTGCATATCTTGGTTAAAATGCATACTCTGGGATGCTGGAACATCTGGAACTTCTTATATATTCATGAAGATCATGGTTTAAATTTGAAATGCTGTTCAAACAAATGTATTGAGACAGAGAAGATCTACCATATAGATATGTCTATTAAAAAGCATCATTGTTAACATGAGCTTTTGAATGACTGCCAACATTTTGCCAACTGGGACACAGTGCACATTGTTGGCATGTATTACAAAAGCTGTCTTTGAAATTGGAACTTCCCTATGCCAGTTCAAAGGTTAAGATGTTGGTTCTGTTCTTTTAATAATAAATCATTTAATGAACCTTGAATAGACAGACTTTCTTTCTTTCTTAAAAAATATCTCTGTGTAGACTTTTGTCACATGAAATATTTCACAAAGCCTAAGCAATTGCCTATGTAATCCATACTTTTTGTGGAATATTTCCAACAACAAGGACAATTGAGGCAGAGATTTGCCTAAACTGTACATATGTTAACATATAGCTAGAAACAATTACTATCATAGAAACATGACTATCACAATGTATTTCAATTTAAGGGGGAAATATGCCTATTCAGTCTCCTTTGCCAGTACTAATGTTGAAAGTCCCTCTTTTCCATTCTGTGTTCCTTAGCTTGAACATGGACTGGATTAAGTAGCTCTTAAAGTATTCTTTGACAACTTCTCAAATATAGAATACCCATTTGTAAAACCAAATGAACTCCATATATATGGAGTATATATTGGAATAATCAGCTAGTCCATTTAGATAAACCATGTTTTATTGAGAATGAAAACTCAAGATAAACACAAAGACCAGATTTGCTTCCACACAATGGAATGGCAGTCCCAAGTTCCTGTGCAGCCTTTTTGGTAGTATTTACAGGTGGTGGATTTCAATTGTTTTTACCACCAGTTCTGTGGATGTGACTTGGTGGATGCATGTGTGCTTTGTGCATGTGCAGAGGGTTTCCTACTGATCTTCTCCTGCAATCTTGCACTCTCCCTTTGTGTTCAACAGCTGATGTGTGGCAATTGGCTGTGCTGGGCAAAGCAGCTGAGGTTGAAAAGCAGGAAATAAAGGTCGGTATAGAGCCGGGGCAGGTGGGAGGGCCCAGCAGCTGATCGTCGGAGTGAAACAGTTTGCTCACAGATGATCATCAGAGTTACCAGTTTGGTTAAACTGGGCTGAATAGTAGAATACTACCACTGGTTTTTTACCTCCTTAGATAGTATATTTGGTAAAAAGATAGTTAGGGATTTGGAACCATCCATGGGAAAACATTGCAGAGAGGAAACATTGTTGCCTGGGTGCTCTGTAAAATTTTGAGAATGCAACGGCACTTGCTCCATACGTCAAAGCTTTATGTGATGCATACAATAAAAAGATTCATATGACGCATACAAAGCTTCATTCCATGCAAACAATAAATCAGTGGATCTCCTAGGATGGTATTTGACGTGGCACAGAAATTCTCCTGTAAAGGAAATGTCACCAAGTCTTCCGGGTTTTCTACTTTTACAAAACTTATAAGTAGTATTGCTGAAGAAGAGAAGCATTGCTTCTCCATCTGAAAAAAATACAGTTAGAAGTTGGTTTGTTCTCCAAGCCAACTGTCTAAACAATCAATTGCATTGACACTTTCAATATTAACAAATTAATATAAAATCCTGTTGGAAAGTTGTGCAGGTAGGCTTTATGTTTAGCACTAAATAGCCCACTGAATATCCATCCACTATATACCAATCCCAATTTACTTAAAGAATGGTTTGTTGAGGACTGTGCTATGCAATTATGCCCGGAGAGGAAAGCTTTGACTGTGTGAAGGTTTCATTAGGCATATCAGCACTATGGATTTTCTTTTAAGCACCACTTCAATGGACATTTCCTCTTTCAAGGAACCATCTCTGAAAAGAAGGGCTACAAATCTAGAAAGCTCTGAGGATTCATTAAGAGGAGCCATAGTAATACTATATCAAATGTAGTATTTAATAAATGATTGTCAAATATGACCACAATTAATAAGGCATTTGACACCATGATAGTAAGAATACTTTTAGTTAAGAATATCCAAGAATAGTATCAATTTTGTGCATCAAGTGAAAGAGATGTATTTTAAAGTTAAACCTAAATGCTGGTCAGTGTAATTTCCTTCATTCAGCATACAGTTGTGCAAGAATGCCTAAGGAAAACAGCTGATCTAAATATCCGTTCTTTTGGAGATGGAGTATGCTATTTATGTAATACTGCAAAGGGAAAAGTTTCTGAAAATCCAGACCTAAGTTTGCCATATCTTATTGAGTGAGATTAAAAGATGATAATTTCAACATTTGGAAAATTCTGGAGAATTCTAGTTTAGTTTGCATTGGATGTTCTTTCTTAGTAATTCCAATTTGCTTGAATGGGTTTTACAACAGCAAATTATCTGGAATATTTAGTCCCAGTTCATATGTTAGAGTAGCAAAATATCTTTGAAAAAAGCCCATCTTTTTATTTTATTTTTTGAACCACATCTGCTTCCTATCCAACCATGAGAACTGTAGGCCTTTTGCTAACTATGGCATTTCCGTTTCCTTTCTTGGTTTTTCATCAGAAAGCAAAGAACATTTCAGAGTCACAATGCAGATCTGTTTTGAGTTTGTGTATGCAAAATGGACAAATGTTCATCTGTTTCGTATCTTATCTGAAGTGGTAGCCTTCACCAGTGTTTTCAGTCAGAATATGACTAGAGCCTTCCAAGAACATCTTGATAAACTGAATTCAAAATGGGGCAATGGTATTATCTGAGACTCTATTCCCTCTTACGGTACTGTATGTCTTAGATGGATCTTTGCATATGCAAATAGAATAACATTTCCACAATCATTTATCTTCTGCAATAACACTGCCCCTCCCCCCCCATTAATCCATGGAATGATTGTTTATTTACAGTATTTATACTTCCCTATTAAAATACATAAAGCATAAAATACATAATTGCAAACATGCATTACTCTAAATGGCTTTATAAACAAAGTTTATAGACCAAGAAGCAACACATGATAAAGCCAGCTGGAAAAGTTATGGCTTAGTAACTTACTGAAAGATTAAGTAGAAATGAAGCCAATCAAAACCTCCAATAGGTTGTGGAGACTTAAGTCACTTAAGGAAACTCAAGGAACTTTCCCCCGCCCCTCAGTTTCAAACCTCAGCATATTTCCTTATGCTCATATGTTTAGTGAGAGAGGATCTTATTAAAATAATCCTGTGGACCATTGTACTATCAAGAGACTATGGTGACAGAACTGCAGAACTCCAAAAGGATAAATGAGCATCGAACAGTGTACAATGTATGGGAAGAGGAGATCAATTTGGATTGCTATGCTCACTCACTTCATATCACATCTTCTCTGGAGTCAATGACTATCAACACTAAAAGATTTGGCAAAAGTAAAACACTACACTAAAAGGCAGTGCTGGATAGTTGAGACAGACTGATTTCATATTATCTTTTGCCCATGGGGAAGTAACGGGTCAAATTATTTTTTTTCAAAAATAGCTTGGAGAGAAAGAGTAATATTCATTATCCAAATATAGACTTATGCATGTTTCATGTTATGTTTTCATGCCCTGGAACCTCATTTGACCCCTTGTAAATATCTGTGGGAGATCCTGTCTAAGATCTCCCTCTGCAGCATCTATTTTAATTATAGTATAACTTGAATGGAAAACTATGCCATAAGTGGCCCATTCTGTGCTGTTAACTATTGTACAGGGACTAATAGCAAATTTTTATTTCTGAAAATAGGTAGTTGGGTAGAGATACTTCTAGGAAATTTCTGGTAGATTTTGCATAAGTTTGTGCAGATCAGCTTCTTCCAACCACTTACATTGTCCCTACTTGGCTTTGCTTTATGGAGTTAGCCTCCTCACAGACTCAGTACATAACCAAATCAAATGCGAAAATAGGCTATAGATGCCTTGAACCACAACTCCCATCCTCCACTTTCACCATGAGCTGTGGCACTGGTCACCAGCTTGGTTGGTTTAAAAAAAGTGTTAGACCAATTAATGAAAGTTGTGGGGATTATTACTGCCTCTATAGATCATCTTCTGGCGGACCTCTGCCATTGGTTAGCCACTGTGAGAACAGACTGTTTACTAGATAAGCCAGGGGTCTAGCTGGGCACTGCTTATATTCTTATGTTCATTACCAATTTGACTGTAAAAATAAAAAGTGGTCAATAACACCTTTGAAATTCAGAAGCTTTTGGGCTGGCTGGTCCTTTCATTTCTACAGGAAATTAGCCTCACTTGAATCAATTGCATATCTAAAATGAAGACATAATTTTATTGTATTTGATCAATTAGAATTTGTCCTGTTAGTTTCAATAATATGTCATTCTAGATATATATTTATTTCTACAGCCCCTTATGCTCATAAAAACACACAAATAATATGAATAAAGGAGAGCCACTTCTATTCAGAAATCCTGGGCATGCAAGGAGCTAGGTAGGACTGCCTCTACCTGAGGGTATCTGCTTGTTAAGCCAGATCAGGAAGAGTGATAGATAAACTTCATTTCTAGTCCCTTCCATTAAATGTGGCCATTTAGTGGGACCTAGAAACTATGCCTTTTCCCTGGCAACCCTTCAACTTGATATGTGGCAGGTCCCCACCTTAACTTTCCAGAAAGCTATAAAACAGGGGTGTCAAACTCACGTCACAGCAGCATCATGTGATGTATTGGGACTTCCCCCCCTTTGTTAAACTGGCCGTGGCCATGGCCAGGGCATGATGCTTCTGGCCCGTGGGCTGGGAGTTTGACAGTCCTGCTATAAAGTACTGGCTGGTCTCCCAAGTGCTGGGACAGATGAAGTTGGAAATGGAAGATAGTCAGTGGTGGGATTCAAATATTTTTACTACTGGTTCTGTGTGTGTGGCTTGGTGGGCATGGCAGGGGAAGGATACTGTAAAATCTTCAGTTAGAAGTGGTATTTGCCAGTTCTCTGAACTACTCAAACTTTCTGCTACCGGTTCTCCAGAACTGGTCAGAACCTGCTGAATACCACTTCTGAAGGTAGCGCTGTTGGAGATAATTTGTGACACCATCTTTGTTTCTATTTTTAGTATCTTTTCATTTTTATCTTTTGTTTATATAATTGTTGTGAGCTGCCCAGAGTTGTGGTTCTAAGACGAACAGCCATACAATCTTTGGAATAAATAAATATAACCAACTTCCATTGCTTCAAGTCAAGAGGCGTAGAAGACACAGAGACTGATCTTGAAGAACAGGAGGAAGATCTGCTGCCAAGGCAAACAATCAGCGAAGTTTGAACCCATTCCAAGAAATTAATTTCAGAAAACATCTCAGATGGACCTTTGTGAATGTACATGATCAAGTGTATGTACCTATGTGCCAGAGGTGGTATTTAGCAGGTTCTGATCAGTTCTGGAGAACCGGTAGCGGAGATTTTGAGTAGTTCGGTGAACTGGCAAATATCACCTCTGATTGGCCCGGTCCCCATCTATTCTCTGCCTCCTGAGTCTCTGCTGATTGGCTGGGTCTTCTTTTGTTGCCCTGCACAGGAGAATGGAGCTGGAAAGCAGGTTAGTGGTGTGGGGAGGGAATGGGGATTTTGCAGTATCCTTCCCCTGCCATGCCACAAAGTCATACCCACCAAGCTACACCACGCCCACCAAGCCACACCCACAGAACCGGTAGTAAAATTTTTTGAATCTCACCACTGATATATGCATGTGGGAAGAACATTCAGGCTTGTAAGAGTCTGTCACTGTGGCTGTTCCAATAAAAGTAATTTTAGGCCTTATATTGCCTTGGTTTCTTGACTGAAAAAGGAGGCAAAGAGGCACTAGAGCAGAGGAAGTCATGACATGTTGGCAACTTTTTCTTCCCTCATTTCAGCTGAATTTCTCACTCGAGGCCTGTTTGAAATTGCCTGGTGTATGGGGTTGGTTTCATTCAGTTCTGTTTGGTTTTTGCTTCCTTTTGCACGAACAAAAGAAAGGTTGTTCTGGATCAGGACTTCAAGCTGGAGGCATCTGAAGGATTATGTAACCAAACTCACCATAAAGAGAGGCTTTACCCAAGCTTTCAAACAACAGCAGAGCGTTTCTAGGACAGTGCAGGAATATAAAAGTCCCAACCACAGAGCCGAGTAATTTGACAATTACTGACAGAATTGTGCACTGGTAAAAAATAAGAGAGAATAATTGGAGCAGAGGGGCTCTCCTTTCTCTCTTTCTGCCTCAGTTTGCTTGGGCTGCAAATAAAATGAATACATTTTGAAACAAGCGAATGCATACACATACACACACACACACACAACCCCTCTGCCTGAATGCTTTCCTTGTGTCTACAAAGCAGGTTGAAAGAGAAAAAGGGTGCCGGAACAGCAGCATGTGAATTCACTGGGGATGTTACAGTTGCCATTGCCGAACCAAACTCTTTTGACTTTGGGAGAGAAGCTTAAATGCAGAGTGAGGGCCTAGGCGCTCTTTCTTTTTCCCTGCTGGGTTCATTTAGGATAAAACCCCGGCTGCCCTGCATTTTGAGCTGGAGCCTCACGCAGTGGGGGAGATTGGACTTTCTCTGCCCAAGGCGGAACATATGCTACTTCCCATCACTTTAATAGGCATTAGTTCCACAGACAGCACTGGTCAAATGTACATTATTCACAATCACTTTAATGCAAATGTGCAAGGCTGAGAGAAAAAATATGTCAGAAAGAGACAATCAACTATTTTGTTTCCCCCTCTCTCTCTTTTTTTTTTTGAGTGGGACAGGCATTTCATAAACGTGTGCTTTTGTATATTTTTTTTAAAAAAAGATTTAATGTTAGAATCTTTATGTGTTCTTTTTCCTGTTCAGAAATACCAAGAATTAATTCTATCATTTAAAAATCTTGCATACATTTAAAAAAAAAAACCATATTAATTCAATGAGGTGCTGCCTGAACTGTTTACATTCTCTTAAAAGTAAAATCACTTATTTTTTCCTGTCAAATATGTTGTACAGAATAAAATCCACAAAGTCAGATTTTAGAGGGAAGTACATGGACAACTGCAATTTTAGGCACCATTCTTTTGTATGCAAAAGGAAATAAAATCATGTGGCATGTTGATCTGAATTAACATGCATAAGATCATACTGATTGTTAATTGCACTCCCCAACTGCCCTAATTATTGTCAATATCAGTATCAGGAGTATCCAGTTGTGTCCATCTGCTGATGAAATGGCATCTGCTAGCAGAACAGAACCCCCCCCTTCTTTCACCCCCTACAAATCTTATTCCAAAGCAGATTTGGGGGAATCCTGGGAAGATGGAGAGAAGGACAGTAAAATGAAATCCTACTGTGCGAATGAAATTTGCTTCCAATAATGTTGGATGCTGTTCAAGATTTGTTTGTCTGCTTTCTTTATTTATGGACATCAAGTTCTATCCTTATTTCAAAATAGCCATTAGATACTTTTTTTTTTCTATAATAGGTGAAAGACAAGCCAGGAAAGATTTGCAACACAATACTGCAGTGTAACTTCAGTTCTTAATCTTTTCTTCTTGTGCAGTGGTAAAACATTCAAGAGTTTTATTTTATATAGATAGGGGAAGGAACATAAATTGAACAACGTTATCATTACTATGCTTGAAGATAATAATTATAACATCTTTCCTTCCTTCCTTCCTTCCTTCCTTCCTTCCTTCCTTCCTTCCTTCCTTCCTTCCTTCCTTCCTTCCTTCCTTCCTTCCTTCCTTCCTTCCTTCCTTCCTTCCTTCCTTCCTTCCTTCCATCCACCCATCCATCCACCCATCCATCCACCCATCCATCCATCCATCCATCCACCCACCCATCCATCATGAGTTTGCCCTTAACTAAAACATTACTGGATATATTACATAAGTTATATGACTTTCTCTTACAATTTTATTGCTTAAAATACACAAAAATAAAAACAGAAAACCAAATCATTACAAAAATTGACAAAACAATGTGCAGTTTTAAGATTTTAAATTGGGTAATAGTTTTTCCATAGAAATAAAACACTTTGGCTACAGTCCATGGACTAGAAATACAGAGTCATTAAATTACAGTAGAAGAGAATATATTGTATGTAGCTCGGGTTGAACTATGGAGTCCTTGGTATTCTCTGAACTTCTTGTTTCCTTGCAGATGTTTCATTACCCAATTAAACAACACCATCAGTACATCATTGGACTACATTAATTATTTCTTCTCCGTCAGCCATAAGCAACTCTGTTAAAATGCAGGATCACCAGAATCATTGTAATACTATGGAACTGTTGGCATATTGTGAATCAGATCCCATGGACATTTCCTCATTGATCAGCACATTGCAGAACATCATTAGTGAAAGGCAATCTTATCCTTTACTTGATGAGGATAACTACAAGGTGTTTCTTCTGTTCTGAATTCCAACCTCATAGATTTTCCAGCTGCTTTCTGACCATTCTGCATGACTTTATTAGCAGTTTCCCTAACAAAAAGTTTGACAGTTATATAACATTATAGTCCTGTTAACCAGGGTTGGGCTGCTGGGGAGTTCGCAGGGGTTCAGGAGAGCCCCTAGCTAAAATTTTGTGTAGTCTGGAGAACCCCCCAAATCCCACTCCTGGATGACCCCTCCCAGGAGTCAACATGCGGTCTGTTTTGGATACAGGAAAGTGCAGGACATGAACAGAAGCTCAGGGAGGGTGAAAAACAGGGCTTCCGGAAATTCAGGAAACCCAGAAATTGGCCTGTTTCCAGCTTCCAGAGAGCCTCCGAAGCCCAGGGAGGTCATTTTTGCCTTCCCAGACGCTTGAGGAAAGTCTCCAGAGCCAGGGAAGGGCAAAAACACTCCCCCCCCTACAGTGGTGCAGGAGGCCAACAAGGCCACGCCCATCATGGCCATGCCCCAGCTGTTAACCCCTCAACTCCCTCAGTTGAAAGCCCTCAAACCTACTGTGTTATATATATTATGGTATTCAGCTTTGTTCGGGTATTTTCCCACGTCATTATAGTTGTGCTTTAAAGTTCTATTGACGTTTCATCAGAATCTCATCTGCCATCATCAGGGTTTTGTATTGGGTTCTTCTGTGTGTCATAACCCAATACACAAACCTGATGATGGCAGATGAGATTCTTGCCGAGATGTCGCTGCAACTTTAAAAGCACAACTATAATGACGTGGGAAAATACCCGAACAAAGCTGAATACCATACATATAAAAACCCAGCTTTGGAAGCCATATTAGTACCAGAAGCTTCCATGCTGGATTTTTCTGGAGCCCTGAGAGTGGATTTGTGCATTATTTTGGGTTTATTAGTTAAGAATAATCCTGTTAGCATTTTTGTTTGATTATTGGTGTATTGCTAAGTAGGAAAGCATCAAACAAAAATGCTAACAGGATTATTCATTCGTGTGTGTGTGTGTGTAATCAATCGTGAAGCTTTAGTGCAGACTCATCTTGGATAATTGCATTTCTTTCTTTTTTCTAAAATAAAATATATATTTCCGTTGAAAAAGTCATTCATCTCTTGAACTCAGAGAGAGCCTGATCTTTCCATACTAGTGCTGAGTGATTTATATAAGCAACTCCTATTAATGCTAATGTAAGGTAAGTGTGTAAATCTCTCTTCCCTGGATGGTTATCAGCCTTTTTAAAGTGGCTGTTTTGGTAACAAATCTAAGTAATGATTAAATTAGAAGATGGAACATCAAACATAATTGAATACTTGCAGGGATCGGTACATGTGATGCACAAAGATTAATGAATCAAACTAATCCCTGGTGTAAGGTTCTCTAGAAATACATATTGCATTGTAAAATTGAAAAGACATAAAAGCCTGATGGGCCCCAATTCAACATAAAGTGCAATTATGAAGTTTTTCTATTGCAGGTCAGCTTAATATTGTGGAGAATGATCTGAAGTTACACTAAATAAATCTTAGAGAATAGAATATAGTAGATAATCTTAGGTTGCTTGGGAGAAATATAAAAGAAAAATATCAGAAGTTTAGGAACTAAGGGTTGCAAAGGCTTGAAAAATGCATCCAATTGGTGGGTGATATCCACTACTGGTAAACACTCATGAAAAAGCCTGGGACTAGATATTCCAACTGTGGCAATATCTGGACTATCTGGACTACATGTTTACTCCGAGCAATAGGTAAGGAGAGAGGCGTTTGAACTAGGCTGAGAGTCCTTAGTTCCCTGTTTCCAATAGCTGTGAAGTGTTGCGGTTTCAGTTTTTCCTGACTGGCAAATATGATGATGTGGATGGGTTGGAAGGAGGAAGAGCCTCTACTAAATCAATGGCCAATTAAGAGGAGCCTGAGTCCAGGGCAAGAATGTAACATGAGGAAACGTATCAGATAAGCTTTTCCCAAGTTCATACAAAGATAAAGAGGTGGAAAGGGGTAGTGCATTCAAACTTGCAAGATTCTGTTATTATATATTTATAATACAATACCTGCATGGCATTTGTTTCCTAGCCTGATTTGTTTGTTTCTTTCCTATCTTTATTATTTTTTTAAATAACTTAAGGCGGTGAGATACTCATTATTCCTTCCTCCTTCTACTTTCCTTACAACAACAACCCTGTGAAGTGGGTTGGGTTGAGAGGAAGTGGCCCAAAGCCATCCAGATGACTTTTGTGCATAATGCACAATCCACACACTTTTGATATCTAACCTGATGCCTTCACCACAAGATCAAACTGGCTCTCTGACTCACCTTGTAGGGCTGACACAGTAGTCAAGAAAAGAGAAAACAGGAAGGCAAGTTAAGAAAAGTCCT
Source organism: Bungarus multicinctus (assembly GCA_023653725.1). Taxonomy (NCBI): domain Eukaryota; kingdom Metazoa; phylum Chordata; class Lepidosauria; order Squamata; family Elapidae; genus Bungarus; species Bungarus multicinctus. The sequence goes on from CM042836.1 coordinate 157,042,142, forward strand.
TTTTCCTAGAGAACTGTGATTAAAGAGAAGAAAAGTCTTCCCTGTAAGGCCATTTATGAGCAGCCAGAAGAGTTCTGGTCTAAATCTAGCCCAATCTGTTGTATAGACCCCAATCCCAAAAGAGGGTTCTGATGTACAGAAGGACAATCTTGTCACCATTTTTCTCTTTCTCTCTATATGTAAATGTAAAATAATGTGGCATTTTTTTTTGAAGCAGAATATGTTATGGGGATAGTTTCCTTCATGAAACAAACTATTATAGCTAAACTGGGATTTACATGTTAGGTCAAGTTCAAAGAGATTTACAACAGAGTTCACAAGATCTAAGAGATATCGGATTATCAGGAACTTTTTTCAACCACACTCACCTTTTTGCAAACCTTTTTCAACTATATCTAAGCAAAGTTGTCCTTTTCAGCAACATCTCCATGCTTAGAACAATATTCATTTTAACACTGCTTGATCTTCTCTTTGTCCTGTTTATAAAGGACTTCACAAGGTAAATGGAGACCAAACATATTCTCATGCTCTTTACAAATCCACAGTCATGTTGCCCGGAGGGGATGGCACTTCCTAAGATCTGTGTGATGTTTTGCCTGCAGCATTTGGATTGAGGCAATATATGCAAAAAAAAAAAAAAATCCCCTGCATTCCAATGGCTGTTTCAATAGGCCAGGGACAACCTGCTTTCTCATCCCTTCTTTGTTTTTCTTATTTATATTTATTTATATATCCTTATGGACTTAAGTAGTTGTAGTGAACGAAACCTGTGAGAAGAAAACCTTTATCTGTGGAAGACTTTGTCCTCACGCAGACTCTGAATATAAGGCATATGCACTAAAGCTTCTTTGGGAATAAATTCACCAGTTCATATTTATTTAATTAGATTAGTAAAAAAAATCAGGATACTTGAAATTTCCTACTCAGAAATATCAGAGAACTCTGAGAAATCAGAGTATTTAAAGAAAATCCACCTGGATCTGATAACAATAACAATAATGATTTCATACATTTCAGAATGTTTATCTCCATATTAAAAGAGTGTTTGGAGTTGGGGAATAATGGCTGCTTAATGATCTTGTAACTAAGACAATGTTTGACTCATGATGTTCTGCTTAAATCTCATCTCTGTATAGAACTCATTTGGGGGACAAACTGTGTTTGATGTGCAATTAGTTATTCTCCCTTGATAATGCTTTATGTTATTTAAAAGATATTCTGCCTGAGAAGGCCCTGCACTGGAAAAGTTATGTGTGGTATGAGCTTTTCACTCTTTTGTACTTTTCTGCATTAACTTTTCCTCCTATGGGGAAAGATATAGTCTTATATATGAGGTATGGTTTATTTACTTGGCTATATTTGCAACCATAGAAATCTACCTTACCCCTCTGCCTACTCCTCTTCAAGAAATACTGGGAACTGCTTTAAATCAGATTATCTGCCCATCTAACATGCAGCTGTATTCTATTCTGAATGATACTGATTTTCTGATATTTCTGGGTGGGATTTTTCACATCATCTGTTAGATTTCTTGCTGGAATACACTAGAATTTGGGACTATCTATGTGCCAAATATGTCACTGAGCTATGATTACTCCCTAACGATATGGAGAGCCTGGATGCTTCTTGTGCACAAAATGATAAGCTAATTTCCTCTTTGCTTTTAGAACTCAAGAGAACTTGAATCATAACTAGAATATTATAAATCAAACTAGAATGTGGGATCTACTTTCCTTTAGCTCTATGTGATGACCCATAGTGTCTCAAAAATAACACAAAAACTAAAACATGAATCAAGGTCTTGCAATGCCTTCAACTTAACTTCGCTGTTTTATTAGTCACAGTTTAAATTCCAAAAATAAATAATGAAGCAAAAGGAAACCAGAAACAAACCATATTGATGAGAGTTCCAAGGCAAACCAAGATAATTAATTACACATTCCAGGAAGATAACCGGGGAGAGTCCATGGGAAGAATGCCAACAAAGATAAAGCTCATCCAAGGAAAACACCAATTTGACTTCAGCATCTGTGAACACGCAGTTTCAAACTCTTATACCAAGCTCACTCTTATATCAAGCAACCCATGAGGAGGATCATGGCCCCCCTCCTCCTGAGTAGACCTCACTTTTCTCTGATCCTCTCCTCCCTGCATGCCCTAGGATGGATAGGGGATGAGCCTGGATCCTCCTCTGATTGCTCAGTTGGCCTCTGCCCTTCCCCAGCCTCCTCCACCACCTCTGGAATCACACTCCCACTCCCTGTTGGCTGTTCCTCCTCTTCCTCAGAGTCAGTCTCCACCAGGGGCATGACACTCTATGTTGTCATCAGCCATGGTATTTAGATGCTTATAGAATTATAGGCTTGGAGGGACCATGGAGGTTTTCATGACAGGAATTCTCATTCCATTTCTGACAAATAGTTGTTCAATTTTTTTTTCTTGACAAACCTCCAATGATGGAACACCCAGAACTCTGTGAGGCAAGCTGTTTAATAGTTCTCACTGTCAGGAAATTCCTACTTATTTCCAAGTTGGATCACACTCTGATGAGCTTTTCTTCTTGTTCTTCCCTCACATGTTGTGGAGAATAAATCAATGCCTTCTTCCCTGTGGCAGCCGTTCAAGTATTGGAAGACTGCTATCATTTCTCCCCTCAGTCTTCTCTTCTTTAAGTTAAACATAACTAGTTGCTTTAGTTGTTCTTGTAGCCTTCCTACCTCTTATCTTTGTTGCTCTTCTCTGTACTCTTTCTAGAGCCTCGGCATCCTTTTTGTATTGTGGTGATCAGAACTGGACACTGTATTCAAAATATCGACCTCACCAATGCATTATAGAGTAATACTATTACTTCCTTTTATTAATACTATTCTTCTGTTGATGCAGCCTAGGACTGCATGGGTTATGCACTCTGCGTGATTATTTTCATTACCGCAATTAAAGCCACTATTAAAAAAGTATAATTTACTTAAACGCTAAGAGTTCACTGGTCTTACAATTTTAACAGGGTCTTGGGTGGGCTCCATGAAAACAAAACTGCATATATTGGGATGTCTTTAATCAATGGAAGAGCAAAGTAGATCTCACCTTAACTTATAGATTCCTTTCACTGACGATGCTTTTACAAGCCTGAATGGGCACAGAGGGAGGAAGAATCAAGAGCTGTAAACATGTATATGATTTCTATCTGTCGCTTCTCTTTTTCATAAAATGTTGGAAAAACAATCTCAGTTCAGAAGAGCGACATACTGAGCAATAAGCTTCCATTGCAGGAAGTTCATTTTTCGCTCCTTCCTTGGCACTTAGCCCAGTGTCATCAGAACTAATTAAAAACAGAACCATGCTGGTAGAATCTCGGCATTGGGTTTCTACAATAACAGAGGAGCTAACCAGGGGGATATCTAATGAGAATAGTTCTCAAGTTTATTTTCTAGCATTGGGCAACTATGTCAATTACTCAAAACTGCCGTTTGGGGCCAGAGCTCTTGCTGAGTTGGGGAAGGATATCCCTGCCATACCAATGAAGCTGCAGCTCTGATGATGTGTGTGTCCCTTGCATAGGAGTGTCTTGGCTTTGGATTAAAATGAAAAGAGATGACTGGTGCTGCTGCTTTGCTCTTCATGCAGGAAATCAAGATGAGACACTCAAAGGTTTGGCTTCCCTCCTTGATTATTGGCAGCAGTATTTCTTGCTTTGCAATGGGCTCTCAATAGAAAATGTAATTTATAGAGAAAAAAACCTTTATCAGCAAGATACTAGGGAGGGTAAAGAGTGGTTGCATAAGTAAGAGAAATTATATACAAATACATATTTGAAGACTATGCTTACAACAGGCTTCACTGTGATTCCATTCCAGGTCCAGTGGACTCAAAGTTCTTAATGGCAGGGAGGCCATTTAGAATTGCAAAACAAGAATACAGTGATTTCAACTGCAGGCAGTAATTTTTTAAAAGTCACCAGTTTTATACTAATTGATATATGAAGAGTAAACTTCCCAATATTTTGAAATAGCCCTGCTTTATAAATGTTAACTTAAAAGTCAAATTTTCTCCTTGAAGTTTGTGAAATTTGATTTACTCTTTATTGAAGTCCCTAAGTTACACATAGAAGGATACATATATCAAGTGGTGAATGGGTGAGTTGATCTGCCCAATCCTACATTGGTAGAAGACAATCTTCCTTAAAGGTGACTCTCTTGAAGGGCTGTCTCATTCAAGAGAGTATATATCTAGAGACTGTAGAAAGAGCACGGGGAAGAGCAATAAAGATGAATAAGGGACTAGAAGTTAAAACATACTGTATAAAGAATGGTTTCTGGAATTGGGTATGTCTAGTTTAATGAAAAGAAGGATATCTCAGGGGTTGCCACAAGAAGAGGGAGTCAAGCTATTCTCCAAAGGACCTGAAAACAGGACAAGAAGCAATGGATGGAAACTAATCAAGGAGGGAAGCAACCTAGAACTAAGATGACATTTCCTGACAGTTAGAACAATTAACCAGTAGAACAACTTGTCTTCAGAAGTTGTGAATTCTCCAACACTGGAAGTTTTTAAGAAGAGATTGGCCAAAGATTTGTCTGAAATGGTATATGGCTTCCTGCTTGAGCAGGGGGTTGGACTAGAAGACTTCCAATGTCCCTTCCAACTCTTCTCTTCTTCTCTTCATTTTCAAAAAGGGAGAGAAAGAACTTTCAATTTGTCTACTATATGGATAGCAGACTGAGAACACACACACACAGATCATGTAATGACAATTCATCTCATCAATTTTGTTTTCCACCTTATTTCTAACATATCAACAATAAGCTCTTCTCTCATCTGTATATTTTTGGACTTAAATGAAAGCATAGCATCCTCAATGGCTGCTCCCAGATTTTTAGAACTTCCTGTCAATGGGGATTAAGGTGAAACCTCATTTCTTCTGCTACTGCTGGGAGTCAAGAATGTTTTATATAGGTGGGCCTTTGAGATACAAACTAGTTTGTTGGGTGGGCTGCTTGTCTTATAAACATGTATTTTAATAAAGTTCAGGGGCTACTTTTTATTTGTTTGTGTTTTTGATTTGTTAGCTCCCTTTAGGATCAATTCTTAGGTAGAAATGTCACACAAATGCCCACAAGCAAACCTTTTTTGTTCCTGGTTTTGTGGAATATCCTTTTCTTCCCAGGTATCTGAAAGTGGGCCAAATACTCCACAAGATCCTGCTCAGAAGGGGTTTTGTAGTCAGCGCACCTAGCATTATGTCTTTGTCTCTCTTTCTTTTTTCCTCATGTAACAGCTTTGTCTCTTCCCAAATAAAAAAATAAAACAAAGTCTTGAGCTATATTATATTTCCAAGCTGTGCTAAATCGGTCCCTTGCCTATTCTGCTAAACGGCATTTTATGTCAACAATGTATTAGGAAAAAAAGCTCTATTAAAAGCAATAGGATACTATTTCTCTAAGGTCAGGAGCAAGCAGCAATGAGTGTTCAGGGGACTATAATGTTGTCAAGTGAAAGCAAAAGCCATATCTTTCTGAGTGATCTTAAAACTGCAATGTCACAGGGCAGCCATTTGTAGAAATCGCTGCCTTTATTTCAGTGGGTTATAAAAACACAAGGAATAAATAGGAGCATTTTCACCTGAAAACAGTTGCACTGCCAAGTGATGTGGTGGGAAGAGAGGAGGGGGATTCTGTCTGCAGCTTGGGCCTTGCTGAGCATAAAGTGCTCCTTGAATTATGAAGTTGTAGCTACTTGGGCAAATTAGGCTGTAGGAGCTTGTAGTTAAAAAATTACGCATGGAAAACTGCAGCCAATCATTTGTGTTGCAGTCACATAAAGACCTTGAGCTTCCTGTTCCTTTGAAGGCTCTTTAGAATAATGTCTGAATTGGGAAGCACTGAGGTAACCTGACATGATACTCATTTTATTCTTGCCCTCCATCCCATATGGTTCAAGGCATTACAATTGCTTCTGCCTTCCTAGGCATGTTAGAGCAGAAATAACCAAGGGAAATTTGCTCACAGACTTAATATGGAAAAATAAAACCCCTTGAGCTCAGGCAGTTTCATCTTTTAGATACACTTCAGTTGTTGCACCATTCATGACTAAGGAAGAAAGACAGCCTTTGTCCAGGCGTAAGCAGCATTTTATTGTAGAGAAAGAACAGATATATTTATAGCAGAAATAATACAATGGATACCTGTAAACAAGCTCCTCCTTGGCTGCCCATGCCTATATCTATGCAATTTAAAAAAGAAAAAAGGAGGATAGAATAATTTATATGGGGTTTAATTGTAAACTACCCAGAGTCTCTCTGGGAGTGTGATGGGCGGTACCTAAATTGGATTAATAAACAAACAAACACACATGTCTCCACCCCAATGAAATTAATCTAGGTGGGTATCTGACTCTTTGCTAATGTTTCCATCAATTGCTCTGCTCTGAACAGTAAGTTGCAGGATCTTGGCTGAGGCCTTCTTCCGGTAATAACACTTCAACCTTTGCTATATCTGACTCATTGTGACCCCTAATTCAACGAGTGGCTTCAGAATGAGAAATAGAGAATCTGTAGTGTTTATACTTTTGTAGCTATGATATCCCCATCAAACCGATTATGACTTAAGCAACTTCAGCCCCAGCCCCCTAAAATTGAGGTCTCCAGTATATGTATCAGCCTGAGACCATTTTCTCATCAATGTAGTTCTCCTTACAGCATGAGCTGGCAACCCCTTTAAAGCCAAAGTCTGCTTTTAATAATATTGTTGGGTGACCAGGAACTTGTGACATTACTTGGGAAGGCATAAAGTGATTTTTTTGGCTCACACTTTTCATTTTATGAGATGGAGAATAATAAACATTCATAGATCCTCCAGGCCATTGTTGGAAGCCTCATGTCTCTGGACCCTTCAGAACGCATAGCTGTAAGACAGCAGTTTCCCGCCAAATGAGAATTTGTGACCTTTAGTAATTTAGAGGCTGCAAAAAGGGGAATTCGTTGTTACGTATTATCATAGGCTGCTCAAGCTTGCTCTAGGACTCATCCTAGATGTAAAATATTTGACTTCAGGAACTGATCATGTAACAGAGATGTCTATAATTATTAGACAATATAGGAGGAGCACAATTAGGTTTCTCTCTTGTCAGAAATCCTAGACGAAAAAAAGGTTTGAAAAGCATGCATTCGCTTTCAGCAGATGGCAGTACCTGATCCATCTGGTTTAAACTTGGAATTTAAACAGTGTTGGGTCTGATTAGAATTTGGATGGGAAAATACCACAAAATACTATTTCTAACACCAGAAATATGGTGACCATAAAGTTATCAGGAGTTTTGTTTGACTCAAAGGCATTTTTTTCTTTTTACATTTGGATAATAGGTCAAATTTTGATTGTTAGAAGTTTATATGTTCCTTCTTGTAGAAACAAATTACTATACTTTTTTTTAATGTTAGGTTAGTCTTGCTTAATTACATTTACGTAAAATGAATTGAAGTAAAATTAATTTCTTTCAAAACTGGAAAAAATGATTAAAAATCTTTGGAAATCTTACTTTAAAAGAATATGGTATTGAACATTTCCATCTGCCACGCTCATACCCATTCCTGTATAAAGCAGAATAGAATCAAACATACAGTTTTAAGTGTTCGAGCTGGAGAGTTTGAGTTCCATGTTGTGAGTTTCAGGAATATGCTGTGGCCTGAAGCATTCTTGGCCACTGTTTATCTGATTTTTATTGAACCCATTCATCCTGTCTCCTATGAAAAGCTAGCTTCCTTCTGCTTGTGATTTTATTCAGTTGCCTCAGGTAGAAATCACTGTGCTATTGCTTGCACACTCTACACAACTTTTACAGAAGAAATCCATGTAATAATCCAAAGGAACTTAGATTACTGCGACAGGCACTATCTTACTTTTCAGCACTGCTATTCCTGCCACTTAATTCTGAACTGCTATGATCTGCAAGGATAAAACTGCCTTCCAATGCTACTACTGAGCTTTTAGTTGAAGGGCTCTGTCAGTTGCCTTGATTTCATATACCTCATTTGTTCAGAATGCATGGTTATTCAGACAGTTTCCCTACTCATAACTGAGACTGAGTGGGTATTTGCAAATTACCGTTGTTCCAATGTCCATATAATACTGGTATTCATGTGAGAAGCTCTTGAATAAGCAACTGGGAAAGTAGACAAGGCAAGAATGAGTACCATAGGTATTTATGATGTGTCTGAACTCAAGCTAAAGGAACATCTAGTTGCTGATATGCCCAAAGTTTTATATTTTAAAGATACAAATATTACATTGGTAGATGAGACCAGAACTTGAAATAGTCAAAACCAAAATATCAATACTGAACATTGACATTCTGTGAATCAACAAACTGATATAGATTGGAAATGATCACTTCACATCAGAGGAGCTTCAGATTTTCTACTGCAAAAAATAAAAGAAGAATGAAGTAGCCACCATTACTTAAAATAGAGTGTACAAGTCAGTAGTTGGATGTCCCCAGAGCATCTGAATAATCTCAATTTCATTTCAAGGCAACTCAATCAGCATTAATATGATCTAAGTCAACATTTCCAAACAGGAACTGAATATGTTGAATAGTTATGTGACGACTTTGTGGACAAAAAGCATCACTGCAATTATAGGATATAGAAATACTACCACTGGAAGAAAAATAGCACCTGAAATGATGGGAAAATATGGTAGAGGGACACAAACTAATTTCCTGCCAGGAAATTTCAATGTTGTAGCAAATATCTTCTCCAGCAATGTAAAAGATCACTTTGTAGACGAACATCATCAGATTGATTATGTACTCTGCAATGAAAACTGTATGTTCTGTTCAGTCAGCAAACTGAAGACCTGGTTCTGCTGTTTGCAGAACAGCTCATGAAAGTCTTCTTGCACACTTACAACTTATACAAAGGAAAGCAAATGAAATTATCAGACCAAAAAGATACATGGCAATATTTATAGGATAATGCAGTAAAAGTAAGAATATTTAATAGGTATGATTTGATAAATGGAGGGTCTGGAAAACTGTGGACTGAAATTCATGACATTATTAAAGATGAAACAAGCATACCTATCCCCCAAAGCCAAGGGGGTAAAATATCTGTCTGCTGATATGTTGAAAATAGCTGAAGAAAGGTGAAAAACAAAATGCCACAGGGATACGGCAACATTTGTCCCATATAATGTGGAGTTTAAACAGTTGAAACAAGAGACAAAAAGTTATATCTAAATAGGCAATGCAAAGAAATGGGAAGGAGAATATGTGCCTTTATAAACATTTGAGATGGCAAAAATGGGAACTGTAAAAGATCAAAGATCTACTGGAGAAAGGAGATACAGAAAAAGAAGGCATGAATTTACAGAAGAGCTATACAGAAATATCCCAAGGTGATGATACCCACGAAGGTTTGATAACTGAATTAAAGCCAATCATTTTATAAAAATGAACTTAAATGAGCCCTAAAACTATTTTTAACATCAAAGCTGCAGGAATTGATAAAATACCACCTTAATTGTAAAAAATCAGGCAAGAGGTTACTGTTACATACTTGCAGCACATAATCAGGGATAGAGGACACTCTAGTGGGAAAAGGAACTGGAAAAGACAAATATCCAAAAAGAGGAGTGCTCAAACTATCAAGTAATTGTATTTTTCTCCTATGTTAGAAAGGGATTTTTTTTAAAAAAAATTGCCATTCAGATTCCAACAGTACATGGAACAAGAACTGCCAGATGTAAAAGTTGGCTTTAGAAGAGGCAGGAACTCTGACATCTGCAGCAATATTTATTGTCAGGGTTATGGTTTCCCACGCATAACATACAGTAATGAAAACTGGGTCATCAAAAAGACTGGACGAAGAGAAACAATCCTTTGTATTGTGTTGGTAGAGAAAATTATTGAAGAATAGCTTGAACTTCAAGAAGAACCAGCCTTTAAATACAAGATGAAATAAATCAAAACTGATAACTGAAGTACAAAAAATAAATATAAAGCTGAAATATTTTGGACAAACAACTTAAAGGCAAAAATCACTGAGGAAAACTCCAAAGTGATAAAAAAGAGATTTCAAAAAGAGTCACCATTAATAATGACACAAATATAAGTAACATCTATGTTTAATCTGGTTTTAAATTCTATTTAATTTTGTAACTTTGTATTTTATGTATTTATTAGGCTGTACACCGCCCCGAGTCCCTTTTGGGAGAGGGAGCGGTATAGAAATACGAACAATAAATAAATAAATAAATAAGTGTCAGGATTCTGGCAGTTACTCCAATTAAATCATGAGCCTTGAGTCACACTCTCAAAACTAAAGAGGATTTATTTGAAGTTAACATTCTACGTCCGGCAATAACCTGGGCATAGCCAACTTTGAGATGCGTAATTCACTGTCACCCTTGATCTTGCTTCCCCCCCCCCCCCCCCGGATGTATCATCCAACGAAAAACATCCATAGCCAAAAGTCATCAATCATGCTCTCCAATTAGATTTTTTTCACAGCAGAAGCTTCAGCCATCTAATCAGTCTTTGAAGAAAATATGAATGGAATGTACTTTCGATTTTACACTGTTGCCTGCTCTTTGAAACTCCCCCCCCTTCTTTCTGTTGTCAACTATAAAACATGTATACAAAATGTTTTATGAGTTGACAATAAACTTACAAGAACACAGAGAATTAGTTACTGACAGACAGTCCTGGTGAAAAAAAAGTCGATTGGTTCATAATAAGTTGAAAAAGATTAAATGACAGAACAACAATATTTAAGGTCTAAACAGAACTTTTAGACAATGCATGTTGAAGGTACAGATTTTAAATATTGTTCTGTCATTTAGTCTTTTTCAATTCTTTATGAACAAATCAACTTTATTTCACCAGGACTCTGTCTTCTTGTACTTGCAGTGGATAATTATTTTTGCAGTTTTGTAATTGTGTTAAAAAATAATTTAAAAGATTTTGGTTGCACATTTAAGGTTTCAAGTTCTTGAGTAGGCTTTATAAGGATGATATTCATATACTGGTGCCCAGCATGAAGTATCTTTGACAACTTAAATAACTGCTTAGTGTTAAAGACATATCAAGAACATATTTAGTATTTCCATAGCATAAGGTAAATAAACTTATGAAAAGGTAGTGATATATATGCATGTATTCAGCAGGTTCTGACCAGTTCTGGAGAACAAGTAGTGGAAATTTTGAATAGTTTGGAGAACCTGTGGTAACCTTTCCCCAGGAGTGGGGAAGGAATGGAAATTTTGCTATATCCTTCCCCTGGAGTGGGTGGGAATAGAGATTTTGCAGTATCCTTCCCCTGCCATGCCCACCAAGCCACATCCACCAAGCCATGTCACGCCCACCAAGCCATGCCCATAGAACTGGTAGTAAATTTTTTTGAATCCCACCACTGTATGTATATATGTATTCCACCTACATTATTTTTACAAATAATTCAAAGCAGTAAACACATCTAATCTTCCTTCTGCCTCTTACATTTCCCACAACAGTGAGGTGAGTTGGTCTGAGAGAGAGAGAGAGTGACTGGCCAAAGTCACCCATCTCGGTTTCATGAATAAGGCAGGACTTGAATTCATGGTCTTTTGCTTTCTAGCCTAGTGCCTTCGCCACTAGACTAAACTGGCATCCATTTAATAGACAGAAAGTATTCTCTAAAATGTTCTTTATAATGTTCTTGGATTCTAGTAGAATCCAAACTTTGAGGCAAATAAATAGCATGCTGGAATGTCATGTTGGAACTGTAAGCTGCCCAGAGTCACTTGGTGTTGTGTATGGACTGAGTCTTCACTCAGGTCCGTGCTTCAAGCGGGAAGCACGGACCTCTCCCATTGGCTGAGCCGTTTGACAGCCGGCTATAAAAGGCGGCTGTCAAACGGCATCAGCTGTTGCCGCTCCAGCTGGCTGCCGTGTTAGCGCGGCAGTAGCGGTAACCCTCTTTACTTGTAATAAAGAGTTAAGCTTTTAGCCTTGACCTGGTCTCTGCCTGAGTTATTCCGTCGCTCTACAACACTTGGTTCAGCTGGGCAACTATAGAAATTGATTGAATGAATAAATAAATAAATAAACAATATCTTGCTCTGCACTATTCCAACTCCCTATATTTATTTTTATGTTTTAACAAAAGGAAAGGAAAAAAGTCAGAAGGGACAAGAAGCTTGATAGGCACATGAGTGTGTTTCAGAGAAGGCTGGTGCCCATAGGCATCATTTTACCTTCCCTTGATATAGAAGAAAGTCCTCATGCTGTACAGCAGGCAAGCACAGGTCATGATTTGACAGGTAATCACCAAGCTTGTAAAAATCTTGAAATTCCAATGCATATTGGTGTTTTGCTTTTGGCCAGCTTGTTTCACAGCTTTCACAGGCAGGTATTGGATTTTTTAATGCCTTTGCAAACCTGTGAGTCTGATAGTCTCGTGAATTGACTCCGAACCAGCTCTGAACCAAAGAAATTTGAAATAACGATCCCAGATCTGTGTTGCAAAGACATTTCTACCAAAGGCTGCTTGCTGCTTTGTTAAAGTAATCCTACTGACCACTGAGAAGTGGATAAACTTATTTACTGCTCTGGATGGCACTCTGATGCAAATGGGCAGTTACGTCAACACTGCAGCCACAGTTAATGTTGCTGCTGCTGTTTCAGCTTTGGAAGAACAACCCAGCCTCCTGGATTAATGTCAGACATTGTCCCAGCACACTCTGGAAAATCCAAATCAATGTTCTCATCATGCTTTGGAAATGTGCTGCTTATTGGACCTTGCAACTTGTAGAGCCAAAGCCCTGTATGCAGCTGTCTGGGTGTAAATGTGCTTTTTGGCACACACAGAGCACTGGCAAAAGTCCATCTGTTACACTAAACCAAACCTGCTGACAGTTAATGGGCATGCTGTTTCCCTTGCCTCAAGCACCACCATAATAATTTGGAATGGACTCACGTGACCTCTGTTGCATGGCAACATGTGCCCAGAGTGATTCCTTATTCAAGATGGCTAAATACCATATTTGGCCACTCTGCCTGCCAGTCAACACATTGTGCTCACTGAATTGAGCAAAACAAAAACAAAAAAACAAAACAATTCCCTCAGTGTTTGACAAAGCCACACAAACACACACTATCCTTTGGCAACTCTTAAATTGAAGGTGATCTTTCTGAATCCATGTCTTGGTCAGCTCTTCATTCAAAAGGCAGAGAGATTGCTTATATGCTATGAATTTCTTTTCATATGGCACTTTCCAATTCCACAAAATCAATTCTGTGAGGCAATATATAGCCCAGTTCAAGTTTTTGCCAAGAGATTGTTAGAAGTTGCATTTTTCAACACAAAATAAGTGTTCCATCTTTTTTTGGGAAGGATCTTCATTCCCTTCTCTATTTTTTTATGCTGCAAAATGAAAGTCCATGAAAAGCTGATATTTTGGGAAATCACTATGCCAGTTTGACAGTTTAAATAACTGAGAATATCAAGATGACACTTATGATCACCTATGCTTTGATTTCTAAATAGAAGTTTGTTAACTGATTCTGGGAGACCTTTTCAAGTGTTCATCAGATACAAAAAATATTTCCGCATCTAGAACGCCCAGGAGAACTTCATCTTTTTAAACAAGTACCGTAGTCATCTAAAATATTTTTTTAAGTGAAGGGGACATATAAGACAAAACATAACTGTGAACAAAAATGCATGTAGATAAGAGAAATAACTCACTGAATGTTTGATTTATTTGTTTGAGACTCAGGGCAAAACTCCAACCTGGGGTAAATCGGAGCAATTGATTTTACTCAATTGAGGTGGGAAGTGCATCTCCTAGCTGCCCTCTTTTCATTGAAAAGCTTCTATAAAGCTCCAGCCCCAGAGTTGACTTAGGTGGCACATGGGTGCTGCACCAGAAAGGTGATTTAAAAAAAAAGTTTACTTGTATAAAATAACTTAGTATAAAAGACAGAAAAGGGAAGCATTAAATTAACAGGGTCATCCTCAAAACTGACTGCCCATTGTCACTAGTTCAGTATTATTCAAATCAGTAGTTTAAGATTGGAGACATTCCTCAATCATATCAAATTTCCTCAAAACAGGGTTGAGAACTTTGGCTAACTTTATTTGGTTATAGATTGAGTTAAGGACTTTGGTGACCATCATGGTTTGTCCTCCACTGTCATAGAGCAAGGTTATTTTTATTATTATTTTTATCAACGTTCAAGTCCCTCCATAAAAAGTTACCCATTCCAGCAACTTGGAGTGGGGTGGGAAGAGAAATATATTGTTACTGTTAAAATTATTGGAAATTAAAAAAAAAAAACAACCTTGCAGTATTCATCCAGAGATATACCAATAGATTCATATCTGTTTCATGTTAATACATTTCATAAGGGTTTGGTGTCCCTTTGTCATCTAAATAAATTCTTTAAAGTAGCAGTATCCATCCATGTCCTTCTATGTATGTCCAGGCCTCGTTTATTTTAGAGCAGTTGGGAATGTTCCTCTCTGTCTATCTGCAAAACCAGTAAGTAAGATGAAGTCATTAAATAGTTGTGATAGTCCTGTTACAAATGCTTTCTTCTCCTGCTCATAGGGACACACACACACACACACACACACACACACAGCATTCACTGCAACTTGCAATTGAATCTCCATATTTCATCTGGGCAATATCTCCTTTTTCATTCTCCTTGGACAGAGACAATGTGTTGAGCTATGCTTCAGCTTGGTGAAACAAAGGGGAGAAAGGGTAGAGAAAGGGAACTAAAAGTTCTAAGATAGTTTACAAAGTGAAAATATTTTTTTTTAATATCTGGAGACAGTGAAAACGCTTTTCAGGGCTGATATAATAACAGCAACAGCCACAATTTATTAAATGTATATGCTATTTTGGCTTACAAATTGTTTAAAACATTAAAAACAAGAAAACAGCAACAAAAAACCAAAGCTAAGGGTTTGCACATTTGCAGTTCACAAATATATTTTTATACTTCGGTAACCAAATCACAATTACTGAAAAACAGCATATGCCTTCAAACATAAAGATATACATATTATTAACCCTTTGGTTTAAGATGATATGAAGCTGATTCATTTATGCTTAAAAAGTCCAGAAAAATAAAGCACTGATTAACCACTCAATTATCAACTAGGAAATGTTATTGAACCTTGTATACTTCATGAATTTAAAAATAACACTTCCTCCAACTATCGTTTATGCTGATATTTTAAGTCAAGTTTTGGCTGAGGAAGGTTGTTTTCAGGAAGACTCTTGTGAAAGTATGCCTAATGTGCAAGACAAAATTCCATCTGAGCTAATATTCAGCAGGTGGAGTTAATTATTATACTTAATAATTATCAAATGGATGCTGACAGTTGTCCCCTATCATGACAGCATATTGTAAATGCTATTTCATGAAAGTAGCAGTAATTGGAGGAGGAGTTGGGGGAGGAGGAGGAGGAGGTGAAGGAGGAGGAGGAAGAGAAGAAGATGCAGAATGAGGCATTATATTGAAGAGAACAAAAAACGTATCTTTGCAAAACAACCACTACACTGTTATATTGAGACAGGATAGTAAAAATAAAGGAAGGTTAATAACTATTGCATGAACGGAAATGGACTCCCAGTTGTACAATGTTCACAGTTATTCTCTGTGTAGTTAATCTAAGAGTGATATGAGACCTCAGATTTCCAAAGTTTCTCAAAAGCCATTTTTGCAATGAAATGGTAGCATACAGGGAGTTAATGAACTAGTGGAGAGCAGAAAAATCCATAGAAACTGTAGACAGCTATGTTCCATCAGAAATAGAATTGGCAAAAAACACTTGAGCAGAAAACAGTATAGCTGCAGTTTAATAGAAGGTTCAAGTACACTAAATGTTCTTCACAATTTCTAGACATTCCTCATTAATGGCAATAGATATATTAATCAGGTCAGTTGTATAAGAGAACCAATGTGATATCAGTGTTATTTCTTGAATATGCTAATAAACTTGTTGTTGTTAGTTGCAAAATCATGTCCAACCCATCGCGATCCCATGGACTATGTTCCTCCAGGCCTTCTTGTCTTCTACCATCCCCTGGAATCCATTTAAACTCACGCCAACTGCTTCAGTGACTCCATCCAGCCACCTCATTCTCTGTCATCCTATTCTTCTTTTGCCCTCAATCTTTCCCAGCATTAGGCTCTTCTCCAGTGAGTCCTTCCTTTTCATTAGGTGGCCAAAATATTTGAGTTTCATCTTCAGGATCTGACCTTCTAAAGAGCAGTCAGGGTTGGTCTCCTCTAGGACTGACTGATTTGATCACCTTGCAGTCCAAGGGACTCGCAGGAGTCTTCTCCAGCACCATAGTTCAAAGGCCTCAATTCTTTGGCACTCAGCCTTCCTTATGGTCCAACTTTCACAGCCATACATTGCAACTGGGAAAACCATAGCCTTGACTATATGCATTTTTGTTTGCAGGGCGATGTCTCATCTAGATTTTCCATAGCTTTCCTCCCCACAAGCCAGTGTCTTTTAATTTTTTGGTTGTAGTCCCCACCTTCAGTGACCTTGGAGCCCAGGAACATAAAATCTGTCACTACCTAAAACATTTCCTTTTAACCTCCAACATTTTTTGTTTGTCTTAAGCAGATACTTTGCACATCTAAAGTTGTCTTTAATAAACTTTAAGAATAAAGACCGTGATTATAAAATGAAATTATTACTCTAGATGAGGATTATTTATATTTTTGAAAAATTTTCTGAACACATTGAAAGTATTAGGTGCCATTAAGGAAATTGCTCATTTTTCTTCTGAGTCAAATTTTAATATCTCTAATGAGAGGAAGAAAAACATAAGAATATGTTTGCCCTGCTCCACTAAAGGAATTAAAATTAGATATGAACAAAAGGCAAACTGCATGGCTACCAAAGCATTAAATGGGGCTGGGAGGAAGATGGAGGAGGAATTGACTTTTTTATGTTATAAATCAATTGTCGTTAACTTTAAGTGTGATAGGAATATGATCTAAATGTATGAACATTGCTTAAAAGCCACTCTCCTTTTCAACAAAATCAAAGGTGCCCTTTTACTTTTACTTTAAGGTTCTGTGCTGTTGAATGACATCTCAGACTTTGGCTACATAGGTGACATTATAGGCTACTGTCACAGGCAGGAAATGGTGTAATTCAATATGACACATGGCAAGCTGAGATGTGTTGAAATACCTGAGTCTATTAGACCCAGACAGCCTCCTTCTGAAGTTTTTTACTGCCACATAAATATTCTCCTAGCGAACTCTTGTCTCAGAGGGATAAATACTCCATTACAGCAAATACAAGAGCACAGGTGAGGAAGTAGAGTTCTATGCAGAGTACTGAGTAATGGCCACCCTCCTAGAGATGCCTCTTTCTCTCCTTACTTTACCTCAAGCTAAATGGGGGGAATTGCTTTTACATTCCTAATGTGCTTGGAAATAATAGAAACCACATATATTGATCACACATGGCCAGACTGAAGTATTCAAAGGCCAACTAAGGCCTTCTGGGTAAGTAGTGCATCTTGCTCTGCCTCCACGCAATTCTCCTTCAGATTACTTTGATGCCCTTAGGCTCCTTGATTGCAACTCTTTGTTGGCCCAATATCCAAGAAGAAATAAAGATTTGGGAGCCTTGAGAGGCAGAGCCACCCTATAGGTTATACGCAGATCAAGGAAGTCAAATTCTGACCTGTACATTTCCCATTAATCCGATATTTCTGAAAAATAATCTGATACAGTGAAGAGTAGCATAGTACAGCCTTCTCTTTAAAAAGCTGCTTGTGATAAGGGATATGTTCAGTTAACAATGCAGAAAGAAGTTCTAGTAGGATCTAGTCTGACATCTGCATTTCAGCTGAAGTCTTGATGCATATCACCCAGTGAGTCAATTAAAAATGCCAGTAAAAGCTGAAGTGAACAAGTCCATTTCTTTGCTTGTGTATTCACTGAATTTAAAATCCAAATCTGAATAGGATTTATCGGGTTGTCTTGCACATGTCATGTACAGAGGCAGCATCATGTTTAAATCGGATCTCACTGAAAGGCTGTGAGGCAGTAATCTCACTTGGAAGGACATGTTCCTACAGGCAAGAGGGCTTTCAGTAAATGGTCACATTTGGTGTCATGTCTGATCTATGTGGAAGTACTTGTTGCTCTTGAATGATTGTCCTTCAAGAAGTGTGAAGTAGTAAACCATAACAATTTTCCCTTTCATAGCAGAACATATCAGTCAGGGTCTTCTTCCATAGTTATATGTAGGTTTATATAGATCTCTTTCAATCTGGCAAGAAAAGATGTTTTGCCTCAAGATCTGATGACAATTCTTGAGAAGTAGTTCCCTTGCATAACTTTGAAGGGGTTCTTTTTTTTCACACCAATTTGGCAGTCTGAAATCAAGCAAAAAAAAAAATGCTACCCAATAAGCACATTCATTTGTATTACTGTGGAATGTCTCTAATCTTTTTACTGCTACTTGTATGAGGTACTATAAATAGTTTATTTATAGTACCTCATTATTTATTTTTATTTACTTATTTGATTTGTCAATTGCTTACAAAATACAGGTATAAGAATAAACATAGTTTTGAATACATGAGATAGATACTTATAAGAAAAATAAAAAGAAACAATAGGACAGGGACGGTAGGCATGATTGGTGTGCTTATGCACACCCCCTACAGGCCTCTTAGGAAAGGGGTGAGGTCAATAGTAGACAGTCTAAGATTAAAGTTTTTGGGGTTTGGGGAAGAAACCACAGAGTCAGGCAGAGTAATCCAAACATTGACCACTCTGTTGCTGAAGTCATATTTCCTGCAATCAAGTTTGGTGCGGTTAACCTTGAGTTGGTATCTATTGTGTGCTCTTGTGTTGTTATAGTTGAAGCTGATGTAATCATTGACAGGTAGGATATTGCAATGTATGATTTTATATACTATATTTAGATCAGACCAAAGGCAGGGTAGTTCTAGGTTTTCTAGGTCTAGAGTTTCAAGTCTGGTGGCATAAGGTATTCTACAATGAGTTGGAGGAAGAGAAACTGCTTTCAGCAATGTGTTTACCAGAAAGTTCATGGCCATATCAACTAAGGAGACTTCAAGGTACTGATTAGTTTTAAGCATGGAAAAATGTGTCTGAATTTTAATCCAGTTAATATAGCCACATGACTGTGACCCATAGGAATAAAGACACGCAGAAAAATCCGTACAACCCTCTCTTTTTCTTCTTCTGGGAACAAGATGGGAAATAAGGAATCTGGCATTCCTGAACAAAAGATCATTTAAGAATTGTCAGAGATATGTTGCCCCAGTGTACCAATGTGACTTTTTTGTTTTGTTTTGTTTTGCAGGAATAAATGCAAATATGGGTTGAGCACCAAATTGAGTGCATGGTGAAACATAGTTTTCATTGCATAAGGATGTAATAAAATGTAAAGCAGATAAAGAGAATAGTTATTTGGAAAGATAATTTTGGAGAAAGTGCTTTTGTACAGATTTGTTTACTATTGAAGAGTGCAAATGATTGGTGGATTTAAAAAACCAAAAGATTAAAGTGATATCAATTGGACCATGATACTGATTTATAGAATCTCATTTGAGATGAAAGTATTAAACAACTAAGAAAACTAAAAAAAAAGTGCGGAGGGGAATTTGCCTTGGCTCTTTTCCTTATTTGATTTTTGGATAATAATATCATAATGGCAATATCATAAGTGGCAAAAATAGGTGGAAGGAAAGGATTACTAGAGCAACCTGCATAGAGAGGAATTATCCTAGATTTGTTTCAGAAAATGTTTGAGCAACTGGGCAGAAGATTAGGTGGATCATTTGATATGAAATAGACTAAATTACTTGATATCGAATTTACCATTTTTGAAAAAAAGAATGGATGAAGGACTCGTAAAGGTGAAAGACGAGATGAAAGAACTTAAAACAAGTGTCTGGAGATGTAAAATAATTATTGACAAAGTGAAAATTCTGGGGAGTAAGACAGAGGTTATAGACAGAGTTGAAAAAAGGATCTAGATAATCTGGCTCTAATGTAACTATTTAGAATACTCCCAGAGGATTCTGATGAAGATATTAGAGAAAAAGTTATTAAAGTTTAAGCTTTAGCATTTTTGGGGGAATTAGGATAAAAGGATACAGAGGCAGAAACTGATAAAGAACACACAATAGATTTGTACACTTTGTCAGAAAGAAGAGATCAAGTTGTATGGTAACATTTTAATACAAAATTGAAGATTAACAATACAGGTATAATTATTCTTAAAAAAATTCCTATTAGAATTTTGTTGGGACATTTTGGAAAGTTTGATTTTTATTTTTAAAGAACAGAGGTTTCAATTGAATTCTGTTTATAAATCAAGGGTATTTCTGGAAAAAAGTAAAGAAAGATGGAGGAGATATCAAATGAGACTACATAACTATAATATTTCAACAGGTGCAACAGGAAATTGAAAAAAGATGATGTTGAATAAGGGAGGAAGGAAGGAAGGAAGGAAATGGTTTTGTATAAAACTCTAACTCTAAGCAGTCTATTTTCTGATAAACAGAAAATAATTTGCAAGGAACTAAGACTCTGATTTGGAAATTTATGTCACAAACGAGAATAAAGAACTGTTCCAAAAATAACTTACGGAGAGACTAATAGATTTCTCTTATTAAAATTGCTATTTGATTGGGGACTGGAATGGTATGATCTCCACACAATTGTCTAGGACTTTTGAGAAAAAAATATTAAAATTATCCAAGGTAAATTATTAAGTTTGATTTGATGGACAGTTTAGGGCTGGTAAATATATGGAGATAAAAAAGTGGCAATTCAAGAGAGTACACCTACTTTTCTGAAAAAAATATAGATCCTTTTCAAGAATAGATATGATTTGGATTTCAAAAAACTTGGCTACTAAGATTTCTAAAGCAGAGATATTACCAAAGTTATTATAATCCTGTGATCTTGGTGTATGGAAGAAAATGCAGTTCTTTTCGATAGAAATTAAACAAAATGCTTCTAATAAAATCAAGGTTATAATTCCAAATCAATCTGGATTCTTGATCCATTGTTAACTTTCTGAAACCTATATTTTGGTCAATGTTTTACTATTTAATTAAATACTTTTCCAGAGAGAATAAATATTTCTCAAATTAAGCTTTTGTAACAGCTTATAAGTAACATAAGCAGTTACTTATGTGAATAATAAGAGAAATGGAAATTCTGAATTATTGTAAATTATAAATTATGTAAACAAAAAAATGGTTTACAAGCAAATTACAGAAGTGACTGGTTTATAAATTACAAAAAGAAAAAGATATTGAAATGATAAGAGGAAGGTAGTGTATTAATAGATAACACAGCTATGCCAACAAAATGATCAATGTTATTCCAACTTATATAAAGGCAGTGTAATGATACATGGGAAACACCTTAGGAGAATGAGCAAAATGATGCCACCAAAGGCATCTTTTGAGTTAGATAAGAGATAGCATAGCCTGCAACTGAATAGTGGCTAGTTTCTTGGGTTGTAAAAGAGATGGGGGATAACTGTACTTTCAGATTTGCAAGATTGATTTTTCATCCTGTGGGATAAACCAGAAAGAAATCACAACCCAATGAACTAACTCTGCTTTATTGCAAAGCTCATTCACATCTTGCAACTCTGAAAATACAATTCTCAACCCCACTTGCCTCCTGTGTGTCGAACAATCAATATGAACCCTAATTATTTCAAAACAGCTATGTTAAGACATTGAATGAAATTAAAACAGACATGTTAAGATAGTAGAAACTATAGCTGTCATTGTTGGGAAAAATTCTGAGATAAAAATTATTGTATTGCCTAGAATGATGTTTTGACTTTGAACAGTATCTGTTATGATGACTGATGAACCATTTAAACAAGGGCAGAAGGTTATTTTCAATTTGTGTGGTGGGGGAAAAGATGCAAAGGAAAGAGGAGGATTGGGTCTGCCTAATTTGAGTTTCTATTTTGCAGCTTGCTAATTCATTTGGATGTACAGTAAGAGTGAGTGCTGCTGACAAATAGAAGGTTCTTGTATCTAACATTTGGATGGCATTGATATTTGTGGTACAACAAAATCAAAATTAATGTGGATTTAAAAAATCGTTATCTTAGATATGCCATATTGAGAACAGAATAGATACAAGCCCAGTTGTACCTGAAAACCCCTAAGTTCAAGAAGCATTTTATAGACAAGAAATAATAGGCAAACACAAATAGCTAACTTATTATGAGATACTAGAATTTTGTCAAGGGGAATCTAAAAGAAAAAGAAAAAGAAAAACTGGTGGCAGAGGAATATAATTATCAAAGGTTTTCTTAATTATAGTTACCAGAAAAAAATAAAGAAGAAAAAAAGATGATGTATGGTTTTGAACATTGTAAGACTGAATTTGAATAGAATTGTGTGTAATGATGAACAGGTAATTATTAAACTGCTTTTATTGAAATTGGAAAAAAAACAAGTGAAAGAATGTCTGATAAATTGGGTTAAAATTCTGGTTATAATACACAGATGAAACAATGGGAAAATATAGGCTATGTTATAATCTTAAAGAGAATTTTTATAGAACAATGTACCATTAGTATATGTCATCTGGGCTATATAAAGGCAAATTTATGTTGAAAATATAAACAGCAAGGAGACATATTTGGTGGACATATAAAAAAAGCTCGAAATTTTGGATTCACATGGATTCAGAGGATTTTAATGACTTTGTACATTTGAGGCCAGTGGTTTTTCTTTTGAGGGACAAACAGAAAAAAAAAAGTCATAGAACTTTGTTTTTGTACATGATAACTACAGCAAGATTATTGTATGCACAAGATGGAAATATTCGACACTACCCACAATGGAGGAATGGTTGTGACGATGACGGAACTTGTTGAGATAGCTAAATTGACTTCATTCATCAGAGAAAAGACAATGTCTACATTTATTGCTGACTGGAAACTCCCTATGGACTTTTGGCAAAAAAAAATAACTCATGATTTATGGCTTTGATGATTAGACAGGATAGATTGTAGAAAGAAGAAAGTAATATTATAACAATAGATTAAGTGTAACTGCTGTAAAGAAAATCAAAAGCTATTTTTTAATATATTTTTCTTTCTTTTCTATTTTTCTTTTCCCCTTCTTGCACCTTAGTTTTCTCTTTGATTTTTTCTACTTTTTTCTTAGCTTGTACTTTTTTATCTTACTTTTTAAAAATATTTAATAAAAGAGAGAGAGAGAGAGAGAGAATAAATGATAAGGGTTTTTATGTATATGGAGATTCTCAGCCCTCCAAGTCATGATTGTCTCAAAGGTGCTTTTTTCAAAAGGCAACTGGATTTTGTTTTTCCTTGAAGACATTTTGCTTCTCTTCCAAGATGCTTCTTCAGTTCTCGTTGAAGAAGCTTCTTGGAAAAGAAGCGAAATGTCTTCAAGGAAAAACAAAACTCAGTTGCCTTTTGCAAAAGTACCTTTGAGATAAGGCTTTTTAATTTTATTTTCCTAGTTTCTTAAACATTTTGAAATGATTTGGAGCCATTTGGCCAGACACTCAATTAAATTATAAATCTATTGAGCTTAGTGTTATGTTTCATTTCATATACCACAAAATGTTTTTCTATTCTTTATTTTGTTGTTTTTCAGTCATGCAATCACTTTGTCACTTGTTGAAAAGCAATTTGCCAGGATTCTCTATCAGTAACTGAGTTCTTGTAAATATAAGATTTCAGTGATAACATCTAGGCCATCCTACCTTCTGTCACACTCTTTTTCTGTTGACTTTGATTTTTTAGAATATAAGAATTCTCTCTAAAACTTCTTGACTCTGCAATTTTTTTTCCAATTACTATCAGTTAAAACATCAGTTTTTAAAATTCACTTGTTTTTAATTGTTTGGTTTTCACAGGCTTACATTATGCTTAGGTAGACTGTGGATTCCACAGAAAGCACCTTTATTAGCAATATGCTGTTTCTACCTAATATAATTTTGTCTAGCTTTGCCATAAAATTTCTCTAATGATCTAGTGCCTGTTTCATATTTACAGTGTGGATTTTTGAGCCTTGGAAAGTAAAGTCTGGTACAATGGTACCTCTACTTACGAAAGCCACTACCTATGAAAGTTTCAGGTTACGAAATGCGTCTTCGCGAAAATATCGTCTCTACCTACAAATATGTTTCAAGATACGAAAGGCTTTCTTGGAAAATGGCGCGTCCGAGCTGCGCTGCCATTGGTTATCTTCCTGGCATGTCTTCCTGGCTAGGAGGGATCTATGCGCACGCACCGCGCCGCGTTCTCAGTCTCGCGCTAGCAATCCAGCAAAGCAGGAAGTAAGAATGAAGAAGTACAGTTCGGGAGCTTGGAACGGATTAGGATATTTACAGGTAAAATGTGCCTCTACTTACGAAATTTTCAGGTTACGAAACAGCTTCCGGAACGAATTAATTTCGTAAGTAGAGGTACCACTGTATAACTGACAACTTATTCATCTAGTTTCATTTGGTTGCCAGTAGAGTTGACAATGATCTTAGATTGTCTGCTTGTTTGTTTGTTTAAATATTGTGCATTATACTGAATTTTACTCTCCTATCTTTCACCCTCAACAAATGAGTCCTTAAGTCTTTCTGACTTCTAGCCACCATGTTGGTATCACCAAGCTATCTAAGGCTATTAATATTTCTTCTTTCAGCACATTTAGTTTCCAAGTTTGATTTTATCCTAGTCCTTCTCATATTATATTCTGCATATAAGTTAAATAGTGTGATAATATGCAACAGTGACACTATTCCTTTCCCAATTTACTTCCTCCCTATTGAATTATGTTGTTTTTTGATTAGCATACAAAGATTTCAGCATTTAGATGAGGTAGACTGAGATACCTATGTTTTCAAGGGTTCCCATGATTTGTTGTGGTTGGTGTGGTCACATAATTAATAAAGCAAAATTAAATGTCCCTTTGACAATCTTTTGCATTTTTTAACATTCTTTTGCATTTTCCATTATTCATCCATTGTTTGCATTGTAATCTTGGTCTCCCCTGCCTTTTCTGAAATTGGATGTACCTCTGATGATTCTTGGTCCATTTAAAACAGAAGTCTAGCTTACAAAACCTTGAGCTTTACCTTTCTAGTATGTGAGATAAATGCAGTGCATTCTTTAGCTCTTTTTTGCTATTGGAATATAGATTGATCTTTTTCATTTGTCTTGCCACAGCAGTGTTTTCCATACCTGCTTACAAACAATGAGCAGCATTTTAATAGCATCATTTTCCAAGATTTAAACAGTTCAGTTAGTATTTCATTATCTCCTGCAGCTTTGTTGTTAGTGATATTTTCCAGGGTTCATTTAACTTCACTTTCCAGAACGACCAGCATTAGTTCAGTGATCAAACCTATGTGCAGTATGATATTGATTTTGGGATTATTTTTTTACATTTCTTCCATATATTCATATCCTCTCTCTTTTATATTCTTTTCTTTCTAAAACTTTGGGTTTGTTCCCTTTTCTTATGCTGATCTTTGTATAAGTTGGCTTTGGTTAGTATCTTGTCCTTCCTGTTTGTTGTTCTCAGTTGCATTGCCTATTTAGACATACAGTATCTCCTTGTCCATTCTTTTTCTTCTCTGGAACACAGCATTCATTCACTCAGGCAAAATTTCTCTCCTTTTGCTTTTGGCTTTTATAAGAAATTTGTGTTGTATTATTTGACGACCATGTTTTTTATTTTGCCTTTCTGCAATGATTTTTATTTCATATTTAATAATACCATGACTTGGTTCTTCAAACACTTTATTTACCAGTCCATTGATCCTTTCATTACATTCACTTTGGCTGAGATTGTATCTTGTTGGCTTGATGGTATTGCTTACTTTTTAAAAGTTGGTACTTTGCAACCACAATCTGACCACAGTCAGAAACAAGTTTTCTTTATGTTGAAGCAATAGAATTCCTCCATCCTTGCTGTAAAGTATGTGGTCAATTTGATTAGTTGTTGCTGGTTCACCAATGACTGTGTTTAGAGGCATATTTAAGATGGTTGGAAGAGCATATTTTTTTGTGAACATTGAAAGAACTTGATTTATTATGTATACCAAAGTCTGATTTCTCTGTTATTTCAGATAATATTTTACTTCCATCTTTAGCATTCCAGTTGCTGGTAAAAATGTATTTGTGTTCGTTTTGTATCAGTAAGAAGTTGTGTTGCATAGAACTCTTCAGTTCTTTTGCATGTGTAGCTGGAACACAGATTAGGATTACTGTAATACTGAGGGATGTGCCTTGGGCTCAAATGGAGATCATCCCCCTGAAGAGGTTATATCCAAGCATTTACCAGCATTCTTTTATTAATAACAATAACAACTCCATTTCTTCTACATATTTTTGTCCAAAGATCTTCTCTTCCTCTGATGTGAAGTGACCCATTCCAGTCCATTTCAGTTGGCTGATTTCCAGAATGTCAGGGTACAATCTTGACATTTCTGCTCTGACAACATCAAGTTCGCCTTGGTTCATGGTTCTGACATTCCACCTATCAATGGTATGTGTGTGTGTGTATGTGTGTGTGTGTATGTGTGTGTGTGTATGTGTGTGTGTAAAATCAAAGTTTCCTTTTGCCTCTGGGCACATCAGCAGCTGAATGTCCTTTTGCCTTTAATCCAGCCACATCATTAAAAAAAAACTAATACTACTCACTTTTGCCTTCTGTTTTCCCCCCAGTAGTGGCATACTTTCTGTATTGGGTGTGGTGGATGTGGAGGGGTCATTATTAAGTTGTCATTGTCCTGATCCTGAATTTAGTTTGGTTTGGACTGTGGAGGAGGAGACATGATAGCAGTTTGGTTTCCTTGGCAGAGTATTGGAATGAGTTGCCACTCGTTTCTCTAGAGAACCATATTTAGTCTGATTTCTCTATAACTTTCCTGTTGTGGGTGGCCCTTCTAATAGTTTATACCAGTGGTCGCCAACTGGTGGGCTGCGGCCCACCGGTGGGCCATGAGAAAATTTTGGTGGGCCGCAGAGAAATCTTACCCCCAGAGCACCTCCACAAAGCAATTAATCCAGGCTGCACAGAAACACAAGGCTGCGCCACCCTCATGGCCTACGGAAACCCTCCCCGCCCACTCACTCCTTACCTGGTAAACTTGCCTGCTAAATTGCTATTTTTCCTTTTTCCAACCATCATCTGTTCTGCTGTGCCGGGAGATTTAGATTAGCTAGGAAGTAGAAAATAGTTGGATTTCTTGCTTTTTAGCTAGTATTTAGATCTTTGGCTCAGCACAGCCGAACCTCCTTTAGGACTTAAGGTTTGTTTGCAAGCAAATTCAGTGCAGACTCACGGCAAGCAAATTTGAGAGACTGAGCTAGCCGATGGCAGATAGATAGATCATTGAATGATTCTGTGAGCAACTCAATCTGCCTGCTTTGCCTGATTTTGGTAAAAGTTGCTCTTTTTTATAAAAAAATTCAATATTTACATGCATGGTGTGTTGTGAGTTAATTTTGTGAGTTTGCTTGCTATCAAATTTTATAAGTTTGCTTACAAGCAAATTTTATGTGACAGACTGAGCTAGCCAATGGCAGATGGATAGATCTCTGAATGAACCTGTGATTCTGTGAGCAACTCAATCTGCCTGCCTGCTTTATTTATTTATTTATTTAATCACACTTTTATACCGCTCCCTCTCCCAAAAAGGGACTCGGGGCGGTGTACAGCCTACTAAAAAACTTTTACCCTAAAGCTTTGCCTGCTTTGGGGTAAAAGTTGCTCTTTTTTTATAAAAAATTCAATATTTATATATTTATTATATTTACATACAAGCCATGCCCAGCCAATCACATAACCACCAAGCCACACCCACAAATTAGGCCATGCCCACAGAACCAGTTAATGGTCCCTGGGATCTAAAATTATGAGTTTGGTGGTCCCTGAGATCCAAAAGGTTGGCGACCCCTGGTCTATATTCCTAGGGATACTACTCATAGTGTTATTGTGTTGAGAAAGCATCATCACCACTACATGGTAATGATTTACAAAGTAGAGTGACTATTACAATGTTTCTAATTTGGACCCAGCATTAATAAAACAAGAGATCTTATGTTATAATATTTTTGGGTCCATAAATATATGCAGTGTGACTGAAGATTTTAATCTGAATGTATCCAAAGAGTTTATACAACAGTCCTAAGATATTCTAGTCTCTCTCTCCACCACTCTCTTTGTATTCCTAGATATTTCTTTTAAGAAACCTAGAGAAGACTGTCAAATCTACTGAGGTATAGATTTGTCCTAGCAGAAGTTAGCTTAGATTTTATCTAATTTTTTAGAGTTTCCTAATGTTCTCCCATTTTTATTTAATTTAATTGTAAGATTTACGGGGTGCTTTCAAATTCACATTTCAATAGTGATAATAAATAATCACAATATCAACACCAAAACTTACTTGCTGAAGAATAAGCATATCTTATGATAGTTAAATGTTCTTGCTTGGGATCTCCAGGATGGGATTGGCTTGCACACAAACACAAATATCACAAAAACAATGTCCTGATTACAAGTATTGAAAATATCATTGAAGATAATATGTTGTGAATTGTTTACAGTATCCACAAGGCAGGCAAATGAGTTCTTGTTTATACTGTTTTGAGGACACTATAATCTTTCTAAGGTTTAGTTTCCTACAATGTAGAGAATCAAAATTGTAGTGAAAGGTCTCCCTTTTGACTGTAGAAATAATTTTCTGAGAATAAGCAGGATGAACATGATATGGAGCTCATCAAGGCATTCTCAAGAACACGAGAAGTTATAGCAGTGCTTTATCCTGCACTAGTCAGGCCACATTTCGAATATGCATCCAGTTTTGGTCATCAGAATACAACAAGATCCTGAGGCCCTAGAGAAGAGGGCCTCAGAGAAGAGCAACAATGATGATAAAAGGCCTAGAGGCTAAACTGTTTGACGAACAAGTAAGGGAAGTAGGTATATTTAGTTTAACAAAGAGCGGGCTTAAAGTGACATCATAACTCTCTTCAAATACTTGAATGGCTATCACAGGGAAGAGAGAGTTGGTTTATTCTCCCAAGCAGAAGGACAGGACTAGAAAGAGTGGGTGGAAGTTAGTCAAAGAGAGATTGAACCTGGAATTATGGAAAAACTTCCGGACAGTGAGAACAATTAATCAGTGGGACAGCTTGCCTCCCAGAGTTATGGGAGTAATATCACTGGTGGTTTTCAAGAAAAGATTGGACAGCCATTTGTCCAGGATGGAGTAAGGGAGGGTTGGACTAGAAGATCTCCAAAGTCCCTCCCACCCCTATGATTCTAAGATAGGGTTACTAAATATGTGAACAGGTAAAGGAGGAGATTATAACAAAAAAATTAGTCTTATATAAATATGAAGTTATTTTTTCCAGCTTCAGAAAGACTGCTTGTTCAGTTGCAATATTTTTCCAACAAATCTTTATTTTCTAGAATATAATTAACAATAATATAGAATCAACAATAACATGATTTTCAAATTTCACCATAGAAATAAATGTGTGATGAAACATGCGATTTACAGAGTACAATGATCATAGATTTGAAGGGACTGGATTAAAGCTGATTGCTGGAATCAGGAGATAATGTAAATCTAGTCTAGTCTGTGGATGCATGAGGGAAAAATAAAAGCAGACAATTTACAAGATCACAAAATATGAAAGTTTGAATCGCTGGTGTTATGAAAACAATGCAAAAGAACAAAGGGAAAACAAGGTACTCAAAAGGCCAGACAATATTTAATCTTGTTAGGCCTGCTGTACTTTGCCTGATGATAGTAGCTCTAGTGCTGTTGATTGACCTCTCCCTTTCTCTCCTTCCATATTTAGCCTGGACATTCTGCTAAATTGTCACATTCTCACTGCACCAGTAATAATTTTTAGGCATATTTTACTTTGTGTTTCTATCTCTGCAGAGAAAATTAAACCATATTGTTAAGTGTGCCAAAAAATTATAAAAAAAAGATTGGCATTTCCATAGCTTGCTTTTCAGAAGATGCTTCTGAATTCCAACATCATTTTGGAATCAGTTTTGGCCAATAAAAGAGAAAACATTTATTTTAAATAGCTGCCAAAGGCTCCATAGGGCAAGTCTTCAAGGATTCAGACCAGGCAGAAATAGCCTGTTGCCCTTCATATCCTGCTCCTTCTTTTGGGCCAGCATTAACAGAGGGACAAAGAATCAGCCCAGCCCTGAATAAACAACCAGATTGAGAAATGGGAACAGCTGCCGGTGGTATTGGGAATGGGGAAGAAGGAGGACCTTCAGGGCTTGCTGCTTTTTCCTGCCATATTTCTAGTAACGATTACTGACTTAAAATGCCACTAATCAACATTTGCTTTCTTTTAAAGTCAGCAACATCCTTGATAGGAGCTGTCCAAAGAGACCAGGAGAGAAGCTATCTGCAGCAGGTTGGGACTTTTGCCTGACTCACATGTCCCCTTCCTGCTTGATGATTTGTGTACTGGGGGATTCAGCCAAAGCCAAGCACTGACTTAAAGAAGAAGGAGGAGGAGGAGAAGGAGGAGAAGAGGAGGAAGAGGAAGAGGAAGAAGAAATCCAACCCCACATAAGGAGCTTATCCCCTACTATCATCTCCCCAATCTGCTCCACTTTTTTCAACCTTCTCTTTCCACCCTGAGATTATCTAGATCTGAAACTCTGTTGCATTCATGCAGTTGTTTTGAATATTGGGGGCATGAAAAAGAATAAAAGCAGGAATCAGGATTGCCCTGTTAGATTGATAAACAGATGCTGAGCTGATGTGACACAGCTGCCGTTGCTGAGCCAGGAAAAACAGGTCAAGGTTATTAGGAGAGAGTGCAGAACTGTCTCATAGCTGTAAGCAATAAGCCCCTACCCCTCTCTCTCTTTCTCTCTCTCTTTCTCTCTCTGACTCTCTCTCTTTTCTCTGACTCTCCCCTCCCCCCTCACTTTCCCTTTGGTCTTTTCTGATGGGCAAAGAATAGCGCTGTCTGTCTTGGGGATTTTAAAAAATTGATTGCTGAAAAAGTAGAAATGGCATATTTTTATTTATGTCATGGTGGGGCCCGTGTTTTTATTTTTATTTTCCAATTGAGGCACTATCCTGAGGGGCAGAATTTATAGAAGAGATATTAATATTAATTACACATCATTGTAAACTTTGCATTTCAGAGGCTCTGATTTTCTTCTGTAAAATAAAGTACCTATCCCCATCCCAAAAATCACTGGCCTACAATTATCAGCAAGCAAGGAAGTATGAAGCATGTCCTTTAATCCTATCAAACCTGTGCAAATTTTTGTGGAAGCTCTACAGCCCGTGCTATGCAGGAAGGGAGATTAGACTATTCTAATGGTTCCTTCTGACCTTAAATTCTGTGAAATTTGTAATATGATCCACCGGTGGGAGCGACTTATGTAAAGCAGTATTTCTATAAAAAGAATGAGGCAATATTCAACTAGGGATACAAAAAAAATCTTACATATTCAGTGCTATCTATATTCTTCCTATCCATATGCAGACTGCACAACATAAAATTAAATACAGTTTTAGCATTCCAAGTACTTCAGCTTTTCAGTGTCTATTTCTGGGAGGCAGAGAAAATGTGGAGATATATCTCATACTCTCAATATGAATCACCAATAAAAAAATTCAAATTATTTACTATTGAACAGAGATACAAATTTATGATAGATTGAGTCTGACAGAATTATTGCCAACAGATCTCAGTTATGTTTTGAAATTGGACTGGCTAGCACTTTGAAACCTGTGAGAAGACTTTCAGTTTGAATTCTCTTTTCCAGACTCATGGAGTCATATCTATAAAAAAGCATACGATATCATGACATTTATTAATATGAAATTTACATTCATACAAAGCATGAATCCTTACATGTGTTTTGATTCTGGACAGTAAAACTCTTAAATCTTTGATAGCCAATCAACAAGAAAGCAAATGAATACAATGGACAACATTTATCTTGAAAAAATCATTTTGTGTTCATAATGCATTGTTTATATCCCAAAGATGCTTCATCAGAAGTAAATTGGACTTCCTTTTCTTTTCCTTGAAAAAGTTTCACTTCTCATCCAAGAAGCTTCTTCAATTTTGACTGAATGATGGAAAATGGAAAAATTTATATTCCTTGCAGTCCTCTGGTCATTAGCACTCTGAGATTTGTTGAGGCCACTTGGAGAGTTATCTGTGCCTGCAGTGACACCTGAATAATGCAAATGGGTTTGGAACCTTCTTGGAACTGTCTTGAAAAAGCTCCTTTGGGACAACCATGACCTGAATGACTGAGAATCTCCATTGGCATTGCTTGAATGTCATATATTTTAGTAATACAAAAAATTGTTGTGAGTTGCATTGTTTTTAGAGAGTTGAAATATCAACTATACAAAATGTTATCTTTTCTAAGATAACCATTTCTAAGGCTTGTGTTTTCATGCATTCAGCCGTAACTCTGATCAAATATATAGTACATCATTTTAATGATTCGTTTTTAAAAAAAGTACCTAGAAGTATAGAATTCTGTCTGGTATATATTTGACTTAAATAGTGCTCATTGTGTGAAGCAATGATGTTTAAAAACGTATTCTACCCATTGTTCAGTTGTAATTCTCAAAGTTATTTTAGTACATGAATGTTCAATTTTGTCATTACCAAAATTCTTCAATAGCTTAATTAATAGGTCATGCAGAAGGTAATTTAACCAGACAAAGAAGTTATGTTTAGGAGTCATGGATATGTTATCATCTAAATATTATTACTAGTGACTTGAATGTACAAATTCCACTGAGGAATATGGCATTGGAGGCTATACTAGATGATATTCACCTTCTCAGTCACCATTCATTCCCAATGCAAGCCATCACTTCTTGAATCATCACTTCTGATCAGCATGTATGAAAGATTTAAAGTCACATAGGCTCTCAAGGGATACTTGTCTGAGAAGAAGAAATTAGCTCATTATTGTGAATAGTCAATGAAGTATTTGTATTGTATCTAGTTCTATCTTTGTCATGGAAGTCAATAGAGAGACTTTTTGCCAGTTGTTCTCTCATAGTACAATCTAGTAAGAAGGCAATGACAAAATATTTGCAAAAATGTCACCAAGAAAAATGCTAAGTCTTGTCTACCAAAAGTAAAACAAAAACAAAAAAGAAGAAAAAATGTTTGCATCTTGGTAAAATGTTTTCTACAGATGATAAAGTAGATGAAGACATTTTAAAATATACAACCTGGAAAATATATTAGTGAGTAATAGGTAGTTTTTGCAAGAAAAACCTCTTTGTCATAAGAAGTGAATATTTTGATGTAAAAGAATGAACTTTTCCCCACTTTATTACATAAAAATGAGAGTTGAAAAAAATAAAATTGAACACAGGAGGAATTGATTATTTAAAAATGGAGTATTTGTGTGGTGAAACAAGAAGAGATAGGGTCAAGAAAGAATGGTTGCTGAATGCATACCATATAAATTGAATACAAAAGGGACTAGTGTAAAAGAGCCAGTTTGGTCTAGTGATGAAGGCATCACTAGACCAAATGAAGGCATCAGGCTAGAAACTGTGAGTTCTAGTTCTGCTTTAGGCATGAAAGCTGGTTGGGTGGCTTTGGGACAGTCTTTCACTCTCAGACCAATCCCCTCCACAAGGTGGTTGTTGTGGACAAAATAGGAGGAGAAAAGATTTTTGCCTCCTTGAGTTATTTATAAAAATAATAAATGTGGGATAAAAATGTATGTATGTATATATGCATGTTGTGGTAGTGTTATTATATAGAGAGAATGAATGAAGATCAAACTTCCAAACACATATATTAAAAAGTGTTGATGGATTGGAAAGAATGGGAAGATCGTGGAAGTCATTGTTGGAAGGACATAATATTTCAGGGGAAAAGGGGTGAGATTTTTTAAAAAACAAAGTGGTATATGAAGTGGTATACAGTGGTTTGTAAGGATAGAAAGGCACTAAGAAGAGTGAATTGGGTTGATGTAACATAGTTTTTATTACATTTCTTTTTCCATGATCTCATGCCTTTAATGTCTTTTGCTTACTGCTGCTTACTTCATTTTCCTTTCCCCTTTACCCCGAAAGGAAAGCAACTGTTCAGTCCTTTTGGGGGCTATTAAAATATTAATATTGAAGTAATGTAAGAAACCTACCCCAGTGGTTTTCAGAGTCTTTACCAAAATGACTTTCATAGAAGTAGCAGTGTTGAAAGAAATTCCTGATTTTTGTCTTTTGTGTCTTTTATCCCAATCCAAATCAATTTTTCCCCAAATCCAATATCTTGCATCTAATTAGTTGATGTCTATTTGATCTATATTGTTTCTATGCACACATATTGAGTGTCAATTGTTAGATCAGGCCTCCTTTCACCAGAGAAGAATGATCTCTTAAGAATGCAAATTTTGTCCAATTTTGCTGAAAATCAGCAAAGTTGTAAAACAGTTCCTTGAAGAAATAACTTAAAGCCCTGAACTTTCTATTTTACAACTTTCATCCATTCCAAAGAATCTAATTTCTGCCCAATAACAGCAATAATAACTTGATTTTTCTCCATCAGAGTTAATGGCGGTTATCATAAACATTAAAAACTGAAATCAAACTCCATGTTCATTCTGAAGCAAAATGAGTTTTATCAACACTGGCTTGAAGCATTAAAATGGGTTCCAAATTGTTTATTTTCCCACCTGTAAAATCTTACCAGTGGAGACTTAAAACCAACAAAAATACAACTGTTTTGTTAGAAAGAAAATGCATCGTAACTATTTTTCTTTCCTTTAGAGTACATGAACTATTTATTGTCTTCATGACAGTATTAAATAGCCTTAAGGAAAAGTTTTTTAAAAAACAGTCTTATTGGGAAAGGGCAGGCTTAGAAGAGACACATCAATGCTGATCTTCAAATGAGTGTGGCCTGTTTATGCTGCCTTATTGAATTCTCACTGAAAAGAAAATGTCGTTGTATTTTATCAGGTTTCCTCTAAGTATTCTGCACTGTATAAAAATCCCACATCAAGAGCTGGCTGTTATCCACCTATTAAGCTCAAAATATATGGTGCATTTGGTCATGTGAAGGTTTTCCCAGGAGATTCCATGTCATCCACTTTTTTTTTTTTTCATTCAAGTACCCAGCTTTGGGAAGTCCCAGTCTAAATCAGATATTCACGTAGAGGGAGAGAAAATAATTTTTTCTTATCTTAATTGTATTCTGGGTGGTTTTTTGGCTTACAACAGAAAATACATGAGGATTTGTATCTTTTTACTCCTGAGACATTCATCCCCTGGGTGAATTTATGTTCCAGATTGCAGTTTCCCACCATTTTTTTGGATGGAATAAAAAAAAAGAAACAGGAAGAACATTCACTGAAGCAAGTGTTGTGTGTAGTTTGAACTTGAACTAGGAAAAAGTTTGAATTCCTTTGATTTCTCATCAGGTCACTTAAGATTTGCAAGAACCAGAAGGAGTTTAATTTCTTTTAGGCCTCAAAATCTGATTTGACATGTGTTGAGATATTTGATTCTCCAACCCCACCTTCCCTCCAGAAGATTTGAGCTGAATTGGTTTTAGGAGCAGGAGTTTTGAAACAATTCTTTCCGGACTTATTTATGGTTTCTAACTGCAAAACAAAAGTTGTAGCCAGAAAGCTCTCACAACTCAGCAAAACAGTTGCAGCAAATTGAGTAGATAAGAATGTGGCTACTACACAAAAACTTTTTAAAGGAATGCAATGAATCTTGTTAAATGGTGGGTTGCTTTAGTGATAAAATGAGTCAATTCTTTAAAGCAGGAGCCAGGGGATTTTTTTTTTTTAAAAAGAAGATACAGCTGCTTTAAAAAAGTGCCAGATTCACTTTCCTAAGTATCTTTTCCAAATACTTTCCAAAGTACACACAGTAGTGGTGGTATGCTACTGTTCAGCCCAGTTCGGCTGAACCAATTGTAAAAAACAGCCTCTGACGATCAGCTGAGAGGAGGAAAAAAATCAGCTGGGAGGAAAAAGAAAAGTGCAGGAGCGGCCCTCACACCCATCCTTGCACTTTTCTCTTCTTTCTCTTCTCATCTGATTGGCGCTGCAGGCCTCAGCTGGTGTGCGGAAAGCTGCCTGCGCGTGATCACCGAACCCGTAGTGGAACAGGTAGGATCTCACTGCTGATGCACAGCCCTAATGGTAAAAATCTCATCCAATCACCCTAGGCAGAAACTTTTACAGTGTAAACTTTGGCTTTCATCTCAGAATGGTCAGAGAGACTGCAGAAGCGCACCCATTTAACAGTAGTATTCTACTTCTTGTGTAAATCACCATTTCCAACTACTTCTCCAAGCAAACTGATGGTCATCTGTACATTTTGGCTTCTGATGCAGTGGTATAGCTGTCTTCCAGGCCATTCATTTTATTGGGACCAGATTCAGAATTGTAAAATTATGAGTAGTGAGAAAAGTTCTACCATGATCTTAAATACTGGATGCTGGTGTTATTGTTTGAGATTCACCAAACTCACTAGCTCTTTCTCCTCCTTGGTAGAGAACTTTGACAAGGAGGACATCACTAGAGCTATCATATCTAAGCTGCTAAAATGCCTTCAAGTTTTTGTCTCTTGCTTTCCTCCAGTGGTCATCAGGATTTTTGCAACTCAAATGATAGCCCTAACCATGATCAGAAACACTTGAGCTTACTACAAAGGAAGTGTATGTAGGATTTGCAGCTTCCATAAAACAAATTCCAAAGTATTGAATAAAGATTTTTCAATAAAAATATGCTCTTGTTTAATAAGAATCTTTAGAAAAATCTAAAAAATCTTTAGAAAGGACACCAAAATCCTCAATCTCCAAAATCCCTCATTGTGTCTGACTACTTGACATGTTTCTTTGATTTTGTGGCAGCTTCATAGCCCTGGGAATTGCAATTTAGTGAAGAGACTGACATTTGTAAGTCACAGGATTGTTTGAAAGCACTATGCAATTTCCAGGAGAAGAATTAATGGTAATTAAACTGGCTTAAGCTGGTGATATAGCTACTGACACATTAAAATAAAAATACTTTAGGAATTTAATGGAAAGGTGTATAAAAAAGCAACTCAGGTTTAACATTCTTCTTCTGAGACTTTCATTTAGCTAAAGGTCTATAAGATGACCATCTGGGTTTAGATGGCATATTTGGGTCAATTTTTTATTTTTTAATGAGAAGCCACTATAATGGCAGCTTTTGTTTTATCTTGGTGAGTGCCTGTTTAGGTGGCATTACTGACAAAAATAATGGAAGCTGCTCTCCTAAAGTGTGCAGAGAGCTTGGTTGGGCAAAGCTGGCAGAATCATTTTGCCAAGTCCCAATGAGTTTGCATGTGAACTGTTTTCAGGATTCTTTTTAAAGTCCAACAGATGTGATTCCTCTTGTTCTCCATAGTCGGAATCTGACGGCATTTAAGATTCTGCTGCTCGTGGAACCTAAGGAATTGTCGATGTTCCAATGAGGAAGGAAAGTGACAATCTTTCTCTTTTGCAATATCTAAAAAGAACACAGGCCTGTAAGACAGTCAGAACAATTTTCCCTGGAAAAAAAAATATATGGCATGTAATTTTCCAAACTGCTATTTTTAGGGGCCAGTTCAATTATATTGCTGCTGCTCTAATGTGATAGTTCAGCCATTTCAAGTTAATTGTTAAGCGAGCCCAGAAATAATCTCTCTTACAGTGAGCTGTGAAACGAGGTTGGTAGAAGCGAGAAGAGAGAGGGAGAGAGAGGGAGGGAGCGAGGGGGAGAGAGAGAGGGAGAGAGAGAGGGGGGGAGAAAACAACAATTCTTTTATTACTTTTGTCATCTAGACAATCTGAAAAAGGTCTTGATAATAACCACTGGTACAGCATTAAAGTTGTTATAAAAACAAAACAATCTCAGCAGCTTGCCTGATTCCATTTATATATCATTCCCCTGTTAGAAAAAGGAGTGGGGGGAAGCATATCATGGTTCCCCAACTTAACCCCCCCCCCCATACACACAACCTGCAGTCTGACAGAATTATTAACTCTTGCAGCAGCAAACAACTGAGGTTGCTCTCTGGGTCCCTGGAGAAAGCCACTTAATTTACAATTATCAAACAAGTTAGGTGGAAATATAGTAGCAATTAATCAGGATTTACAAAGTTACAGTTCTCAGTCAAACTAGTAAAGAACAAATGATCAAAAAGGCATGTCTTCTTATTTGTTATTAAAATGTGGCATTTTTTCACATTTAAAGTATTTTGATATTCATGTGAAATGCTATTCAGTTAATAAACACTTCATCTTTTTATTGCTGGTTCAAAACAAAGGGAGCGGAAAAAAGATTCACCACTTTTGAGGAACTTTTGTAGAAAAAAGGGGACTATTTTTAAAATAAAAAATAACCTTGGTAAAGATGGGTTGCACCCTTTTGTTCAGCATTCAGAACTGGGATGTCCACAGTTGTGGTTAAAAAAAGTCAAGATGGAGGCTGCAATGTTGCAATCAATACTTCAGGTGGAACTTCAATTGCACTTTTGCAACACCAACTTGAGGTGTTTTTTTTAACCACTCATTGTAGAAATCCAGGATTTAGAAGCACAGTTTAGAAGCATGGGGAAAGAAATCTATGGGGCAGCTTGAGAGAGGTACTTTGAAGAAAACTTCACTGAAACAATGCAAACCTTTAGCTTTGCACTATGCCTTTATACTTAGTGTTGAAGTAATGGCTGGATGAGATACAATAAGCAGAGTCTTTGTTGTCCTGACAGCTAACAGATTGGAAGGTGGGAGGAGGATAGCAATATTTTAAGAGGACTGACTGGAATAATATGTATTTTCCACTTTGTCTCCTAAGATATAAGCTGAAAATCCACTAATCACTGATCAAGGATATCAAATCACATGAAGATACCTCCCTTCAGGTGTGTGTGTGTGTGTGTGTGTGTGTGATGTATGAAAATCTAAAAAAATCCCAAAGTGAAACACAAAATAAATTGTAACTGATACAATTGTAAATTGTATCAGAGCTTTGTAAATTTGTATACTTGTAAATTGTAACAGCTTTTTCCCACTGAGAAGTGATTTATAAATAACAAGAGGAAGATGGTGATCCCAACCTTAATACTTTTACTGCCTAACAGAAATCAATTTTATTTTAATTTCTTATTTATTACTAAAAGTTTGTTAATAAATTACAGAACTCCTACTTGTCAATCTTCTCAAATTATCCATAACTAATCTTTTCATCATCTCCTCCTGAAGTTCCTTTTTTTCTGGCAAAGAGAAACTTACAGGATGACTCACGTACAAATTCACAGTGCCTAGGACAGTCCTAAGCTTGCAAAGGGCTGGAATCCAGCTAACAAGGAAGAGTTATTTTTGAACAAGGATACACATGAACTGTTTATTCTAGCAGCCTCAGGAAAAGTAATATTTTAAACAAATAAATTGCAGACAATGGGGACTTTGCAAGGTTGCAATGACTTGAGCAGAGACACATTATGCACTGTTTATACTGGTTGATTGAATTATCCCAAATATTTCCTTTGTCATTATATGATTTGGTATGGTATACTACAGTATGGTATGGTACAGTGGCAGCTACTAACAATAGCTGATGATTCTATTTACTCCATAAAATTTCATCCTCAATCCTTATTTGCATTTCAGTAAGGGATTTTGATCTTTGGCATTTTAAAAGTACAGACACTTTTTAAAAATTTAGTTATATTTCACTTAAAACTAAAAAGACAAGATAAAAGCTCATTTAATTTGTAGGCATTTGTAATTTCTCAGACAATGAATGCCCTCAAAAATAATTTTTTACAGGACCTTCAGCAAATGGTCATCCTCAGGGATATGCCCAGTAAAAAAAAATACCACTTTTCAAATGGCAAACTGGTTAGATTACTTCCCATACTCCCATGAGCAACCCACTTAGTTTAGTTTCTGTTATGGGGAGGAGGTTAAGCACAGTTTCATGATAGGCTTGGAATACATCTCTAAGAGCACCTATCAAGCCTCAATAAATTATTGGAAGTAACAATAATATCAGAAGGTGGTGTTTTGCCTGGCAGTATGCTCCAACTCCATTTTTAAAAATTAAGTGTTTATAATAGCAATCCAGTTAGCTACAGCAGACAACACATTGCCCGTTCTGTCCTCTGTATGCATATTCACACACAGATACACACACACACACACCAGTGGTGGGATTCAAACTTTTTACCACCAGTTCTGTGGGTGTGGCTTGGTGGGCACACTTCGCATGTATGCACACCAAATGCATGCTTCATGTGTGTGCAGAGGGTTTCCTACCTTCTCCTGCAACCCTGCACTCTCTCTGTGTGTTAGACAGCTGATGCTTGGCAATTTGCTGTGCCGTGCGAAACAGCTGAGCTTCAAAAGCAGGAATAAAGATCAGTATAGAGCTGGGCGGGCCCAGCAGCTGATCATCAGAGTGAATTGGTTCACTCACAGATGATCCTCAAGCTACCAGTTCAGCTGAACCGGGCCAAACCAGTAGAATAACACGCCTGATACACAGACACTGTTTAAATTATGTAGAAGTTACTTCCCCCCCCTATGCATTACACTCACATACCTGCCCTGAGTTATTCACTAGATCTCAGCCAGTATCCAATTTTCAATGTACATTTCAGAATAACTGGAAATATAGATGTATGATTTTTGAACATCGGTCTCAATATTTGAATATTTTCCACCTCTGTACATTAGCATGAAAACCACCTCCATTTATTTTTTTTTAGTATCCATCCATTACCCTATCTATACCTATTGCATGGAGCATCTTCTAAAGCTACTTGAGGTCCAGCCAAAAAGAGACCCCAGTCCTATGCCAGTTTTAAGAAGGCTTTTAAAGACGAGAAAGTGAACCTTTGCCTTCTTCCTCCTGGTTCTGTGCCAAGCACATCCCAGACAGGAAAATGAAGCTACCCTGTAATTTTATTGCTTGCCTCTAAAAGGTATTATCTCCGGTTTAGTACTCTTGGCACCACAGTATTCTCATAATCATCAATCATATCTTTTCATGTGAATGAAATCAGAGAAAGTTGAAAATACCATCCATAGCCATTGCTCTGTTCTTTAGGCAGAGATAAAAATTACTAGAGGAGATGCCTTTCTAAAGACTGCTTTAGAAACTGACAATTAATTCTTTCCCTTTAAGCATTGGCCAGTTTTCTGGAATAATGTTCTGTTTGCCAGTAAACTAAGCCAGAAATAAGTATCAGGGAATTAACTTGGCACAGGGATGGATAAGTTTTAAATTCCAGACAGGTATAATTTCAATCAGAGGAGGACCTGTACATTCCCAAAAGACGTTCTGGTGTTAAGTGAATTTCCATGCAACTTTGTTAACATCTTTTAATTTTGTGTGAAACCTCTATGGTTTCTCTGTCCAGTCCATGAAGCTTTCATCTAACACAGCACCGGGATAAAAAGGATACCATACTTACATTATTCATTCTTACTGTGGACTGAATACTCAAGATTGTAAACTGGATGTTATTAATAACTGTCTCATTCCAATATACTCTGTCTACTCTAACGTCTTAACTGCTGTACCACTATGCCTTTCATTCTGGTATATTCAACCTTTTTTTCCAGAGATTACTTCCCCTCCTTTTTCCATCTATATTCTGCCAACCTCAAAACATGTGGCTAAATCTGGATCCAATCCAGTGGATAGGGTTACTGTCTAATGACTTAGTGGATATAAGCATGCTAATAGGAACAAATTTATATTTATTTATACTTTATATTTAAACTAAAGCAAAATATACTTCATATTTAAAAATTGCCGAGAGTTGCTCTGTGAAGGTGATGGACCATATTCAAATGTGATACATAAATAAATATTAATTAATTAAGCTTGTTGGGGAATCAAGTCATAAAATGGGAGAACATGGGCCCATGGATACATAGGCATGTATCTTCCAATAAACTTGTCCAGGAAGCCAATGTTTTTGAATTTCTTTCTCCACCCCTCCCCATCTTTTCTTCTCTACTTTATTTAAAAGAGAGCAATAATGTTTCTCACCCTTTGGCACCCAATATTCAAACTTGGTAAGACTATGAATGCAAATGAGCTATGATTCTAGCAGAGCAGTAATCTTTGCTGTGGAGCTGAGGTCTGTTTGATGTTATGTTGAGTAGCAGAATGGAGGGAGCTTATCTGAGGTCTGATTTGGAATCCGCTGTCAAAGACAGCCGAGTCAGCTGATGCTATGAAAGACACACATTGTCAATTCTTGCTGAACCTTAAAACTGGTGCAAAACATGAAATGAAGGGATATTAAATGAACTGACAGTTTTGAGGCTTCTCTGTAAACCTTCAGGAAATAGTTATTTGGTTTACAATTTTAAAGAAAGATAACTTTCAGCAGAGGAAAAATAGAAACTTTCTTTTATGAATTGAGAGATTATCCCAGAACCAAAGGAAAATAAAATTGTTAAAAGGTTCCCCCTTCTTTTTAAGGAAAATGCATTTTAAGAAAGAGATGACAAGAAAGATTTATGAAACTTTCTCTAAAGAACTAGCATAGAGCCGATGGCAATTTATATGACATTACAAAATATCACAGATGAGACAGTAAGCTACCCAGAATAGTGGGGAATTTGCTGTTACCAAGAAAATGCAAACTGGGTTGTGCAATTGTTGCATGAGAAGTAAGAATGATGTCAGACACTTTTTTTGCAGACAAAGTATTAGATAACATGGGTCACTGAGATGTCTTCCTCACAATTTTGAGTTTGTAAAAAAAAAAAAACACCAATAAAAGATCAAGTACAGCAAACATCTTACTGGAATAATTAATTAATAACAGTAGGTTATTGGCATAATTGTGGCTTTTTCCACAACTCACCTGTGGAACTCATTCTGTGTCACAGGCTAAAATGTAAGTGAGTGAAACAGAAGATCTGGCCATGGATATCAAGAAAGAATTGAATAATCACTTAAATTGTTTGGAATATATTTAATCTCTTGGGATTAAATATAAGGAAAAATTGAGCTGCTACAGGTACTAAGTACTAAGCATGCTTAGTATTCCTAAGAAGTACTGTTTCAAATATCAATCACAACTGATGTTCTGAAGAAGAAGATGTAGTATCTAACTATGTCTAGCTAAATAATTACAATGAGACAGTAGCGTTAACACTCTTGGCAGATGTGCTGAAGAATGTCATGTGACTAATAGCCCTTCAGGCTAGAAAAAAAATTGGTCATTCCACTGAAAGTCATCAAGTGAAGCTAGAAGTAGTTGAAGCTTTCTTTTGTGATGACAAATTCATGCGAACTACTATAACTTAACAATCTATACACTTCTAAAAGTCTTGTTTCTGTCTCATGCTTTGTAACTCTCAATTGGGTGAAATGATGCATCATAGAACAACAATTTTTGAATCAGTGCACCTTAAATGGGCTAATTTACAGAATGCAAACAAAATCTGGGACCCATGACTCCTGTGGAATTGAAATTTGGCAACATCGTGTCACTTTAGGACAACTGTGC
This sequence comes from Bungarus multicinctus, assembly GCA_023653725.1. Classification (NCBI taxonomy): domain Eukaryota; kingdom Metazoa; phylum Chordata; class Lepidosauria; order Squamata; family Elapidae; genus Bungarus; species Bungarus multicinctus. The sequence goes on from CM042836.1 coordinate 157,085,714, forward strand.
CTTCTAGTTATACTTCCCAGAAACTGTTAGATTGTCTGGTACAAGTCAAAATAAGACAGGCATATCTTCACCCTCTTTCTTATTAACCTCTGGCCTCTGCATCCAATCAACTGGTGGCAAAGCCTGATGGGCAAACATTCACTGGCTGCTTTGGAATGAAGGCTAATATTTGAAAACTCTTAATGGTGGTGGCTGGTGAGGGAGAAATGCAGGACTGATGCAGATACCTATTGGCAAGGTAGATAGGGGGTGCCAGTGATGGATGAGTGAGTCCTCTTTGCGGTCTACCACTTCTTTCCCCCCTCTTTACAACAAAGTGACAGGCAATTCTACAGGTCAACTGAAAAAGAGGAAGAAGATATGGCTTCATAGAGGTTCTCCTGAATAATCAGGACATGGTGAGTATTTGTATTACCTTATACACAAAAGGCAGGTTCATGATTTGGGACCAATAACTAGTACATGGTGAGTATTTGTAAGACCTTACACAGAAAGGCATGAAGGGAATGAAGGGAATGTAAGCCTATATTATATGGGTAAAGAAGACTGACCCAATGGATCACAGGTTGTCTAGTTATATACAAAAATAATGTGACATATTTTTTCTTGCCATGTTGGAGAATGAACACAAAATAAGTTAACCTTTAAATCCATAGATTTCTGACACATATTTTCTCCATCCAGGAATGAACAGGAAGTATAGATCAACCTTCTGGAAAGTGATGAATGTTGTTGACTCAGCCTGGAGAAGTAGCATGTTGAAGACAAAGTTGATAGAAAAGGAGTGGAAATAGACAAAGTTCTAGCCCAGCCTACAACTACAGACATATTATAATGAATTTCCCCAAAAATGTACTAAAATGTTGCTTAAATAAGAGTGGTAATTTTAGAATTCATCAAGTCAATTTAGTTTTATAGTAATCACCCTAACAAAATATGACATTAAGAACCTGTAGAAATATACATTTTCTAAATTCTAAATTAATAGTTCTGCTGTTATTTAAGATTGTAAGTGGGCAAGTCATTTTTCAAAGTTTAATTCTGAACATAGTCCATTATAATATCAAGTTATTATTTATTTATTTTTACATAGGAAACTACTGGTTCAGATGCAGTGATGGTAATATTAGTAATATCCATTTATTACAATAAATATTCATTCTTTTTTTGTCTTGAAAGAAGACAGTCAATTTGGTGTGATGGTTAAGGCTTCAGGCTAGAAACCAGGAAACCATGAGTTCTAGTCCTGCCTTATGCATGAAGCTAGCTGAGTGATCTTGGGCTCTAAGAAACAAGCAATGTTAAACCATTTCCAAAATCTTGCCAAAAACCAAACTGCACGGAATTCTTCAGGCAGTCTCCAGCAGTCAAGACTGATTTGAAGGAACAAAAACAAACAAAGAAACAAAACCCAAAACAATGAATGTATTAATGAATGAATAAATGAATAAAACAGCAAGATCATAGAGTATTCCCAAATAAACTTTCTATGCTTCCTTAACCATTGTAAATTATCTAGCTCAAACAAGATTTTAAATAATTTTTTTGTGAAATTTCGAGTCTTTACCAAAAGCTAATCCATAGTTGTAGGACAACTTATTTTTGTCCTAACTATTTAAACTTAGAACTAACTACCACAGGCATTTTTTCAGTTTATAAATCTGGATAGAATATGGAAGATCAAGTTATGAAAAAAAAATTATATATTTTGGAAATGAAGTTAGGTCTATTTGTTCTTAAAGTACTCACCAAATAAGTTATCTATAATCAACCTGTACAATGCTCTTATTTTAGTTGGCTAAGTTAACTTTTCTCTTTCAACTACCCATTCAATTCATTTTAGTTCATCTGCTGATCATCCAGCACATTGCTTTACAATATAATCAGAGCTAATTCATCAATTCAGATAATTGAGAAAAAAAGTTTTATTTTGAAGAAAGATAGCACAAGAAAATGGAAGAAAAGTATATTTAGTATTTACTTGCGTTTTGTGGAGCAGCTCAATAAAGACATGCTCATATCTGTAGGTAAATCACAAACTGGCCAACACACACTACTAGAAACATAATATGGACTTTTACAACTTGCAACCATAAGATTCACTAGAACTTATTTCATATCTGGTTGTCAGGAATTGCAAAATCCATGGATCTGCTTGTCATGTAAATAGATAAACTTGTTGCAGGTGGGACTGAATGTAGCTGGTTGGTCATATTTAATTGCTAGGCTAAGAACATATTTAAATCACATTATTTGGTTGTGATATTGATTTTCCAAAGAAAGAAGTATGAAAGATTCTTTATTGGGTTCTGAATTTTTAAAGATTTTTCCATAGGAAGAGAGTCATGGCCAATACGATTTTTAACAATAAGCTACATGTATTAAAAGAATCGTAGTTGCGTTTTAATATATAATATTTATTACTGGGGTAAATAATAACCATTTATGAAAACCATAATGAATCAGACAAATTAGTCACTAAACTCATTTTTTATATTTAGACGATAGGTAATGATTTTTCAAAGTCTGAGGCAGCAACATTTCTTAGTCCTACTTAAGTGGAAAAGATGTGGAAATTAGCAGAGAAGATAAAATGCAAATTTGGAACTTTGTGCCAGCAAGGTAAATTCTCTGTGGATCCTTATTCCCTCTCACCCCACTATTTCTTTTTCAAATCCCAGTATTTCAAGACTCCCAATGTCATTTTTCTAAATACTAAGAAAATCTCCTGAGATAAATGGAATAAATCCAGAAGTTTGAGTAGAATAAAAGTTATTTTCCAATCACCTTTGGATAAGGAAAAAAAAAAGGACAGGAGAAAAACAGGATAACAAATCTAAACAAGTACAGCTAGGGCTCTCTATATGAAGAACCTGGTTGCCAGAGAGGATTAACGATTGGGCTCACTGAGTCTGCCCCAAGGCCTTCTTCTCATGCTCCAACTGGCAGAGATTGGGAGATCTACTGCTCTAGTTCTTATTTGTGTTTGGGATGCAGAAAGAAGAAATGTTCCATTTTTAAACCATGTGTGACCATGTGTGTATATGTATTTCTTTTATATAATAAAACAAAGTATTTCCCTGCTTTATAAGGGAAATTGTAATAACATTTAAAAAATCTGAATTTATATATTTGAAAATCCTCAGGCTTAGAAATATACATTTGAGCCAAATATCATTAAATGATATGAATTATTATTAAATGAATGAAAAAGCAGTCTCTTAGCAAAACCTGACCTTGAAACAAGAGTGAACAATTCATTTTGCTTTTTTTCTTTATGCAGATATTTAAGAATCCCAAGGTTCTTTCCACCACATTTCATTCTGGTTTCCCTTGTGTTGGCTGCAATTGCAAAGAGGGTCTCTATGAAGTCAGAGGAATTTGTATCTCTCTTTGTTTTCATTATCATCATTGCTTTGGAAGTATCTGCTGATTCATGTCAGGCTGTAGAGTTAGGGTTAGGCTGTAGCAAAAGTGGTAGTACTGTAGTAATCTTCTACTCAGTTATTAAAGACGACCAAACCCCCACTACCACCAAAACCCAAACCAACAACAAACCCAAACCAAAATAGATAAAGGTTTAGGAATTTAACTCGAAATATTCCAATTCAATCCCTGGATGTCCATCTTACCTACTATGCAGCCAAATTTGATGGTTTATTCTAATTAGTTAGAAATCACTCAAATCCAACCTGGACAGTGTACAGAAAGCAAAAAAAAAAAAACAGATAAAGCATAAAACCACACAGATTCCCTTAACTAAAACAAACTTAAAAACAACACAAATCAAACAAACATCAAAAATATCACAATATGTTAACTGGGAACAAAGCCAGGTTTTAAGAGTTGCCCAGAACCCTTGGAGAGAGTACACTTTTCTTATCTCTGAGAGGATGCTGTTTCAGAAAGTGGAGCTACAACAGAGAAACCATGCTTCCTAGGCCCCACAAGGATGGTAATGATTTAATAGAGGGGACCTAGAGAACACCCACTGCTGGAACGTATTGGCAAGCAGAAACTGTTGGAGAGAAGCAGTTGCTCAGATATCCAGGCCCAATGCCATGTAGAGCATCATAGGTAATAATCAACAGTTTGAATTTCACCTGGAAGCCAAACATGCAGCTTGTGTAGCAATGATGATACATGGGTACATGTAAAGGTCCCCATTATTGCTTGCACCACTGCATTTTGAACCAGCTGTAATTTCTGTATTATCTTCAAGAGCAGTCCCATGTAGAGTGCATTTCAACTGCGAAGCGGACAGGGCATGAGTAACAATCTGAAGAGCCCCCTAAATGATGAAAAGGCACAACATCAAACGAACCCATGCAAACAAAGGCCCTCCTAGCCACAAGCACTAGCTGTGAGTCCAGAAGGATTTCCAAATTGTGCACCAGAATGGAGAAGTGTAGCCCCATTCAAGACCAATAATGGTAACATCTCCAAGAAGAAAAGATGGCTATCCTGATATTGATCATAATGAATCCAGGCATGGCAGATGACCTCATGCAGTGGTTTCATGTAGATGTTAAACAAGAGAGGGGAAAGCATTGATCCCTAAGGTACCCCATACAGGAGAGGCATAGACATTATCTCTTTCCCACTGTCAATATTGACGGGAACTGACTACTCAGGAAGGATGTGATTCACTGAAGCATAGTATCTCCCACTCCTAACACCTGCAGATAATCCAGAATAATATTATAGTTGATGATATCAAAAGCTGCAGAGAGATCAAGGAATGCTAGGATATCTGTACTACCTCCATAAAGATATGGTTAGTGGAAACAGGAAACAGATATTCTGAAAAGGCATTAAATTCTCCGGAAAAGAATGCTAACAAACACATTCAGCATTAAGATTTATCTATTTTTAAGAGCCATGGTGGCGCAGTGGTTAGAATGCAGAATTGCAGGCCTGCAGCCTGGAGTTTAATCCTGAAAGGACTCAAGATTGACTCCACCTTCTATCTTTCTGAGGTCAGTAAAACAAGGACCCAAATTGTTGGGGGCAATATGCTGACATTTATAAACCACCCAGAGAGTGCTGTAAAGCGCTATGGGGTGGTATGCACGTCAAAGTGCTATTGCTATTAAGATTTATTTCACAGGGACCTGAAATATTCTCTTGAATTTGTAATCTAGTAATAAGAGATGTGCTGCTGATTTTAAATTTTGAAAGGGCTTCCTATGAAAAGAGCAAATGATAAAACCACAAGTGCAAGTCTTTGTGGCTGGGAATCTTTTCAGTCTGGATTTTCAGGCTGTTATCATATCTGCCTGGGTAATAACTTATTCAGAAAAGGAAAATGAAAAGAAAGGGGGAAAAAAATCTCACCTGACATCAAGGCAGCTTTCATTTCACATGGGTGTGCACGTGTGTGTCTTCTGCTTCATTTTGTGTGTGCAATGTGGGAAATTCGCGGATTTTCAGTCCATTAAAACACATTTCAGAGTCATGTTGTTTGAAGTTACTTTACTTCAGAAACAGCTCTTTTCAATTAACTCTGAAGCCTCTTTCAACAGCCGTTCATAAATAGGCCAACATCAATGGCATGCTCTGAGTCAGTGTGTATCTCTAATGGAAATGCACAATGGGCCGAGCTCCATGCCTGCAGGGAGAACATCTTCCATTTCAGACACAGTCAATGAGAGGTTTTGCCAGCTATTCTAGGTCTTTCTCTCACTCTGTCTCTGTCTCTCTCTCTCTCTGGTCTCAGCTTCAGCTCATAGTTGATCAATGGCTGTGCTTTTTAATTACACTGTACGGTAATGATTTGTCACTCGTTGAAAGGGGATGTTCTTTTGAGTCAGCATGAGTTGAACCAATCCAAAGAAGGAAGAAGAGTTTCATTTTTATAGCAAGTGGCAAAGGGCATGGCACGAGGAAGATACCCTCTGGAAGGCCTATCCCATTAGGTGAGATCTCAGATAGGAAGAGAGGATGTGAAAGACTGTCGACTTTAAAAGAGAAACAGGAGATACAAAAGAAGAAAAATCTGTAAGGGCTGCAATTAAGACAGATGCCAGCAAACTGTCCCTCTCTGATATTCTGAATTACAACCCCGGAATTCCTCCCTAGACAACATGCTGGACAATATCTGGAGAAGAGAACCACATGTGAGTCAAAGGGACTAAGTTAGATCTGGCTAGGCTGGGTATAGCATGGGAAAGGGCTCATGATAATAACAAGAGGTTTGAAAGAATTTGATGTTTATACAATGTACCATCTTCATTTAATTTCTCAGTTTCCCTGTCCTTTCATTGTAATCTTTACTTTTTAAAAACTCTCATAAAAATCCCCATTTTCTATTAGAAATCTCCCAAATCCACACTTTCTATTCTAGAGCAAGATCTTAAAAAAAACAAAAAACAAAACAAAATAAACCATTAACGTGGGGATGACATTGAAATGAAAGAGCCCGTCTTGATATGATGCAGGAACTTTGGAGATTTGGAAAGATCTCTCTTTCAGGCTGGAAGAGTCCCCAGCACAAGCCATAACTGTGGTATTGGAAGCCCATTGCAGTCTATCCATCCCAATGCAGGAGATCTTGAAAATTGTGCATCTTCTCATCCACCTGCCTTTTAAATATACTAGTAAATAACCATTAAGAGACCATTTTGATTTTTCTTAAGTTTGAGTAATCTCTTTCTACTGTTTTCTCTTCAGTTCTCTCTTTTACCATCTAAGGGTGTTAAGAATAAGCAGAGAGATTCAAGGACAGGAATGGTGGTTGATGATAAAAATATCCTGAGGGGATGCCACTGTGAATCAATACCATGAACACATACATTGAGCTTTCTGCTCACGAGAGTTAAGTGGGTACAAGACATTAAGCTCCATCTCCCAATTTTAAAAAGTAGGCATCTGTTTTGAAGAGATTACAGTGGTTTGCTGTCTTTGGTATTAAAGTTCATTTTTAATAGGCCAATTCTAGAAGCATCGCTACTCCATAATATCCAAGAAATCAGTAGAAGACAGAGAGAGAAAAGAGAAAACTGTCCAAACAGGGGAAACTTAGATTAGGTTAGAATGAACGGTGATGTTTCTATTAAATTAATTACTGGAAAATATTAATACTAATGGACCAGAATATTGTCCCCAATTAACCAGAAATATTTGTTTAATTAAAAAAAGCAATACAAAAGAGGCATTATGTCACAGGAGAACAGGAGAACAGGCTGCTTAGCAAAAAATGCAGGCACCTGTGTTGCTTTCTTTTCTCCCAGCTGAGCCTTCTTCCTAGCATCAGCATGGCAGAGTTGCCAATAAAGCAGTAACCTTGACACAGGTTTAGAAAGAGATGGGGGGGGGGGGGGAGAATGGCGGAAATGCATAATTTGCATTCTGCAGCCATCAACAGGATACAGCAGCCAAACAAAAGAAAACAATTTTTTCTTCAGAAGGAGTGGATGGTCCAAAACAAGAGAGAGGAAAATAAGTATATTAGTCTAGCAAGACAAATCACATCAAAAAAAAGTGCAAGAGTTCTACATGCTGGCTATTAACAGAAAAGGAAAAAAAAATGCAGAGAGAGGGGACTTAAGATAGAACTAGCTTAAGAATATTTTTTAATGCTAATAATGATTCTTTATTAGTAATAGCGTAGAGCGTAGTATATTGATGATAGATTAATAGGTCAGAGAATAATAGGTAAGAATAATAGAATATAATATACTATAGTAAAAGTATATAGAACATGATATAAACATTATCGTATCATGAGGAATTCTGGGAGTTGAAGTCCACAAGTCTTAAAATTGCCAAGGTTGGAGACCCCTGGTATAGAGATAGAAATAGCACTTAGACTTACTGTAAATATACCACTTTATAGTGCTTTCCAGCCCTCTCTAAGTGGTTTACACAGTCAGCATATTGCGCCCAACAATCTGGGTCCTCATTTTACTGACTTTGGAAGGCTGAGTCAACCTTGAGCCAGTGAGAATGGCAGTTGGCAATCAGCAGAAGTAGCCTGCAGTACTGCATTCTAACCACTGTGCCTCCACTGCTCTTAGCCTTAGTAGCAGTAGTATAGGAAGCTTTTACATCACTTTAATATATTTGTTGTTTTCAGAAAAATGAAAAACCCCTATAGGGAGATATAAAGATATAAAGAAACCATCTGTACAGAGTCCGGTACTTTTTTTTTTCTCTCTTAAGAGAGAGTCTGGGGCAATCTAATAGGGTACAATTTAAAAAAGAACTTGTGATAATATTAATAATGTTTGTTTCTTGAATCACAGTATTATTCTTGATACAAATAGTACTTAACAGAGAATACTATATTAAATATTTTTTCAGATGTGAGTCCCCATGAACTCATAACCTGTAATGAGCTTATAGCAAATGTTGGCAACTTTTTTCCTTCAAGGATTGTACTTTTTTATTTTTATTTTATTTATTTGTTTATCAAACATGTACAAGATAACAAGTAGAAGTATGAACAAAACAGGAATAACGGAAGTAAATACAGATGAATGGGGACTGTAAGACAGGGACGCTTGTGCACGCTGATGCGCTTATGCACACCCCTTTAAGGACCTCTTAGGAATGGGGCGAGGTCCATAGTTGACAGTTTGAGGTTGAAGCTATGAGGGGTTGAGGCTGTAACAATGGAATCAGGTAGTGCATTCCAGGCGTTGACCACTCTGCTGCTGAAGTCATATTTTCTGCAATCGAATTTGGAGCGGTTTACCTTGAGTTTCTATTGGTTGTTTGCCTGTGTATCATTGTGATTGAGGCTGAAGAAGTCATTGACAGGCAAGATGTTATAGCAGACAATTTTGTGAACTATGCTTAGATTGGACTGCAGGTGGCACAAATTGTCCAGGCCCAAAAAATTTTTTGAAAGAAAAAAATAGTAGAGCTTCTGAGGACTGAATAACCAAATAATATAGAAGCTTTATTAGAGTGGACAAGGCTGAATTTTTCAGTCTATTATTTCATTGAAGGAGTTTAAAACTTTCCATTATATTTTTTTTTAAATGAGTGGGGACTCAGATACAGCACTGCTGAAAATTGTGATTTTGCCACCAATTCTAACGGCTATAAAAATCAGGCAGGTTGTCTATCCTAAATATAAAATAATCTATTTTATCTATTATTCATATAATCAATTGATTAAAAAAATTCAGTACAGCTGCATGCATATCTTCTCAAACCACAACAGTAGTTAATATGAGCTGAAGATAATGAGGTGCACAACATAGTCAGATATGTTTTCTGCTATTATTCCATAAATATTCTCAAAAGAAGGTCCTGGATAGTGTTCCCCAACTGGATCTGCTGAAGTTGTGTTTTGTGGATTGGTAGTCCAAATACCATATACCTGGAAGGCACTGGTCTAGGGAAGACCATCCATTAAAAAAACATATATATACAATAACACTGATAATCTTTCCAAGACTCCTTGGTGTTTAAGATGCTCTGACACTGATTACAATTGTAATTTCTAAAGAGATTTCCTTTAAGTTACTTATGCAGCTAGAAGCATTAGAATCACTCTCATTTTCTTATTATGGAGTCAACCAGGATATCAGTGAAGATGAATCAACTGACACTTAATGAAAACCAATAAAGAGAACTGTCAAGACTGGGATGAGATAGTTTGTCCATAGGAGGGGGATGCTCTAGTATTTAAAAGTTGCATTGGAAAGCCAAGTAGTTTCTGTTGCAAGGAAAAATCCAGGTTCAAATGTCCCCAAATCCACTTGGTCCTATGAAGATCACATTCCAGCCTATTCTCAGCATCCAGGTCCCTACAGAGTCTAGTCCACTGTTTATTTAGATGCAAATGGGACCCCCCATTCCCTCAAGGATGAATTCATCACTATCATATGCCATCTCTTTTGCAACCCAGGAGGACCATGGATTTAAAATGCAATAAGTACACTCAGAGTTTTGTGGATCCTACAAAAGTGTTGTAATTCATCAGGATCCACAGAAGCAAACTCTCACCAGATCGAACTCTTTACATCAGACAGTGCTTCAGTCAACCTCATAGGACTTGCACAGTTAAAGTCCAAATCTCAGTGGATCCAAGCAATTTATCCAATGGATGTAATGAGAAATCCTCATATGGGGCCTTGCAGTGAGCAAGTCATTTTATAGTGGGCCACCAGGTTGCAATCCATGAGAATAATAAAAGCAGCAAAAGCACTATGGCTCTTCTTATTGCCACATTGCAATATCTTTTACTTATGCCTTCTTGGATGTTCTCTTTGTTTTCCTTCAAAGTTACTCTAGCACTCTCTTCTGCTATCTCCTAGAATTCCCTTGAAAATGAAGTGGAATGTGGACAGCTGGTGAAAGATTAATCTGTCCTGCACATGTGAAAAGTAGGACTCTAGTATACTGTAGACTCAAGTGCCAAATCCTTAAATTAGTGGTGCCTTATGCTGATGGTCATCTGAAGACTGCACTTTCAAGTGATAATATATGACTAAGCCTATAACATCAGTCCATAGTTTACAGCTTATAATGACTGCCTTGTATCTACCCTAACCCTAAAATAATAATAATAATAAAAATTAGCAAGAGGATTAAAAACCACTGAGATCTACAGATGCAAAGCTCTGGGCCTTTGGCTCTCTGAATGGAGTAAATTTGTTAATTGAGGCAATTGATTTTTCTTAGGAAATAGTAGCAATGTCTAATTCATTAAAGCCTAAAGCAATATCCTTTGGGCAAAATGGGGTCACTCCATTCCTAACCTTTTAGTGAAGTATTAACAATTTGGAGTCATTTCGGTGCATATCTTAAAAAGTGCTACATTAACAAAAACAGGCTTGAATAGAGCAGAGAAAGAAAAGTTCAACACATAGACACCCACTTATGGTAGGTGTGTATGCACACTCCATACACACATACAGATGCATACATATACTGTATGGCCTCCAGCTCCTGTCCTTCTTTTCTGCAGCATTTTAAGGTCTGTGTTTAATATTGCCAAGCCCACTTGAGTGATAAATGCAACTGTATAAAATTACTTATTACAAGCTGTCATGTTGCCTCACTCACACTGCAAGGCTGGAGGCACTGGTACATAAAGGCTTAGCATCTCCACCTTGACAGCACCGGCTTTAAAATAAAATGCTTTCAGTCATGAATACAAAACATAATTTACCTACTCATAATACTTCACTTCAGAAAGCTCGTGCCGCTACCATCAAACCTTTACTGGGGCAATGCACCGTCAAACCAACTCATTCCAGCTTGTCAGTTTACCTGACAGCAGTTTTCCGTTGACTCACCTTTGGAGAAAGTTAAGCAGTTTGCTTTAATTACCCAACCCTCCCTCCCATGTTGTTTTTGCTTTCTCTTCTCCTCAATTGTCTCCCCAGTCCAAAGTATTTAACTAGTGCTGTAACCTGCTCTCCATTCTACTATTGGTTTGGCTACCCAAGCAGCCTCATACCTGGCTGGCCACTCTCCTTCCTTCCTTCCTTCCTTCCTTCCTTCCTTCCTTCCTTCCTTCCTTCCTTCCTTCCTTCCTTCCTTCCTTCCTTCCTAGCACAGGACTTTCAAAGCCTGTGCATTCCTCCCTGAGCATGGCACACCATGCTGAAACACAAAAGCTCCCACTGAGCTCTTGGGATGTCAGCTGGATTGAAATAGGATGTGAAGGTTCCCCGGACCCCCTCTGGGGGAGAACTGATTCATTGCGACTCTCTTTATTGTTGGCCATGATGCGTACAGGATGTGAAATTCCCATCTGCACTGGTGTCTGCCCACCAGCCACCCTGCTCTGGTGCTCGGTGCCATTGGAACAGACCTGCAGATGCCTCCCATGAGCCCAAATCTTTTTGACAAGGTTCACATCCAGTTAAGGCCCAAAGTGCTTGTGCTTGTCAGTTGGGATAAAGAAGGAAGAAAGTAATCTCCCTCCTCCCTGCCCTCCTGCCTGCTTATTTTCCCCTTCTCTGAAAAGAAAATCTGAATTGCCAAAGGAAATATTTTTCTTGTTCTCTTTCCCCTCGTAGCCTGACATTTCTCAGTCCCCTAGGCCCCACCCGCAACACACCTCTCTCCCCAGAGAGGCAATTGATGAAGAAGTTCAGACAGATAGGCCAAACTATGGCTTTTTGTTTTGCTTGGTTGCAGATGGTTTCATCCCTGTGCTCTGCCACCTTCTTTTACAGGATAACATAGAGTTGGAAAGAAAAGGAAGAATTTGCTGCCTAGGCATAACCTGATGATGGCAGAGATCTACTTCTGGGAGCTTTCTGCCGAAGATCACCTCCTGCTGTCTGAGTTATAGACCCTAACACATTTGCTTATCTCTTTGTGAAAAAGAGACTCCTTTATATTTTTATCTCAAGGCCTTCATAAGCTGGGAAGCAACTTCCCAAAGCAAATATGCATATATGTTTTTTTTAAAAAAACCCATTATTTTATTCAACTCAACTTTCTCTTTGCTATCATCACTAGTCTGTTTATATCAAAGATTTTCTATCATCTCTGTAAAACAACTAGAGGGAAATAATTCCAGGGCAGGGAAACATGGGATCTCTCTTATCTGTGAACTTTCCTTTCTCTAGGCCTCCTTGTACTTGAAACCTCAACATAGACAATGTCCTGCTCAGCAGGACAACCTGCTAAGAAATATATTCAGACACAATAATAGCTTGACTATGTGCAACATCTTGTGAAACGGAAAGAATGAATGTTTTCTGCCTTAGCCTGGTTTTAAAAAGTGTTATCTTCAGGCAGAGTGCTTTAAGATGCCAAAAAATGCTAGTGCCAAATGAAGATTGAAAAAAAGAACTTCTTTGAATTTAATGTGGAGGTTATAAAAGAATTAATTAGTCTCCATTGGGGCACAACTGGCTATAAATTGAAAAGCCAGAACATCTAGAGGAAGGCAAACAGCAACAACTTTAAGGGTGTTAACTACATTGCAAGGGAAGCAACTATTGTCAACCATGAAGGATTTCCCCAATTTTAATCAAATCCTAACCAAATATGGAATATTTCTATGAATTACAGTAGAAAAATGAAGCATTTGGAGAATGAAGCATCCCTAGATCCCCAAATATCTGATAATTACAGACAGTTCAGCAGGACGCTTTATAGAGTAGTATTAGTACCTCCCTTGATCTTGATTGTATCTTCTGTTAATGCAATTTAGGATTGCATTAGCTTTTTTGACTGCCACCTCATACTTTGTGGCATATTGCAAGCTAGATACCTCTGTGGGAACAATTAATAGCTGCAGCCAAGAAAGCATGCTTCTGAGATAGAAGTCCATCTCCTGTTTAACTGTAGAGACAGAGCAGTTGTGGAAGAGTCCATTAGGAGCTTAGAGGAGCGCCTCTTCAAGCCTTTGTGGTAATCTAGGGGCTCTCTGCACCAAGGACCAGTCTATAAAGATTTATTTATTAGATTTATATACCATTTTTCATTCAGGAGCTCCAGATAGGGTACATCAAGCTCCCTCCTCTGATTTTTACCCATAACAATCCAGTATGGTAGGTTGTGTTGAGGTGTGTGTGTGAATGACTAGTCCCAAAGCGAACTTCTCTGGGTGAAGGCAGATTGCAACCTAGGTCTCCCCATTTCTGGTCCAGCACCTCAGCCTCTACATTATGCTAGTATAGTATTGTATAGTAACGATGGGCTTCATTTATAACAGTCTGTGGTGCCTAGGTGAGCATTATTTGCATGGATCAGAACCCTTGTTAAGAGTCTGAACTATATATTTTAGAGATCAACATATAATCCCAGAAGCTTTTTAATGGCAGTGTCCCATCTGCCAGCTCCATCGGCAAATCTTCCTCTGATCAAGTTTTGCCATATACTTCACGGAATTGTTCTGTAAATTTTGGTTTCCTCTATTGCGTGTTTACTTCTTAGGAATGTGAGAAGTTGTGTTTCTTTGAGGGAAAAGTGGGGAAAGGGCTGAGCTTGGCCCATCAGTTCAACGTTACATGAAAATTATGTAATTCAGTAGAAAATTTAAAATATTTACAATTTCAGATGAAAACGTGATAGTTAAATTGTGTTTCCTTTTTTGTAAAATAAAATTGGTAAGTAGGTTAAGATTGCTATTTGTAAAATATTATTGCTAGAAGATTTACTTGCAACTCCAAGTAGATTGAAGCCACTCTCTAATTTTAGGGTGTTTCTATTTCAAACTGATAAAGACCCCAGCATATGAGCTTGGTATTAAAAATATTAATTTCTCACCCAAATTTCTCTAAATGATACATGCAAGAGTTATAAATCAGTAACAACAAAACTATCATGCAATTCAACAATATTTGACAGCCTAAAATCACCCACCCTATACCTTCCAAAAAGGAAAGTTTTTTTTTCATATTTCAGCAGAGGTTTGTGGTACTTATTTCCTCTTCCTCTTACAACAATCTTTCTAGGTAGATTTGACTTGAAAACAATGACTAGAAAAGACATATATTACTGTTCTACTATACATTAAGACTTCATCAGGAGTATTTACTGAGCAAGTCTCCAACCGACATCTGACTAAATAACTACTGTATTAAAATTGAAATATTTCTATACCAAGTCATGCTGAAAGCTATCTCTCAGTATGTAACCCAAATATTTGCCAAATAATGAGAAATCAATGCCTTCTGAGAGTAACATCTACTTTAGCCATTGCTGTCAACCTACTGCACTGCAATATAATACTTCTGAGAATTATTAGATAACTCCAGTGGTGGGATTCAATTTTTTTTACTACCGGTTCTGTGGGCGTGGCTTGGTGGGTGTGGTGTGGCTTGGTGGGCATGGCAGGGGAAGGATAGTATAAAAATCTCCATCCCCTCCCTACTCCTGGAGGAAGGTTACTGCAAAATCCCGCTCCAGCCCACTAACCTGCTTTCCAGCTTTGTTCTCCTGTGCAGGGCAATAAAAGAAGACCCTGTCGATTAGCTGGGACTTGGGAGGCAGAGAATAGATGGGGGTGGGGCCAGTCAGAGGTGGTATTTGCAGGTTCTCTGGACTACTAAAAGTTTCTGCTACCAGTTCTCCAGAACTGATCAGAACCTGCTGAATACCACCTCTGGATAACTCCCTCTTCACTTTTATGCTCTCTGGATGGATTTAGAACAAAAATAAAAACAAAAAACAGAAAGCAGAACTGTTTTCATATAGAATATCTAGAAATATTTCAGAAAGGATCATTGCCCACTGTATTTTTGTAATATTATTATTGCTAATGCTTTGCAATCATCCAGATTCAGTCTCAGGTTAAAATGTTTACGTAGCTAATAGCTTCTTAAAAGTTCATTGCAAAGTATAATTGAACAAAATACAACGCATTTAATATGGTGCATAAAATGTTCAGTTGGATTTTAGGGAATCACATCACAGGGGAAGATCAAGCATCAGATCTGAACACTATTTTGCTGTGGATTTACAATATCCCAATATTAAAAGAGAAATTTTATCAAAAGTTTATCACTATGGCAATTTTCTACACTGTATATACATTATGTTATGAAGCTTGTTCAAACTTTGGTAATGGCAATTTTCTACACTGTATGTACATTATGTTATGAAGCTTGTTCAAACTTTGGTAATGGTATTGTTTGCACATGTGGATAATGAAAACTTTGTGATAGTGAAAGAGAGGGCCTGCACAGATTGAAATAACTGACAGGCCTACTTTTTAATCAAGAGGAACAATTACAGATGTGGTATTCAGCCAGTTCTGACAGGTTCTGGAGAACTGGTAGTGGAAATTTTGAGTAGTTCAGAGAACCGGCAAATACCACCTCTGACTGGCCCATCCCCATCTCTTCTCTGTCTCCCAAGTCCCAGCTGATCAGCTGGATCTTCTTTTGTTTGCCCTTCACAGAACAGAGTTGGAAAGCAGATTAGTTGGGTGGGAAGGGAATGGGGATTTTGCAGTATCCTTCCCCTGCCAAGCCCACCAAGCCATGCCCACAGAACCGGTAGTAAAAAAAAATGAATGCCACCACTGAACAATTAATCTAGAGCAGTTGTCTCTCAAACTTGATAACTTTAAGATATGTGGACGTCAACCCCCAGAAGTTACTCAATTTGAGAAACAATGATCTAAAGCTTTCCTATTATGGAACTTTTTGCCTACAGCAAATGACAATGTACTGAAAAGGAGAACATTTAATTTCTACAACAATGAATTTGTTTATTCCAAATGACCATAGTGATTATGAGGAGAGTTAAAATTTTGCCATGGGTGAACAGATTTCTTTTTTCTTTTTTGCCACTATACACAAATCAAAACAAATAGGTAAAAATATTGAAGTATGTCTAAAACAACAAGAAACACCTACAGTTACTCATTGTTTTGCAATTTGGCAGCTTTTTGTATAAAAGGGCACTCTACAATGTTTGCTGTCTTTATCAGTACTGTACACCAAACAACAAGTAATAAAGAATCCTTTTTACTCACTCCAATTTTGCTAAGGCAGTCTTTCATTGAAAAATATGAAGCCTATTCATCTGAAAAATGAAACTTTCCCCCCCAATGGTCTTAGTTAAAGATCAATGATCAGCCTGGTATCTGGGGTTTAATAGTTGCCTATTTGGTATACAAACCTAATTTGATTTAAATGAAACAAAAAACTTGAAACATATCACATGTAAGCCTTGCCTTTTCACATATTCACAGCTTCCTGTATATTTATAGAATAATTGGTTACTGACCTGAACTATTGTTATTTACTAAATTGATACAACTGGGACGCTATCTTGTCATCTCTCCCGCAACTCCTTGCAATTATGTGTGTTTATTACATAATACAAAACACGAGCATGATGCTAAACATATGATGCCAAAACCACAATATCATCCTAATTTATGAGACATTATACAAAGCCTTCTGAACGCATTGAAAGTCACACCCCATAATTTCAGCCAAAATGGCCTTTCCTGAATGAAGGAAAATATATGTATCCCAGGATAATGTTGCAGGATCCAAGGTGAGATGGTCACTGGGACCAAAGTTTTAGTCTTCCAAGCTTTTGGACTCATGCTGAAGTCCATCCTATGTGTTGCATTTATATGATACCTGGTGGTGTGTGGCTTTTGGTGGCCATACTAATGTCCTTTGGCCATGTTAATTGGGGATTATGGGAATTGAAGTTCATGCCACCTGGATGCGGAAAAATGGAATCCCCAAAAATGATGCTTCCATCTTCCTTCTGGATGGTAAATGAGGCCATCTATGTTAGTCTTGACTTTGATCATTCCACTACAATCGTCACGTCTTCAGGCAAAAGTTTGAAGAGGGTTCATCTTGAGTGGAATACACAAAGAATCTTCCACATAATTTGAAACCCTGCATAGTTCATTACCCCAAATGTGGAAATGAATTATAAGTGCATTCAATCAAACACACCAAGAACCTTCCGCTTTCTATTTCATTTTCTGAAAAGGCAGTAGGGGATGAGACTAACCTAAACAATCCAGCTTTCTGGAGCTGTGAAGCTCTTCAAATTGTTAGCTCCAAACACAATTCAGAGAGGCACAGATGTTGTACCTGTCAGCAACTCTTTGAAACAGCCCTCCTTCCCTTGGATTGTGCAGCAGCTCCGAAGGGCAATTAAACAATCCAGGGAAAAGAAGCTGATGCTTTAGGGGGCTGAGATATGGACTAGAATAACCTGAGCATCTCTGAATGCTCCAAAGCACTTTTTTTGCCTTCACATCAGAAACATTGCACAGTCCTACTGTTTTCCCTTGACATATTGTGAAGGCATGAAGGAGAATGTCAGAAGAGCACACACTGCATGGATACCCTATGCCTTTATTTTTATTTGATGTAAATTATTATGCTTTGGGACTTTCAATTTTCTCTTCCTCATGTTGTATTTTGGATGATAAAAGATGTGCTGTACTGTAGGTGGTATTTCTTTTATATGCAAAAATATATATTGATGCAAGAATTTATTATGTTGAGGCATGTGGTCCAATCCTATATGTAGCCAGGAAAACCCCCATCACTCTCACTAAACATTATTCTCATGTAAATTTGTCTTGAACTTCATCCTTTTTCATTTAATCCTATTTATATTAATTCACCTTTGCATTCCACATTTATATGCTTTAGTAGATATGAATGCCTTCACCCAGCCATGTTATCAGTTCACCAAATCACAAGGCAAAGGTGTAATCATAATTTTAAAAATGACTTCCTTTTGTGTCCATTCAAAAGAGCAAAAGGCAGTCAATCAACCAGCTGACTGGCATTGTAGAACAGAAAATTCAGTAGGATCTTAGTTTTCTTTCACATTTCATTGTATACATAATAACGAATACTTGCAAATTTCAAGAGGCAATGCAACAATCCACATGTGCAATGTATTGTAATTGGCCATATGCAAGTATCATAGTTGCTCCAGTTAAAGACTCCCATCTTTCCCCATCTGCCTGAAGAATTGGCACACTATTACTAAGCCACCTGGGGGTAGATGGGTGAGTGGGTTGGGGAAGGGGAAATGCTCAGCCCATCATCATTTCTCATTATTGTACCCTATGACTATCATTAAGTGTTGTACCTTATGATACTTGATGAATGTATGTTTTCTTTTATGTATACTGAGAGTATTTGCACCAAGACAAATTCCTTGTGTGTCCAATTACACTTGGCCAATAAAGAATTCTATTCTATTCTATTCTATTCTATTCTATTCTATTCTATTCTATTCTCATAGCAGTTTTTACCATCAGCAGAATTAGTTCCTTGAAAAAAAGAAGGATTAATTTGTTTTAATTATTGTATGGCCCTCTTTGGGTTTGCTAAATGTGCTGTAGTTTTAAAACTGTCAGTTTTTAAAGCAATATCTGCTTTCAGAAAGTTATATATTTTTAAAATGGGATCAAACTTCTGGAAAAGTTTGCATTGTACAGCATGTCTGACTTGATTGCTCTGTTTCCAAGGTCATCTGAGAAATGTCTATTTGTGATTATTGGAATAAGAACTAGGGTGTTCCCATCCTCTATACCAGGGGTTTCCAACCTTGGCAACTTGAAGCCTGGCGGACTTCAACTCCCAGCTTTGCTGGCTGGGGAATTCTGGGAGTTGAAGTCCGCCAGGCTTCAAGCTGTCAAGGTTGGAGACCCCTGCTCTATGCCACCAGATTGAAATTGACAGATGTGACATTCAGGATCATGACAAATGGATTGTTTTGCCAGTTATTTTCACTGAGATTAGTTCCTGCTGGGATGATCAGCTCCCACACTCGCTTTTACTTGGCACTTGACCATTTTCTAGGTTCTTTCTTGAGCATGGACATCTGCTGTAGCCACATAAACCCATTCTGCTGGTTTGAAGGGCCATGTATAGTCCTGCTTTATGGAAGTTGTCCAAGCATCATGTACCCCTGGGTCTATGCAGCTTAGCAATTCAGCAGCCTTGGTTACACTTGATGAACAAGACTGCCATTAGTGATCTTGCCTGCTTTTCCAAAGGGACACCCACAAGCCCAGACATACACACACATGCGTTCCCTGTTTACTGAATGCCTGAACGCAAGGCTATTTCAGATGGCTGTCTTGCTGGAGACATATTGGCTCTGTGGAATGTGTTCAGTTCAATGTATTCTTTAACTACCTTAATGCTGCAGTGCATTCTGAGGCTAACCTTTAGTTAAGGACAAAAAGTGTAAACTTTTGTAAATTACTGCCAATGCAACAAGAGTACTTCCTCTAGTGGCCTGAGAAAATGAGATTTTAAGCATTTTAGTTTTATTTATATGACTGCCTAGCACATGGAAATCAGAGCAGATCTCCAGATTGTGGTTGTCATATCTATGACGCTGGGGCAATAATTCTCAATGAGACCAAAGGTTTGCTTGTTTGTGTTTGGGTATTGTATAATGCCTTTAGCATGAAGGCATTTCACAAAATTAGATTACAGGGGGAAAAAAAGAAGATAATGTGAGAATCTCATCCTGTTCCAAGCATTATGGGAAAAGAGATGAAAAGCTTGGTGTTGTTTACCACAAAATATGTCAGTTGTTGCAATGATTAGAGTGTGATGAGATGGGAAAGGAAATCATCCTAAGCCATGTGGGTTAATACATAAAGAAATCATTGACGAGGGTGTTTTACAATTTAGCTACTCTGAAATAATCACATGTTAGTTCACAATTAGCAAATTGTAGGAAGGCATACCATGCTCTATAGCTTAGAAAAACCACAGACTATCTTTCTCAGCATCATAAGGCTATCAAAAGCTCATGACGAATATATCATTTGAAATGCCTCAGTGGGAAATGTACATATCCCAGAGTCTGCATGAGTGAGTACATATATGCATTCAGCAATGAGCAGTAACTCAATATTCTAAAAATGCTTCAGGATATCTAATAACTTGATTTGCTGATGCAGTTCTGAGGCTGTTCAAAATTTCATCCCCATAACCCACAGAAGCTAAATCATTTGACCAGCTGCCGGGACAAGCTGCATTATAGGTTAAATGCATCCTTGCCAAAAGTAACTTTCCTCAGTAGCAAACAACGTGGTATGTGTGTGTGTATGTGTGCGTGATTTTTCATTTGGTTTATAGTTTCGATACTAATCACATTGCATACACAAATATGTTTTTTTTTATGCTCCATTCATTAAAAATTATGTTAAGTATAATTACATTGTTTTAATGCTAAGCATGACTTCAGTTTAAAGAACATGCAGCCATGGTGACGCAGTAGTTAGAATATAGTATTGCAGGTTGACTCGGCCCACTGCCAGGAGTTCAATCCTGACTGGCTCAAGGTTGACACATCCTTCCATCCTTCAGAGGTCAAAAAAATGAGGACCCAGATTGTTGGGGGCAATATGCTGACTCTGTAAACCGCTCAGAGAGGTCTGCAGAGCACTGTGGGGTGGTATATAAGTGCTATTACTATTGTTATAAAGTTTTTCATTGATAATATCAAAGAAATGGGTCATGAGTGCAAATGGTGAGACACATGGTTGCTGCAAGAATTATAGGCACAGCTTTCTTCATGTTGACAAATGATAACTTTGGCTGGAACCTGGCTGTTGTGTAAAATTCAGATGAGATTAAGCTTTCTTCTTGCATGCAGGGGTTAATGCTGTTCCAGATATAACCTGCAATAGCTAACTAGAGCTATTCTAATACTTGAGAAAATAAAATTTGTAAATTTATCTCCCTATTAAAAATTACAACCAGTAAATAGCCATAAAGTACTAAATGGATGAATTAGTCAAGTACAATTTTTCTCACAATTGGTTTTTTTCTATTTTGTATTTTTGGAAGTCCTCAATTATGCTTTGTAAGGATTCAATTTTAGAGTTCCATTCTTTAAGAAAGAGATCAGTTACAACAGTCTTTCTCAACTGTGGCAGCTTTAAGATGCATGGACTTCAACTGCCATGCTCTTGAAGCTTCATATGCTGGTTAAGAAATTCTGAGAGTTGAAGTCCAAACATCTTAAAGTTGTCAAGGTTGAGAAATGCTTAAACAGCTAACAAAAACCATCCTTGCTAATAAAATGTGCATGAGTGACTGACAATACAATAAAATGCATTTAGCACCTTTCTTCATACTAGGTCCCTAGAATTAAATAAAGAGAATACATGTTTAATTGAAGTGCAATGCAAAATTCCCAATCCCTTTTAATCATACCTTTTAACTTGAAGCATATGGAATTTCTGCCACTCGGTTCCATTTGTCAAAATCTTGATCTTTTTTCTCTTAACCTTCTCTTTCTCCTTCATAACTTTCCAGCTCCATCCATTTGCAAACCCTTTCTTCTCTAATGTTGTAGTATCTTGACATGTCTCTGTTAGCATTCTATCATCTCATATCTTTCCTTACCACCTTCTCCTTTGTGACATAACACAACCAATTTAATTTGACTTTTAAATGAATACTATCCTATAAACCCTCTTTCCTCTGGAAAACAAAATCTGGACTTGCCTTATTTACAAAGTGAATTGTAGGAGTCCTCAGTTATTCTGATGAAAGTTCCTACAATGTAACTCACCTTCTCTTATATATAATTTATAATATACCCATTTTTGGGCGAACTCTATTAGACTAATAGCAGCCAACCATATAGCTCTAGTCCAGGGTCCTTGAGTGTGGACATCCTTTTTCAGTGTCAGGAACCTGTTCAGGTCTGAATGGGGTGAAACAGGCTCCAACTCAACCTCAGCAAGATGGAGTGGCTATGAATTTTTGGATCTTCCAGAGACAAGGCTCTTCCATCTCTAGTTTTGGATGGGGTGGTACTATCCCAGACAGACTTGGTATACAATCTGGGAGTCCACCTATACTCAGAGCTCCTGCTTGAAGAGCAGATGGCAGCTTTGGCTAGGAGAGCCTTTGCACAACTTCAGGTAGTGAACCAGTTGCACCCATTCCTGGACCGGGTGGCCCTGCTCACTGTTACCCATGCCCTTATAATCTTATAACTTGATCTGACAGATTGGGCATGCGGCAGATCCAGTCAGCTGAAGAGTGCCAACTGGTGGGAACTAGAAGATGGGCTGTTTCTGCTATAGACCTTGTCTTATTGGACTTTATTCCCTCAGAGATTAGAATTGCCCCAATCCTGTTGGCCTTTCACAAAACATAGCTATGTACCCATGCCTGGGGCTCAGAATGTGTTAAGAGAACCGTTATTTGGCTTTTTCTATTAATTAATTAATCACTATGGCTGCTGTTTGTACTTATTTTATTGTTTTATTGTTTTTAATTGTTTTAGAATTTTAAAATCGTAAGTCACTCAGAATCACTTGGTTGAATTCGAGAGCTGTAGAAATTGAATAACTAAATACTGTAACTAAACCATGAAACTAAAACTCCAGCAAAGGATTCTGAAAGGGTCACTTTTTGAATATATAAAACAATGATTCAGAATTGCAGATAGGTGCATCTTAAGCAAACATATTAGGATACAACTCAGTGGTGAGATTCAAATTTTTTTACTACCGGTTCTGTGGGCGTGGCTGGGTGGGCATGGCAGGGGAAGGAGACTGTAAAATCTCTAGTCAGAGGTGGGATTTGCTGGTTCTCTGAATACTCAAAATTTCTGCTACCAGTTCTCCAGAACTGTTCAGAACCTGCTGAATACCACCTCTGATACAACTTACCTATTTATATCTTTATATTCAGTTATATATAAAGCTAACCAGATTGCAATTTAAGCACTAATAAAAACTTGGTTTTTGCTTTATTCTTAACTTCATCTCTGCACATTTGTTTCTTTGCTTTGCTGTTGACTAAAAAATTGTTGGGGCATTCATTAAAATATATTAGCCCAGTTTGAGCATTGACCTAAAACCTGGATTTCACCTCAAACTTACTACATAATGCTATGGCTTAATCTGATGTGTGAATCCAGGCTTGTACTTTGCTGTTATAGTTTGGCCATTTTAGTCCTTATTATTGCTAGGATGTAGATTATTAGCCAACTGAACTATGGCAGTGGTTTCATTCTAAGATATCTTAGATACTGTCCTAAATCTAAATTAGCAAACTTATTTGGGTTAGGTATTCCACTTTTTCTTCCTATTTCACCTCCTCGTCTGAATGGAACACACAGATCACACAGATCTCAGTTAAGATAATCTGGAAGATCAGATCATGTTTTCAGTTTGTACAGAAAAACCAGAAAAAGAACTGGTGACCTCCAATTGAGCTTATGCAGAAGTACACCATACCATACCAATTTTCATATCATAGTCTTTATTGCCTATGTGACACATTTAGATAGTGCAGCTGTTGAGTGGTCAGGAGGGAACTAAATTCTATTGCCATGAATCAGAATAATAGTACTAGTTAAATATAGCTGTATCTTGCAGGGCTGTTTAGCATTCTTTTGTGTTGTAATAGTCATGGCATTTTATAAATGAAGGTATTTGAATTTCTTCTGATCATGTTTCATCTTTATCCCTAACATACTGCCTTCAGCTTGCATCGTAATTTAAAAAAGAAAAACAAAATCTAACCATATAGATTTGGATCAAAAAGTTAATTTGAAGGAATCCTATGCAACGCACACTAATAAAGGAAACAACAAAGAATGAACAAAGCCTTACCTTTGGAGAGACCTTCAATGTTTCCATTTTTCAATGCAGAATTCCTTCAGTTTGGGGGGCTGCTCAATCCTCTTTCTTTTATTAACTTTATATACAATCACTCAGATGGCGTTCAGTCTCACTGATCTTCCTTTGCCAATTGGAGTGCTGATCCCTTTATTTCCTGAAGAGGAAATAAGAGCTCCTTGGCCTGGAAAAAAAAAAGCAAAATAAAACAAATACACAATGGTGAGAATGGCAAGATTTCTTAGCAGACTCCCTTATATTACCATATAGTCACAATATTTGACTTTGTGTAAAATAAACTCAAATATTGCTTTGATTAAATTACTTAAACTTTATTATCAATCATGTTTTTAGTTTATGTAAAGGATTTTAAAGCTTAAGATTAATTTCTACAAACCAATCAATTTGCTTTGTACAAAATGAAACGTACATTTTCAGAAGGATAGTCTTGCATAAATTGTGTCTTTATTGAATTTATATTCCACTGTTCAGTGAAGACCTCAAGGAAAGATTCATAATCCCACCCCATTTCCACTGCAAAAGTAACAACTGTGAGGTAGATTGGGCAGCAAGAGATTGACAGATCCAAATGTTGCAAAGAAGACCCTTTGTGTTTAATAATAAACGTGGTAGTAAGGACTAAAGCATTTATAATGTATGTACAATAAGCTTTACTTATTATTATGGGGTTCACCTCATCAGATACATGCAGATTCATTTATTTATGTACTTAGTTAATGTATAAGGCGACTTATACGATCTCATCACAACTCCGGATAGCGTATAAAATACAGACAAAAGAACAGGTGTCCAGTCTCCCCCTTCCCAACTCTTAAAGAGCCATGTATAATGCACAAGGGGCCTGGGGCCACTCTAGCCCAAGGCCTAGGGGAAGAGTCAGGTTTTAAGAGCTCTTTAGAGGAAGGTCAGGGCGGGAGTCAAAGAAATCCAGGGGAGTGGGAGCTGTGCCAGAGGGCAGGTGCTGGAACAGAGGAAGGAGCCCCAGTCCGGAAGACATGATCTACATTCCATGCTACTGATGAAATTGACTGTGATCCATAAAATCTCATTCAATGATAAATGCCTCATCCCACTCTTCCTTATTATTTTAAATCACTGCTTTGCTCTAAAGAGCTTTAAAAGAAATAAAATATCCACAGGTTTTTGTTTGGTTTTTTGTGGGTTTTGCCTTAGTTCTTTTTACTGTAAATTCCTCACTCGTCTTTCATCCCCCACCAGAGCACAAACTAGCTATTGCCCAAGGATGCAAGGACTGAGGTCAGTTGTGAGCGAGTCACTCATTTCTCCTGATGTGGAGATGCAATAAGGTGACATTGCCTCCAGGGAAGATTGCCTGTTGGAGCTTTCCCTGGGTTTGTGAGCTGCATTTTCTTTCAAATGAGAAGGGGTGCTCATGTTGGTCTATTTTGAAGAAATATGTAAAATGAGAGAGATTCTTTTTTTTGGGGGGGGGGGAGGGGGGGAAACGTACGCTCTTGTGTTATTTAATAGCATTTGCCTTGAAAAACTTGTTAATTAATTATTTTAATTTATTATTAAATTTGTGTGCTGTCCCATGTGCAACAACTCTAAGCAAAAAGTTAAAAACCGCAAAAAAGGATACAATCTGAATAAGAAAAATAAACAATAAGGATAGCAGGGCAACAGAAACAAAACTGAATTGCAAAAAATAAATAAAAAGAACTTAAAGAGGCTTCTCTCATCCTGGCTAAAAGTCTGGAAGAAGAGCCAGAATCTTGAAGGTCCTTTGAAACATTCATTTCAGGCGGCAGACACAGCTGCAGAAAAAGGCATGCTTCTGGAGTCCCAATAGATAACATTATTTCATCCAGTCATTCTCAACCTCAGCTGCTTCAAGTTGGATGGACTTCAACTCCCAGAATTCCCCAGCCAGCTGATTTAAACAAAGGAAGCTGTGGCATGCTAACCCTGCCAGATTGAATGGGCGGACTAGATACTTCAGGAGGTAGGCAGTCGATTTTAACGCAAGAAAACTTGATGTATTTTTTAAAATCTCCAGTATTTTTGGACACTCTGTTGGGCCATCCAGCTTAACTTTCAGTCCCTCTGAAGCAGCATGTCATATGACACCCCTTGAAAAATCTACAAAAGTGATTGCCCTTTGATTTGACAAGTAAATAAAAACAGCCCCATTGGATGCCAACATGCATGTTTGAAAGATAAAATTGAATGCCTTGTCCTCATTTTCCCATTGACAAGACTTAAAGGCAAAGTTAAGAAAAAAAAATTCTTGAGCCAGCAAACTTGCTTCTACAAGTACAAAAGGAATTTAAACAGTGGCCTGGGGAAGAAATGGATTTAACTGTCAGTCACATGAAAAGAATTTGGAAAAAGAATATGGATGCATTGTCAAAGGGCAAGATTCAAATGTAGTGACATGTCGTTGACCCTGGTGCCAAGCACCTCAAGATGAATCGGGGAGCGATGCTTGCAGCCTGCACAGCTGCTAAAAGGTGTTCAGGGCCCCTGTTTAATTACATGTATTTATACAGTTTTTTAAAAATCCTAAGTGCATTATAGCCTGTAGTACACCACAGTTTTGAGCATTTATGAGATTCAAGCAATTAAGAGTCTAAACTTTCAAATGTTTCCAGATGGCACACTGATTAACAATTGTATGGATTTAATATTAGTTTAAATGCGCTGTGCTGTAAAAATACTTCTTAATAGTGGTTGAAAGTATCTGCCACAAATCTTCACAGACAGTAACTTATTTCATTGCCTGGAGAGGTGGAAATCTCGTTAGTTGATTATACAGATCAAAAGCAGTGCAGGGACAAAGTAAAAAAGATTTCTTCAAAAAGCCTATAGTTTTCTTGCAAATTATTGCATTTTCTCATTGGCCTATGTCACCATCCTAATTTTGGACTCACTCATTTTTTGTGAAAGTCTGATTTGATGCATGCAAATGAAGCTGCTACTCTTTGTTGCTTCTGCCTCATGACATCCAGTTTTGTACCACATATCATGCAATGCCTTGACATTGTGTTACATTGAACTGCACCAAGATCCAATCATCTGAGGCAGACTCAGTGAGGTAAAATATAGGCCAATGTCCTTACATCACTTGTTAAGTTACACCAACTGTTGTGAAGGAGATGCAATTTTGCCAATGAATTTGCTCAGTTATTTATTTCGGAAATTGCCCAAATAGTAGACAATTAACTAGTACTGATTTCCAATCACTGCCTCAATTGCACCCAAAAATTTGTTTTATATTCACCTTCTATCAAGACCTACTTCTGAAAACAATCAAGGTAAAGAAACTTATTTTAAAGTTTGATCCCCATGCCGGTATTTGTAGCATTATCAAGACAACCTGATTTCACGAAATCCAATCTAAAAAATGATTTAAACTACGTAAAGTTTGTCAAAGTTGCCTACATGTTGGAAGGATAATCAAATATGTATAGAATTGCAGTTGTAGTCTGTTTTATTGCACTGGGCTGATGCATACCCACAATTCAGGCAGATGCTACAGGATATAACAACCTGGATTTTTCCAAGCAAAATAACATAGAAAGGAAATCCCTTGCACATAAAGTATAACTATCTCAATTAGTCCAAAATGACAAGTATGTAGCTATACAGTATATATTTGACTTGATGATGTATTAGGACAATTCCAATGAATGGAAGCCACGGTTGTGTGAAGGTCCAAATTTTGCCAAACTCCTATCTGAAGATACATATTTTCTGTTTTTGGGATGGTGATGGTTCTCAACACTACATAAATATTTTCATATCTGTCCTTCTTTATGAGTCATCTTATATTTCTATTAATAGTATTTCTCCCTTCATCCCTCCCCCCCCTCTCTCTGCAATTCATAATACTTGAGGAATTCCAGTTGGGATCATAGCAGTGAACTTGGGAGGCGATATGGCAGCACACTGAAAAACACCTAGTGTAACATAATTTTCCAGAATTTGGAAAATACAGTTAAATCCTGACTATTTGTACCAGGAAAAGGAGATGCTATTATCAGAGATCATGGTTAGCCTTCTTTTATATGTTGTATATGCTATATTTTATATATTTAATATCCTTAGAATAATTTCCCTCCTGTAAAGTCTCCTGTATTCTTACATCGTGCCTCAATAATGCAACCTGGATTGGCAATCTCCTCTGGATTCATATCATGGATAAGAGATTTTAGAGTTAGATACTGATCTGACATGAATAAGCATCAGATGAACTAGATGAAAGCCAGTGACTACAGATCCAATATTTCATTGCACCACGGATGATCCAAAACCCTTTGCTACCTGAGATGAAGGACAAGATCGGGCCTGTCCCCATTCTATCTATCTATCTATCTATCTATCTATCTATCTATCTATCTATCTATCTATCTATCTATCTATCTATCTATCTCTATAAACATAAACTAACTTGACTGGCTATTGATTGTTTTCTTTTTGTCTTTTTTGTTGATGTTGATGACGGGACAGTGTCTCCACTGCATTTGAAGACAACAGGTGAGCTTAAGGGATGTCATATAGGAGCACAGCACAGTGTGTTCTTTTTTGTACCCGTCTCCTCACACTTTCTAAGGAAAGACTAACCCTATGTTAAAATAGGTGTGGGTGAATCAAGAAAGCTAAAATCTACAATTCAACTGCAGCATGTTCTTATGATACTCAGAATTTTATTCTTGAACACTGAAAATGTCTGCTACTTGCCTTACTAGGTATTTACATATATATTTTACTATATCGTCATGGTAATTTAAGAGAAAAACTTTGTGTGGGCCTATACCTCTAGGACCATAAATTGAATCAGATGCTATAACTGAATATCCAGAAAAAACTACAGTATAATTTTGCTTCACATAAGCCCACCTTGCATGTCAGGCTTTTAAAAACAGAGACGATTTTTAGAATATTTTCTTTGTTATTGCCTAATCCTTTCATTTCCTGCCCATTGTATTAGACTTTTGCTTTTGGGGTAGACAGCACAGAAGGGTGAGCTTGTTAGTTTTATTACCTTTTCACTTAGGAAACAGCATAAAGGTGGAATGATAGATCAGGGCCCCTTTTCCTGCAGTGTCAATTATTTATATGGAATAAAATCTACCTAGTAAAATGAAATTGCTTCATTCCTAAAGGGCACAAGATAAAGTTTTTCTTCTGCAAGGGAGGGGAAGAGCTCCTTATGAAAAATGTCATAAATATTTAAATGTAAATAATAAAATCTTTTACATGCATTAAATAAACATGAGTTGGATATTACATGTGCTGTAGCCAGGGTGGGAGACCTGAAAGAGCTGGTCTCAGTGCTCAACTCATCTGCAGACTCAGTTGTGACTTAAATGGCCCCAGAGTTCATCGGGCTTTGGCCCCTGTATCTCTTTGTGGAATTGGCTCTGAATTCTTGCAAAGAGGAGAGAGCAATAAATCAAGGAAGCTTCCCATGTGAGCAGATTTCTCACCACTGCCGGAAAGAAAAGCAGCATTGTTAAGGCTTCTGGCCAAGAGGGCACTGTCCAAGCATTCCTCCTCCTTCTCTGCCTCCCTGGTGAATTTGGTCCTGATAGGTAGATCCCCATCTCAGATATAACTTTTGGAGGATGAAGAGAGCGGAGGATCGGATTTACAAAACATACCTAGATTAATGTTTGAAACTTCATTATTCATTCAGATGGGCCTGGGTGGCAGATGTTTTAGAAATACAGTAGTAAGTCATCCTCAAATACTGAGGGCTTAGAAATAGAGTAAAGGACAGCAAAAATCTCAGACTTGTCTTATTCTCAACACAACAACCAACTAGATATTAAAACATACCACTTAGAAATATATGATATATATTTTATATTCACGAAGAGCAGGGATGAATACTGACCTGGTTCTTTCACTAAGGATTTCTCCGCCTTAATCAATGTAACTCACAATGTTATAGTATCTATCAAAGAGGATTTGTATAGATACCAGAAGCTGGAAGGTGGCTCGCTTGATTTTCTGTTCTTTTTTGTCTATAATATTTATAACCCTCTGTATTGACTAGTCCTTCATTTCTGTGTGCGTTGTTGAGAACAATTGGTTAGAGCTGTGGAATTTTAGGTTTCCCTACCCATCAGCATTCATGTGTTTATTAAACTGTGCAATATAAATGAACTTCATCAGCAATAATTGGGTCTTTTTTTAAACCCTCCTTTTGTTATCTCAAATGTGAAAACAAGGAAGGCATACAAGAAAAAAAAAAAACTGCCATGTCTCTGTGTTAAATAAATTACTCCCAATCAGAAAATCCCTGAAACAATCATCAAAATACATAAAGAAGCAGAATACCTATTCCAAAGCATTGAAAATACTTTTGCTACCCTGATGATACAGGTGTGAATCAGAGATGGTATTCAGCAGGTTCTGACCAGTTCTGGAGAACCGGTAGCAAAAATTTTGAGTAGTTCAGAGAACCAACAAATACCACGTCTGACTGGCCCCACCCCCATCTATTCTCTGCCTCCTGAGTCCCAGCTGGGTCTTTTTTTGTTGCCCTGCACAAGAGAACAGAGCTGGAAAGCAGGTTAGTGGGGTGGGGAGGGAGTGGGATTTTGCAGCAATCTTCCCCCAGGAGTGGGGAGGGAAAGGGGATTTTGCAATATCCTTCCCCTGCCATGACCACCAAGCCATGTCCACCAAGCCATGCCCACAGAACCAGTAGTAAAAAGTTTTGAATTCCATTACTGTGTAAATGCTTGCAATCAGGAGTGTCTACAGGTTATAGTCAAAAAAGTTCTAGCTTTTTTATGTCTCCCAAATTAAAAAAAAAACTAGGCAGAGATTTTACTGCATGATTGCAGCTGCCATCTTAACTTTTTTGACCATACTGTGCTTGCAACTGCCCTTGCTTTACTCACCCGCATTTGACTTATGATTTTCAAAGATGACAATTGAACGGGAATACTCTTTTTTACAGTAAAACATACTATAAGTCATTATTTATTTTGTCTTTTGTCTACGATCTTATATCCTAATTGGGACTTAGTACACATTAGATGGAAGCCTTGCAACATTCTCATATCCTGCTGACTTTGCTAGTATTTGTCCACCACGCAGGTGGAAATTGGAGGGCCATTAATGTTGCCCATTCATCTAGCAATGTGCCCTAATGAAACACCTGTGTTAAATAGTAGTTTGCTGATTGTCAATAAAAACCAGCAGGGTGTTCAATAACCCATAACATTTCCCACCTCTTCCTTGAACTAAGGGGCTCAGGCTGGTGCTGAGATATGTCATTAAAAGGAGGGTATAGTAAACAAAGGAAAGCAAACATAGCTTATGTTTTATTTCAGGATCCTTGTTGTTTATTCCTGTACAGTTAGAATCTTAAGTATAATAGCTTAAAATGACTGGAAAAGATATTTTTTGAAAAGAATGCCACATGATTTGATAATCTTGTATTTGAACATGTTTAAAAAGTGTGTAGCGTTTTGTTTCTAAGAACTCAATGCTGAACAAAATTAAGCTTACTCCTACATATATTCAGTTTATTCAGATTTCTGGAGAGCTACAAAATGATGTATTTGGGTCTTCATATTCTTCAAAAAGTCCTTAAAGGTTGAATTTTCTCTTTAGGTTTATATATATATTTTCCTACCACCTACCTAACTATTTACAAAACACCTTAAACATGTCAAGGAAAGCAAGTGCCAATACTAACCATAGCCTAGACTTATTTTAAGTTAATGATTCTCAAAATGACTGTTGGGTAACAAAAATATTTATTAAACATTAGCTTGAAGAGATTTTAACCACATAGTTCTGCACTGAAAGAGAGCATTGTTTTCTTGCTTATTTGCAAAGAAATCTTCAGAGTCTGTAAGTATAGTCATAAACAGCTTGTGTATATT
This sequence comes from Bungarus multicinctus, assembly GCA_023653725.1. Classification (NCBI taxonomy): domain Eukaryota; kingdom Metazoa; phylum Chordata; class Lepidosauria; order Squamata; family Elapidae; genus Bungarus; species Bungarus multicinctus. The sequence goes on from CM042836.1 coordinate 157,117,640, forward strand.
CTTACAGGTGAACTCCATTATTATTTATTTATTTTTTATTTATATTTATATTTCTATACCGCTCCCTCTCCCAAAAAAGGGACTCGGGGTGGTGTACAGCCTAATAAAAGTACATAGAGTAAATATAATTTAAATAAATTTAAAACTGAATTAAATAGATAAACCAGCTGCATCCTGTCTAACTACAATTACACATTTAAAAATCCGGGATTAATAAAAATTTAAAATGGAAGATTAAAAACTAAAACCCAAGATTAGGTATAAAACCCCCAAAAACCCTTACTGGGCCAGGCCAGCCTGTTTAAAAAATAGAGTCTTAACCGCGCGCCGGAAGGTCAGGATGTCCGTCATGGCTCGTATCTCCGGGGGGAGATCATTCCACAGGGAGGGGGCTCCCACAGAGAAAGCCCGCACCCTCGGGGCCGCCAGCCGACAACGATCAGGCGGCGGTACCCCAAGTAGGGCAACCCTGTGGGAGCGTACTGGGCGGTGGGAGGTAGACGATGGCAGTAGGCGGTCCCGTAGATACCCAGGTCCCGAGCCATGGAGCACTTTAAATACCATCAGTACCACCTTGAATCGAATCCGGAAGGCCACAGGAAGCCAGTGCAGCCTGCGGAGAAGCGGTGTAACGTGGGAGCTCCGAGGGGCACCCACGATCACCCGCGCGGCTGCATTCTGGACTAACTGTAGCCTCCGGAGACTCTTCAAGGGGAGCCCCATGTAGAGAGCATTGTAATAATCCAGGCGGGAGATAACGAGGGCGCGCGGGTGATTATGGGGGCGTCACGTAGTGCCCACGTGACGCCTCTCCTGCGCGAGCTGCATTGGCTGCCGGTGGCTCTCTGGGTTCGCTTTAAGGTTCTGGTTCTGACCTTTAGGGCGATCCATGGCATTGGACCAGGTTACCTACAGGACCGCATCCTACCGGTGACCTCCAGCAGGCCAGTGCGTGCACACAGGGAGGGCCTTCTCCGGGTTCCGTCGGCTGCCATGTGTCGCCTGGCGGTCCCGAGGGGTAGGGCCTTCTCTGTGGCGGCCCCTGCCCTCTGGAATACTCTGCCACCGGAACTGCGTACCGGCATGGACCTGAGGTCCTTCAGGCGCGCGCTGAAGACCTGGCTTTTCGAGCAGGCCGGCCTGGGCTGAGAGAGGGTTTTAATTTGTCTCCATTGCTTTTTAGTAATTTTAATTTGGGGGTTTTAAGGGGGTGGGGTGGGCTTTTATATTCGGCCAAATATTCAATTTAATCTCTTTTTAATTTTTGTATCATTGTTGGGGTTTTCGATTGGCTGTACACCGCCCTGAGTCCCTAGGGAGAAGGGCGGTATAAAAATTTTATAAATAAATAAATAAATAAATAAGTGACTGTGCGAAATGCGCCCAGATCCAGAAAGGGCCGCAACTGGTGAATCAGACGAATATGATAAAAAGCCCCCCTGGCGACGGCTGCAATGTGTTCTTCTAAAGACAGCCGTACGTCCAGGAGGACACCCAAGTTGCACGCCCTTTCCACGGGGGTCAGAACCTCTCCCCCCATGGCCAGCGAATGAACCAGCTGGCTGTATCTGGGCGCAGGAAACCACAGCCACTCAGTTTTGGTCGGGTTGAGACGAAGCCTGTTACGACCCATCCAATTCCGCACGGCCTCCAGGCACCGGGACATCACTTCGACGGCTTCGCTGGGGTGGCCCGGGGTGGAGATGTACAGCTGAGCATCAGCGTACTGATGGAACTCCACCCCGAAGCCATGGATGACCTCGCCCAGCAGCTTTACATAAATGTTGAACAGCAGGGGCAAGAGCACCGACCCCTGAGGGACCCCATTATTAGTCAATATTGTAAAAATATTCCTTCATGCTGCTAAGGTCAAGTGCAATGAATTTCTCTATGGCACAAATGATTGGAGAGGTTCTGATCTGCTTTATCTTATTCACTTAGAAGACATTGAATGACTGGAACATTTGTGTGGTATTCAGTAAGGAAATCAGGTATAACCCACAAGCTAACACTAAAGGGAAGGCACAGGGTGACAGGTCAAGGGTATGATGGAGCATCTTTGACAAAAGCTGTGATTTGTGGGTTGTGGCAGAATTGCCAAGGATATTATGGGAGTGACAGGTAACATTTCATTCTCCTTTACTGCTGCTACTATTATGGACCTACTCATTTGGATTAGAAAAGCAGTATTAATAATCCTAATGTTAGAATAAAAGGACAATTGAACTTCCCAAGAAATTTTCTTAATGAAGATACAGATTACATCTATCCATCCTATCGGGATCCAAAAAAGGGGCATGTTGTGGGACCCACTGGTAAGGGACTTCAAAGGAAAATTGTTTCTTTTGTGACTTCCCTCCCCTGTGGAAATCATTCTCTCCAAATTGAGACTGGCCCCAACCCTATTGGCCTTCCAAAGATCCTTAAGGCATGGTTTTATCAACTGGCCTTCACATACCGTGATATCCCATAAGTTAAGCCTGCCAGATGGCTACATAATAGAAAGTTTTCATTTGTATCCTTTCCTGCCATTTTGTTTTCTGTCTTTTAAAAACCTTTTTAAAATTTTAATTGCTTACTTTTTAATGGTTTTTATGCATTTGGATTATTTGATCATGTATGCCTCCCAGAGTTACTACCTGAGATGGGCAATTATAAAAATGTGATAAATAAATAATCCAACTGCTGGAAAAAATATTGTATTCTATGAGAAGTAATCCCCCCCCCCCACATTAATTTTCTTTATTTGTACATATTGTCAAAATTAAGATTAACCATCCTTATTGGATGGCACATTCCATAATGGTTTATCTATTCCCCCTTTAGAACAACCACAACAACTACTTATACCTCTTATTATTAAACCTCTGACTTCTGACTTTGATTAATTGATCACCATCTCCAATGTGGTAGCCCACAAGTCTTGGAAAGTTATGTTGTCTAAGTATTTTGAGGTGCAATGCACCTCTCTGGGAAAGGCTTCTTCCACCACTATTATGCAGAAATAGCCCACAAGATTAGCTCTGGTTATCAGTTTTCCAGTATCTCAATGTTTTGAACCAAACTAAATAATTAATATTTTGTATAACGTAGACATGCATGAGATTTAAGGAAATTAGTAAAATTGCTAAGTAAGCAAATATATACTAGGTACATATTGGCTCTATGATATAAATCATGATTCCCAGCAACATAGATAGTTTTTGAAGACCATAGTGCCATGATAGTGAACCTATGGCACACGTGCCACAGGTGGCACACAGAACCATTTGTGTGGGCATGCAAGCCCCAGCCAAACTTAGTGCATGCCTCCCAGCTGATTTTCGGACCATTTGGGGCCATTTTCACCCTCTTGGAGGCTCGAGGGAAGCCTCTGCAGCCTTGGGAGGCTGAAAAACAGGCCTTCCGGAAATACCAGAAGTACCGAAATGGGTCCTTTTTCAACCTCCTGAGGCTGCAGAGGCTTCCCTCAAAACACCGGGAGGGTGAAAATGGCTTCAAAAAGGCCGAAAATCAGCTGGGAGGCGCATGCATGTGCAGTGCAGGTAGGGGGTTGGTATCGGGCTATTGCACGTGTATGTGCAGGGGGGTGGGGCGTATTGCATTGTGGGTGCCGGCACAAACATGTGTGTGCTATTGCATGCGCACACGCTTTCGGCATATCACATCAAAAAGGTTCGCCATCACTGCCATAGTGTTTGGCCTGGGCTATGAATCTGCTTATTAAACCCAAAGCAAAGCCAGTTTTCCATTGAAAATGGCTGGCACTTGAAACCTTCAGGCTGCATTCAGCACTGAAGTGATTATGATGTAGAAGAAAATCTTGTACAATGTAGCTGTACAGCTGAAAATAAAAAATAAATAAAAATTAAATTAAAAAAAAATAAAAAAGAAGAGTAATAAGAAAACTAATGTCTGAATAAAAAGTTTGTATAAACCATTAGATCAAAGTTTCAATAAACTAGATGAATTAATGTTATTGTATTATTAACATTGCTAATATGAACTTCAAGTACTGACATTCATTGGTTTTCCTTTTCTTGAACTTATTTGTACCAGAAGAATTACCTAATTTTAAGAGTTAGTGACTGTGTTCCCTTCCCCGATGTGACATTTTAATTGTCAACCTAATTGCAGTAACTTTTCTGTTCATTTCATTTATCTCCTCCTGTTTTTCTCTTGATTGCTAAAATCCTCTGGGAGTCTTTTCAGCTGAAGAACTGAGCAAAAATATTTAAATAACCTAATGCTGCAATACTATGGTCCATGTGATGGTATCTCAGGGTTGCAGTTTTCCCAATCTCAGGAAAGCTCTTTCTCATGTTCCGAAACTTCCAAAACTGGGTCATTTTGACAATGAGAAAGTTTGATGTTGGAAAGTCCAGAAAGTAAGTGTAAGATGGGAATGCATTGGAGGAGATAGATTAGAAGGATCGCAAGCTCCCTAAACAGGATCTGAGTCATGAATGTATTGTATTATTGACAACAAATATGAAACAAACTTGCTTTATCTTCATTGTGAGAGAATTCATCCAAGACAATCCAGAATATATTGCAAAATGGGATAAAAAAGAAGAGAGGGTTAACCTACAGTATTTTCAAAAGCACCTGAGGGCAAGACAAGAAGCAATAATAGATGGAAACTAATGAACAAGAGGATCAACTTAGAAATAAGGAGAAATTTCCTGTCAGTTACAACAATTAATCAATGGAATAGCTTGCCTTCAAATGTTGTGGGTGCTCCACTGCTAGAGGTTTTTAAGAAAAGATTGGATAATCGTTTGACTGAAATAGTATAGGGTTTCCTGCTTGACCTCCAAGTTCCCTTACAACATAGTGCCATGACTAATATAGTCTTTGGCAGGGGTGTCAAACTCAAGTTATCACGGCATTGTCATGTAACATATCGTGACTTTTCTCCCCTTCACTAAACTGGGCGTGGGTGTGACCAGCATGTGACACATCCAGCTCATGGGCCATGAGTTTGACAGCCATGGTCTATGGCCATAAGTTGTATTCCATGAAGTTGTTTTGGTTCTCAAAAAATCTGTGGGGGAATTGCAGGGATTGCAATGGCCCTTTTAGGAGAGCAGATAGAATTTTTATGGAGTCCTTATTATAGGGCATAGACTTTTAATCCTAGGTTTAAATGCTTTTCCTTTATTAGGTTTGCTTTGGGAGCAATTGTAGGCCAGATCTTCAGTTCAACTGCTTTAAGAGTTCTGAGAGAGCAAACTTGCCAGAATCTTCTGAAATGAAGACAATTTCTTTGTCTCTAAAAGTGATCTGGAACCTTTGGTAAGACACAAATCTCAACCCTGTGGTAGCAATGCTTTCAATTTCTACCCAAAAGAGATTTCCCCTCCGTTTACATTCAGGGCATATATCTACCCCTCCCTTGAACCTATACAAAGTGGCTTAACCATAGACCCACCACAATTGGACACAAAGGAACATAAAGTAGGCATAACCCAATAACTGGGAAGCTTTTCCACTGTTAAATCAGCAGACTTTCCTGTCAAGCTTGGCTGACTAATTATTGCTTATAATTTGCATTAGGATTAATTAACTAATTAGAGAGGAATGTCTGAAGGCAAAGTTATGGCTTTGCTTGTCAAACTGAAGACTTTAATTATTCTGATATTTTTAATTATAATCAGTTGCTGAACGAGTATTACATTGTCAGCAACTATGCAGTGGGCGCAGTGGGTTGAGGAACGTAGGTTCTGCACTACCCCTTCACCTAGAACTAGTGGGAGAGTAGTGCTGACAATGAAAACATAATAGGAAAGCCTTCTGGCGGGTGTAATTATTAGAAAGCATGGATCTAGTGGAATGCAAAGTGTAGCGGAGGTTCCTATCATTAGGAAAGGGGTCGTTCAAAAGCACAGAGAAATATTGATTTACTCAGTGGAATTTAAATGAGCTCCAAGGTAAACTGTTTCCATTGGAATATGGGACTTCTTTGTTAAAATATTTTGCAGTGCAAAATTTATCCAGTGTGAATCATTGGAGGGTTTGGGAAGCTAAAAGCATTGGGCTCCTGCACTGACCACTGCTGGGAGAATTGCCTTTAAGAAACCACGTCTTCAACAATTGGCTGTTGGCAGCCTCATCCCTTTCCCTTTGATCCCTTGGAGAAAGGGCCCCTTAGAGCAGGGGTCTTCAACCTTGGCAATTTTAAGACTTGTACACAAAACTGGCTGAGGAATTCTGGAGTTGAAGTCCACAAGTCTTAAAGTTGCCAAGGTTGGAGACCCCTCTCTTAGACCAAGGTAATGAGCAAGTAGTTTGGGGAGTCCCATCCCACCAACACTTTCATGCTGTATCAAATACCACTTAAAGCAGGGGTCTTCAAACTTGACAGCTTTAAGACTTGTGGACTTCAACTCCCAGAATTCCTCCTCCAGTCATGTTAGCTCAGGAATTCTGGAAGTTGAAGTCCACAAGTCTTAAACTTGCCAAATTTGAAGATCCTTAGAGAATTATAGACAAGCAACAACAGTGATTTTGTGATTTTATTGGTAAGATTTCAGAAATGGTTTGTCATTGCCTCCATCCTAAGGATGAGACACAGAGAAAGGGCCATCCAAAGCAGGACTAGAATTCACAGAGACAGTTTCTAACCTGGTATCTTAATCACTGCATCAAAGTGGCTTAGCAGGTTTAGTTCAATGAAAAAAACTTGGGAGCTGGGAAGAAGATGTCCCCCATATTTGTAATCATTAGCATGGAAACTCAAATGAAAGAACATGACACAAGAATAATTTTCTACAGATATAGGTATATTATTAAGCTTGGTCAAGGTACATGCTGTGGAGAAAAATTCAAAATCATTCCCCATCTTGCCCACCAAATGGTGGAAGATCTAGAACATGGGTATCAAACTCGAGTTGTCACAGCAACGTCATGTGACGTATTGGGACTATTTCCTCCTTTGCTAAACCGGGCAGCAGTGGGGCCAGCACGTGATTGGACCATGGGCCATGAGTTTGACAGCCCTGATCTAGACTGAGCAAAAAAGGAGCATATTGTCATATACTGGAGTGTCATAGAATATACTTTCACTGTTTTGAGAGTCTTACTTCCTGATTAGACAAATTCATATTACTGAAATGTATCAGGAGCTTTTAGCATTGGTGTATTAATATATTTTTCCAGTATCAAAGACAGAATATTTCCAAGCATCATTTCTGAACAGGAATAGACATCCAAAGAGCCACTGAAATACTAAATAGAACATTAACCAAATCCAGCCTAGGTCTTATGTTGATCACTGCTGTTTCATGAGTACTGTATGTGAAAACGGTTTCCATTTTTGTTTCTCTTCCAGTAATGCAAGCAATTGGATTCATTAACTAAATTCATCTGATTTAATTTGAATTTGGGGAGGAATGGGCTAAGAACAGTTTGTTTTCTCAAAGGATGCTATCAACCAGTGGTGGGATTCAATTTTTTTTACTTCTGTTTCTGTGGGCGTGGCATGGCTTGGTGATGTGGCAGGGGAAGGATACTGTAAAATCTGCATTCCCACCCCACTCCAGGGGAAGGATACTGCAAAATCTCCATTTCCCAGGGGAAGGATACTGTAAAATGTCCATTCCCACCCTACTCTTTGGGGAAGGTTATCACTGGTTCTCTGAACTACTCAAAATTTCCAATACTGGTTCTCCAGAACTGTCACAACCTGCTGCATACCACCTCTGCTATCAATCCTTTGTTGCTCAACAAAAATAATTCTCCTTATCTCATTTCCTATTTCCTACTTTATAAAGTCTGCACATTTTTAACAAGATATTGAGCACATTTCTTTGGACATCTTCTCTCTGTCAGTCTTAAAGACATCTTTATTCCAGACTAAAAATTCTCCATTTGAAATCCGTGAACAAGAGACAGAATATAGCAAATTTCTATTTTTGAAGAATATGACAAGAAGAAACAGACTCAAGTAGGAACCCTTGAACAAGAGAGTAAAATACAATATTATCCTGGCTAGTTACTGATACAGTAACTCATGATTTGGAAGTCTGTTCTTTTATGTGATTTTGGGGGGTTTAATTACAGTACTTCAAATATTATTCAGACAGAGTATAAAGACACAAGCATCTTCCATAGTTCACATGATGTGGATCTATCATTACATAGGTAAGAGAGAAAGAGAGTTAGAGACCATCAACTGAACTATAGAAATCATGTGATGACAATTGTGTGAGTACATCAGGAAGACTTGAGTATTGTAACAGTGTTTCCTGAACAATGGGGCCATGCATTTTCCATTTCTCATCTGATAGTACTAGTACATTCTCTCTTATTGTGTCCGTAGTTTGCATGGTTTAGCCCATACCTTTTCATTATTTCTGTTTACTCTCTGTTGTAAGACAGAGTAAGTGAAGAGTAAGAGAGTTAAACATGAAAAAAAAACAACTTGCCAGCACACAAAATGGCTTAACATGCATTTTCATTACTACAGTGGGTGGAATGGAAGGAGGATGTTTTGAAGAATATTCCTCCTTAGGGGTTCATAGCTTTTGTTTCTTTCTGGTCCACCCATAATTTACAGCTAATAAAATAGCTTTTGGCAACTTTTTTATATGATTCTTCAAAAAGCATGAAAAACTGTCATGTTAATCACTCCTTTCCTCTTTTATCCTACTACAAAAAATGTAACGTTAATGAATCTGAGTTGATATATGAAGTTAACATATATTCGTGTTGATTAATAAGAATCAGCTCAAACAAGTAGAGCCAGTTGGCAGCCTTGGAAGCAACTGAAGGAACCATATTAAACACCACGTAGGAATGGTGTGTTAAGAAGGCAAGCTGATACCTCTTCAAAGTACATCTGATTAACTCTGGATTCTGTTTGGACATAGACTTGGACATAGATTTGGTAGAGTCTGTACTCTTCGTACTCAATATGCATCATAAGAAAGTTCATAAGGAAGTTCAGTTCTGATTAATGTAGGTTTCAGGTTTTGTGGGCACGTTTTGTTCAGGGAGTATCAGATCTGTGTATTCATTGATCAGTTTGGTTTGCCACAAATAGGCAAACTAATTTTAAAGAGACAGTTGCTTTCCTTTTAAAACACTGTAGGTGAGCAACTGTAAAAGACATTACATGAAAAAAATCTAAAGAACATTTTAACTAAAGGAATATATACTGCAACAACAACCACAGTTAAGTCCATATATGTGTGGAAACATCCTATGATATTGAGGATCAGCATTATCACTTAACAGAGAAAACAGAGAATTCAACAAAGTATAACAGTGAAAGGCCTTGGAAGGCAGGATTTGTTCTGCCTTCAAGTTCAAGGTCCCATGTCGAAGAATGAGCAAGTAGAGCAGTGGACTGGTTAATAACATTGTTTTAAGAAGGGGGACTTTATAACAGTGACCTGGCTTCATAATCCGAGTCTTGAATCTGTCTGCTCAACTTGGAAAACATGGGGAAGAGGAAGGTCAAGAAGAAACCAATTAGTTGTAAACTTGACAATGTTGACGATTTTATTTGAAATTCTCTGACCCTCCTAGTAGTGAAAATGATAATAAGCCAAGTTTAAATATTGTAAAAGCACATATATCCATCTCATATGATGAGATAATGATGCATGAAAAATAATTCAAACTGTGTGAAGTTCCAAACTTTTGACTACAGTGATCCCTAAAAAAATGGGGATCAGTCACTTCAATGACACAATGTTAATATAGTGAGAGTTAATTCTGTAGAGTTGAATGCAAATTAGGAAATTGTATAAAATTGTAATCAAGAAAAATCTCATCTACTATTGAATATTATATAATCCAAGCAACAGCCAACTTTAATTTAGTGGACTGCAGTATTTTGGACATCACACGCAGCAGGCCAATTATCATGGCAACTTACAGTATATCATTTGTGGAGTCCTTTGCACTTGCTGAGCTTGGTTGCTTTCTTGCAGATATTTCTAGAATGTGTGTCATTGTCTGAAATGGGTATTCAGCTTTTTATGTTGAAAAATAAATGATTTTTTAAAAGAACTTGAAGTTTAGTCATTCTCCTTTTTATGAGTCCACAGAGGTAAAACAATAATAAGGAATTATGGCAATTGTTACAGTGCAGCCCTATATCTGTCAACTCAGAAATTATCCAGAGTGTTATTTCAGTCAAGCTTCTTCCTTGCATCTAAAATGGAGTAAGACTCTAGTTACAAAACAGTATGATTCTAAGGTAACAGTGCACGTATGTCAAAGTCTAGAGATATCTTGATTGAATAATTGGCTGAAACATGCCAAACTATACCATTTTTCAAAGACAAAATGAGGAGGTCTAAGTCTGCAGAACATTCCATGCTTTCCAGTAAGAAAAATTAAGTTTCATATACTTTCCCATAAACCAAAGGGAAAAAATCTATTTATAGATATTGGCCCAGAGGAGTGTCATAAAAGGAAGCTCCCCATATAATCCATCACATTCCTAGCAGTTGTAGTGAAACCTTGTAGAATAATCTATCTTGTAGATGAAAAATCTGAAATTTAAGAAAGCTTTGGTAAAATCAAAGGTTTTTATAAATTTGGATTACCACTTGGGGGTCAGTAGTGTCAATCTCTGGTCACAGCTGTCTACCATATCCAATCAGCAAACTATTCACTCATTAGGGAAGATGATTCTATAGTTTGTAGGCCTCCTAATTGTGCCCTAAACTTCCACACTCCTATTTAACTTTATTGGTTTCTCTGAATACCCCTGTAATAAAGAACTAGTGATGCTAGAATTTCAAAAGGGCAATGGCCTCTCCTAACATTGATGGTTAAGAGTTAAAGGCTAAAAATTATGTGAATGTGAAACAAAGTAATTCCCTTGCTAGATTTTCCTGAAGTTATGGTCCCTTATTGATTTGAGGCATTTAAACATCCTTTGTACCTTCATCTCTAACAGGAGAACCCAGCCTGTTTCAGTGTTCATGATAGTAGTATGATTACTTATGATCTGTTTCTCAAGGCCACCTATTCATAACACTAAGCCCTAGAACACAGCTTCTGAAGTAGCCTCAGATTTCCAGCTAAAATAAGCATTGTTTAATTTCCCTCTACCTACTTAGCAAAACTTTAATGTCATGAGCATTTTGCTTTTGTGGTGGATGAGAATTCCCATCAGTAGATTTTGGTAAAGAACTTATCAAAAATATTCCAAACTGGATTTAAGATATTGAATGTTAAAAAGAAATGCAAATGGAAGAGAAAATGAAAGAGATTATCCAAGCAAAGGGATTTTAGCAATTTATGAAAGCCTGAATTCCTTCGTATTTAACCCTCTTTGTGATACCAAATTAGTGTTTCTCACTCTATTTTTAGAAAACAGATTCTTCAATTTTAGACACTGCCCAACAAGTATTTATATGAATTTTCTCTGTGCTGAAAATAAACATACCTATTGGAATTGAGCAGGGCAAATGAATGAGGACAGCTCAATTCATTTCTGATTTGTCTTACCAAATTTTACCTTATCTTTTCATACAGGAGATAGTAAATTGAAAAATTTAAAATTTTTAGTGTTAGAGAAATCCATTTTCACAGCTCTAGGATGGTCAATGTGACACCAAGGCCACCAAAATCAAAACCGTCTTGGTCCCACTGCCAAACATGATAAGCATTCCTGAGCAGCTCCAGGAAGAGGCGATCAAAAACATGCACATGCCTTTATGTCCATGCAGGTGTGCGATTTTCTGAGAATGAGGCTAGGAGGAAGATAATATTCTGACCCTAATAAATGGCCAGCTGTTCCTCTTGCTCGGGGCAAAGAACATGCTTGCAGCATGCATCAACTTTTCTTGTCACAAGGGGCCAGGTGAAAAGTCATCTGACTGCCTTTGTGGGAGAGGGGGGATAATGAGGGCAAGAAAGGATGAAGATGATCTTTTGCAACCTAAATAGATAACAGATCTACCTCTGTTCCCTACATAAGTGTCCTTCATGCCTTTTCTCCATTTTTCCCTTGCTGCCTGAATGCACTCCAGTAGATTTCAAGAAAAATCACAGATGCTCCGGTTTCATGTAGCTGTGTATAAAATGTGCAGGTTTCATTTCTGCCTTGGCTTTAAGTTAAAAGTAATCTTCAGTGATGCTGCATGCGCAGGCGTGGGGTTGGGGTAGGAGGTAATGGGAAGGAGTGGGGTAGGATCTTCTTCCACAGCCTTCACAATGCTGTACAGTTCTGGACATTTTTCAATGCACCGCTGAGTGAGCACCAGGTATTAGATATGGAGGCATATGCCACACAATAGATTTTATATATTTCCAGAGGGCACAGGCATTGATGGTTCTCAATCCTTCTCATCTCTTTTCTATTAAAAGTTGCTTTCAAAGTATTTGGCCTGTCTTTTGGGAAGCTCTGACTGAACTCCAGATGAAGACAGCAATGGCTCAGTCACGTGTGACCAACACTTTGTATTCTTCCCAGCAAACCATTCATTCCCATATAAGCCTTTAAAAAAAGAGAATGTGGTAGTTTCCCCACTTCCTCTTTTCCCTCCCCTTCTACTTTGTATATTTGATATTTCACATCTCCAGAGCTGATATTTATTGCCCAGATGAAATGGATTTTTTTTTTTTTGCACTTTTGTCCATGTAAACACAGAATTAGTCTCCTGCAAGTTGAGGTGGTGGCAGTTCCAGAACAGTTATATTTTTTGCAGATAACAGGATTAGCTTGGATGTGGGTAATAAGTTGGTGAATCTCCCCCTGGCCATTTCTCAACACTGTGAGAGCACTAATCCTTTCTGCTTTGATGTCTTCTAGTTTTCCATCAGGTGCAGCTCAGCACATTTGTCCCGGGGCATTCAGCACTCTTATAAGATCTCGTAGTGTCCTCATTAGCTGCGCCTATTTACCCAGCCAGCCTGTTGAACCCAATTTATAGTTTATGTGATTAATTCCCAAAGTACAGTAAACCCTAGCTTTGAGGCTCTGTATTATAGGGCTGCCTCTCACGCCAGCGAGTGCTCCTTTGTTATATGACTGCATCATCTATTAAAACAGTAATAATGTTTCTCCCAATGACACAATTGAACATCTTTATATTTACCTGCTTTTAGATTTGGAGCACATAACACTGTGGATCATAAAGAAAACATGCAGGCTTTTGGGTAGCATATTTCTTTTCCTAGATTTCCTTCTTATGCTCTATATAACAATTATGGGGATTGTTGTGCCCATCTAACAAACTCCATAATTTATTGCATCTTAGCTTTGCAGGGTTACAGTGGTTCAGAAATCAAAACTGCCATAGATCTTCCCTGGCACTTTTTCAACCTGCAGGTTTCATTCACTGCAAGGTATACATCGCAAATGTTTTTGCAATCACTTAAGGCAGCAGACAACATCTGTCAGCCTCCTGCATGTGGTGGTAATTTGCATCTAAACTTAGTTTTCCTAATGTTACTAGTTACTGTGGATAGTATTCTATTCTTCATGGAATGTCCTACAGTTAGCAAGATGGAGGTGGAGGCTATAATGCTGGAACTGCAGGAATGGTAGGTGCAGAATGTCTTGGACAGCTGAACTACAGTGGCCTGAGAATTCATTGGGTAAAATTTTGAGGCAACTGAAATAGCCTACACTATTTTACTATCTCCATTCTCAAAAACTCTTTTTTGGGGGAATGAGAGGTGATTATTTGATTATCCGAGACTGGACAAATATGCCTGGAAAAACACCACTTAATCATCTTATATTTCTGCGTTCTCTTTGTCTCTGTCTGCCTGTCTGTGCATCTGTCTGTCTGTCTGTCATTAGCTGGACCCAAACTCTCCTAAGGAGGAAAAACACCATCAGCCGATCTGCATATTGGTTCAAGGCCAATAGCTTTTTCATCTATTCTATTGTCCTCATTCTGCTTCCCCCCCAACAACTCCCTTGTATTATATTTTTGAGCCCAATATGAAGTTAAAATGCTCCCCCCTTACTCACATACACACAGACACAGACACGCATACATACACACACACACAAAGGCACACACACACCATTTTAGGCAGTGCTTGTGTTGGGCCTGAACTGGAAGAGATTTACTGTCCCTTGATGCTTGCATTGAGAATTGTGATGGCTCATCACAGGATGAAGCTAAAAGAAAGTGCAGATTAGAACAGAAGCCTACAGTAAAAGCAAGCAAACGATCAGAAATTGCCCTAAAGACATGTTTAAATTGCTCAGGTAAGAAACCAAAATGATGACTTATTGGCCTCATGCCTTAGCAATTTCATCTTGACCATATTATCTTTCGGTTATGATGTTGTTTTTCATTGTATTCACCAACTAACTCCATATCCAATACAGTAGCTCAGATTCTTGAGAAAACATTACAGTCAAGAAAGAGAAACAGGAATGATATAAGGGGTAGCTTGTCCACATATCATGGCCATCATCTGAAGCCAATTTTACATTCTTTCTCCGTAGTAGTTACCACTGCTTGATAAAGTACTCATATGCTCAACAGCTCATAAAGAGAACAGGATATTTTCTACATGTGATTTCAAATGAATATAAACAAAAGAATCAGAGAATGGTCAGGATTTTCTGAAAGTCATCCTGTGAACAATTGAACCTGTCTCTTTCAGGGGCTATAGCTACTTAGAGGAAACATTGCTATAGACACAGACCCTCTAGGTAATGTGTCAGAAGAGAGAAATTATTACATACATGGAGAGGAATGATATTAATTGCATTCAATTAATGCAAGAAAATTAAATTGAATCAAATTCTGCTTTTTTCCCTGGTCTCCACCACTTTTATGTCTTAGCTTCATTTTTGGAATGCAGCCTCTGGCCTGCCAGTTAAAGTATAAGCCCAGTTCTTACCCTACAAAAAGTTTTCACTTCATTTAAGTTGTGCACATTTTTGCTTATATTAAGGAAAGACCACTGATTTATTTGAGACTGCAGTAGATTTTCCCAAAACGAATTGATGTTCAAGGAATGCAACAGATTCCTTAACACACAGGATCATGAAAAGTCTAATCCTGGAGGGATTATACAAGAAGTCATATCCCAAAGTTTAAGAAATTTCTTCGCATTCCTAGCATTGGCCCAAAGTACAAAATAGATTGTCAGTTCGATAACAGATAACAAGTAACAGGTAATCAGAGCTGGAAGGGATCTTGTAGGTCATCTAATCCACCCCCCTGCCCAAGCGGGAGACCCTACACCATTTCTGACAAATGGCAGTCCAATCTCTTCTTGAAAGTCTCAAGTGATGGCGCTCCCACAACTTCCGAGGGCAACTTGTTCAATTGGTTGATTGTTCTCACTGTCAGAAAGTTTCTCCTTATTTCCAGGTTAAATCTCTCCTTGTTCAGTTTCCATCCATTATTCTTTGTCTGGCCTTTGGGTGCTTTAGAAAATAATTTGACCCCTTCCTTTCTGTGGCATCATTTCATTGCTTCATTTACTGAAATCAATTAGAGGGCCAAATTATTCCATAAATATTTCCTCTACATGTAATTAAGCAAAATACCACTACAGTGTGTGTGCGTGTGTGTGTGTGTGTGTGTGAGAGAGAGAGAGAGAGAGAGAGAGAGAGGGAGAGAGGGAGGGAGAGGGAGAGGGAGAGAGGGAGAGAGAGAGGAAGAGAGGGAGAGGGAGAGAGAGAATGGTAGAGGAAGAGAGAGAGAAAGAGAGAGAGAGAATGGGTGAGAGGGAGAGAGACAGAGAGAGACTTCTGGTGAATTCTGCAATCTTTTTTAACAGACTGATATTCACACTTCATAGGGACAGTGTCCTTGCGGTTAAGACACTGGGCTTGTTGACTGAAAGAATGGCAGTTTGAGACCCAAGTACCATGTAATTGAGTGAGCTACCATTTCTGCCCCAGCTTCTGCCAACAGAGCAGTTCAAAAGCATGCAAATGCAAGTAGATAAATAGGTACCACTTTGGTGAGAAGGTAACAGTGTTCTGTGCATCTCAGTGTATAGACATGCTTACCACATGACCTTGGAAGCATCTTTGAACAATGGTGGATCCGTTGGCTACAAAACAGAGATGAGCACCGCCCAGGAGAGTTGGACACAACTGGACATGGAAACCTTTACCATTTTTATCCCACTCCAAACTGCATTCATCTAAACTAAATAGTAATCCCTTTTCAATTGAAACTCTTCCATCCAAAAAAACATCCATTATAGAACCTTTTAAAACCTGGCAAGCTCCATATACCAATAAAGACCAATATATTTGAAGGGTGCCAGTTTTCAAAACACTGCAGTATTCCTAATACTTTTGCTGTTGTTTTCTACTGTTTACATATCTTTTGAGTAAGTGCGCAGGATTTGAAAATAATCAGCTTTAGGTTTTGCAAGTAGTAGAAGCAGGACAGATTAAAAAAAAACTATAACAGCAAGAAAATTATGACCAAATAATAAAATATTCTCCCCCTCCTATGTTTAAGGTGTCCAGATTTCCAAAAATAAAATTCAAGGAAAGTTAATTTACAGTACATGTATTTTAATAATGTTAAATCATAACTCAATTCCCCCTGAATTCTAGGAAATTCTGGGCAAAAAGCAAAATACAAAATAAAGAAATCTGGATGCTAATTTATGGAAGGTCTTTTCTGTAATTAGATGGATTTAGGCTGCAAAATTCTGTATAACCTTTAGATGGCAGCCAGGGGGTAAACACAACTAATTCCTTATATAGCTGGTGTTCATCTGGTCACCTAAATCTGGTACTATAATGAAGTACAGCTTTCAGTGATGCTGAACACCTCGCCTTTCCATTTGTATTCTTATGTTGCAAAATTATTTTCAAGTCAAGACAAATGAATGAATGTTGAGCAAGCAGTAGACCCTCTCTCTGTAAAGGGAGAAGTAGGGTAGACATCAGTCCCCAACACAGCAGATATCTCCAAATCTAAAATATGAAAGAAAACACAGACACTATCAAGAGAGCTTGATGCCATTTTTATGACAACTGCTTCCAGTTAGGCTTCCTATCATGCTTATATAGAAATGGTCTGAATCAATTGGAGATTTGGTGAGATAAATGCTTCATTGAAACAGACATTTGTACTGTGTCCACCCAGGAGAAAAGTAGTGCATATATTTGGTCTGTTTAGATGTTGGTATTTCTTTTGAATTCACAGAAATTGGCATCCAGTCAAAATATTTTTTTCTCTGCCCCACTTATAAATACATAAATACATAAATACAACCCTACCTACTTCATGATCTGCAAAGTAGACGTTATTAGCAACTACTGTTGTTTCTGTGCGTGCGTGTTTGTGGATGTGCATCTTAGTGGTATCTCATGGTGACAGAATCAGAACATTTTCTTTGATCTGGCAGGTTGTGCCTGGCACCTTGTATAGGACTTCTTCTCTCAAACTAGGACTGTCTGATCATCCTGTCCAATATTTTTGCATTTAGGTTTACATTGTCACTGCGTTTGTTTTGGGTTTGTCTGAGGAGCTTCCAAAGAAGTTTACAGAATGAGCCAGACTGGTTATCAAGTCTCCATAGTAACAAGATATGAGTGTCTTGTGATGTTCTGTTGTACTGCACATGTGTGCAGGGGAGGAGTTTTACTTCCACTTCATCTTTCATTATAGTTTTAGAATGGTATAGTTTTAGAATGGTATTGCTGTTTCTTTTGTTTCTTAGTTATTTTGTAAATAAAGTATGCTGGCAACAGAAAAACACGATTCATTTCTTCTAATTTACAAAACTGAATGTTTTCGTTTTGACATACATTTATGTATTTATTTATTTTTATTTGTTAATTGCTTACAAGATAATAGGTATAAGTAAAAACATAGTTATGAATACATGGATACATATAAGAAAAATTATATATATAATTTATTTGATTTGTCAATCGATTACAAGATAATAGGTGTAAGTATATACACAGTTATGAATACATGAAATGGGTACATATAAGAAAAATAAAAGAAACAATAGGACAGGGATGGTAGGCACGTTGGTGCGCTTATGCACGCCCCCTACAGACCTCTTAAGAAAGGGGTGAGGTCAATAGTAGACAGTCTAAGGTTAAAGTTTTTGGGGTTTGGGGGAACAAAACCACAGAGTCAGGTAGAGTATTGCTGAAGTTGTATTTCCTGCAATCAAGTTTGGTGTGATTAACCTTGAGTTTGTATCTATTGTTTGCTCTTGTGTTGTTATGGTTGAAGTTGAAGTATTCATTGACAGGTAGGACATTGCAATGTATGATTTTATATACTATACTTAGATTGGACCGAAGGCGGCGTAGTTCTAGGTTTTCTAGGTCTAGAATTTCGAGTCTGGTGGCATAAGGTATTCTGCAACGAGTGGAGAACTCTTCTTGTGAAATATTTCTGGACTTTCTCAACTGTGTTAATATGATATAAATAATACATATTGTTAATATAATGTTAATATTAATGATACATAATGTGGGTTCCAGACTGATGACCTGTATTTCAGTATTGGTCTAGCAAATGTTTTGTATGCTCTAGTTATTAGTGTAATATTGCCAGAGAAAAAACTATGTAAGATTAAGTTAACAACTCTTAACGCCTTTTTGGCTATGTAGTTACAGTAGGCTCTAGCACTTAGGTCATTTGAGATGAGTACTCCAAGATCCTTGACAGGGTTGACATCAAAGTTTCTTATGTTCCACACAACAGTTGGTGGCCAGAGTGACTGGAGAATGACAATGGGAGTTTTAGTTCAAGACATTGAATGCATTAATTGCCCTAAAGTTATCCAGAACAATTACCTCTATCAGTGTATTCTGAACTCAGACCTCTTTTCCTTAACTATCTCAAATAATAAAAGACTAATTGCTGAGCTCCCTTCCCTATATGATATGCTTATCATGGCATGAAATTAAATAGATGTTCTGTCTATATGTATTCCCACCATCTCAACATCATGCTTTTTTTGTTTCTGAAATCCCATATTATGTAGGATCAAGGCCATCTAGGCAACGGAACACACATTTATTTAACATATTCAAACCTGCCATTTAGCAATAGCAATAGCGCTTAGACTTATATACCGTTTTATAGTGCTTTACAGCCCTCTCTAAGCGGTTTACAGAGTCAGCATATTGCCCGCAACAATCTGGGTCCTCATTTTACTCACCTCAGAAGAATGGAAGGCTGACTCAACCTTGAGCCTGGTGGGATTTGAACTGCCAAATTGTAGGCAGCTGGCTGCAGAAGTAGCTTGCAGTACTGCACTCTAACCACTGATCCACAGAGGCTCATCATTTGGTGCAAAAGGAGGAACTATGGCTCACCATAGCTGGTTGGGGATTTTTTTGCTAGTTATTTGAAACACCAACTCGGCCATTATACATCCTGGTCTCTGTGTTTGCATCAGTAGTTACCTAATTTTCCTCCCCATGTTTATAATTGTAGTGGTATTTGCAGTTTAAGGATCCCCTTTGCTTTAGGCTGGGACTCTTTTTCAATATTTGGTCTTCTAATCCACAGTTTTAGACCATTACAAACCATCTCCTGCTTTTTGCCAGTTTCTTTGTATCCATAACACTTGAAAACGAAATCATTTTAATGCTGAATCCTTTTATAAAATCAGATGATTCCCCTATAATTGTGTTCTAGCAAGTTGTGCAAACCGACTATAGCTTTTCTTTTACTTTTCTACTCTCATTTGTACATATGGCATTAGAATGGAATTATTGTCCTAATTTATAACTTCAATTTGCATGGAAGAAAACCAATTCCTCTCTTTTGTCACCTAATCTCTAAACACAGTGAATATTGTTAACACTCTTTCTTTAGTCATCTCACTTTTATTGCTTAGAATTGGAGAAGCCCTTCTTTTTTTAAGTGTACAAAAATAAGGCAGGAGGAGGAGGAGGAGAAGGAGAAAGAATTTAGATTCTCTTACACCCTCACTTCTTTTATGTAGACTTCTAAACTCTAAGTAGACATGAGTGAGGCAGTCAAGTGAAGAACAAAAATGACTGACACATCACAAATCTCGCTTTTCTTTAAGAACATTGAAAGGACAAGAATGACCAGCCCTCAAATACTCCTTGTATTTCTGTCTGATACACTATTCTGAGTATCAGCCCTAGAATGAAGGCTGACTAGAAAGTAGCAAGGGCCAAGCAGGGAGTCAGGGGAAAAAAAATATCACTCAGTCTTTTTAACAATAGGGAGTTAGAATCATTGACTATATCTCACATAATAGAAGACACAGTTTATCTTGTGATAACACTAGTGTGCTTTGGAGATGGACAGTTATTTAAAAAACTGTGGAAGTGCCTCCCACTGTGGGAAATGATCCCCAAGAGGAAACCTTGTTATTATGGAGTAGGCTGTCGAAAAGGCCCACCGTATCAGTTTCCTTCTGCATCTTAGCATTGATGTGTCTATACCAGGTACTCAGTCTCCTAGCCTCATAAATATAAGGAAGCTGCTGTCTTCCATGTGGGCTTAATTGGTAATGTGCACCATACTTCCCTGATATTCACAAGCTCTAAATGCCTCCCATGCAGTTTCACAAGACATCACAACAGTCACCTGAATAGATTTCTATATATCTGGATTCCAATTTGAAGTGATTTTATCTGTGAAGTCTTGATCAGGGCTTATGTGGTTTCCTTGCCTTGTCCTTTCCAAATAGGGTCTGAGATACTTAAGTAGTGCAGCAGGATAAAATTCTGCCGATCTATTAAGGACAGAGAAATAGCAATAGCACTAGTACTTAGACTTATATATTGCCCCATAGCATTTTACAACAATCCCTGGTCGATTTACATCACCCTATTTCCCGCAACAATCTGGCTCCTCATTTTACAGAATTTAGAAGGATGGAAGGCTGAATCAACCTTGAATCGGTCAGGATCAAACTCCTAACTGTGGGTAGAATTAGCCTGCAATATTGCATTCTGCACCATCTGGGCTCCTTTGTCATTCTTCACTACCTTTATTAGCACAGATATAGGCTCTAATTTAAGTTTCCATCATACTGTCTTCTTATTTCCTATCAATATCACTATAAATTGCTGTTCACCCTTTTTTTTCTGGAGCTCCTCAGAAAACCAAGAAGCCATGTGGAATCAAGTAGGTGCAGAGAAATCACTCTGCGTTCTAGTTAAGCAGTGCTCTGGTTTCTTGTTATCTAGTACTTCCTGCTGTGAAGACTGGTGACTCCAACAAACCCAACCATCATAAGAAAGTGATCTGTTCATAACAAAAGACTGATGAAGACATGTCTCTTCTGCTCTGAGATAAAGGCCAGGTTTTATCTGTGGCCAGCAATGTAGTAGAGGGCCAAGGGCAAGCTCATTGTTGCCATGGTGGCCATGAATTCTTGAACTATCTCTATTCCCAGCAACAGGAGATTAAACTCATAGTCTGTGGCAAATCTATAAAGGACACTGTTCAACAAAATCGAACAATTCAATATCAAGAGCTACTATTATGCAGCTCATAAGAGATTACAATATGGTTAAAAAAAAGATCAAGACTGAGTTTGGGGTTACTCTTTCTCTCATTCTGAATATGAAACTGCTTTTTCCTTAAACAATAAGCTAATTGATTCCCAGATTAGCAGAGCATACATAAAATAAAACAGTAAACTGTTAAGGGCAACTTACTAATTTTGATATAGTTGATTGGTGATTTGAATTTGAGTGTTAAGACCTGGCACCTTGTCTCATTTTTTTGGACCATTTTCTATTAACTAAGAAATTAATTTACCACAGCCAGAACCATGTTTATATTCTGGGTACTTTTCAAGTTCTGGACAAACTGTCCAGAATTCATGAAAATGAGTATGGGGGATAAATGAAGAAAATATGAACTAATGAGAAGAAATGAATAGTCCAAAGTCCCATCTTCTAGAGGCTTCCTGGGTTTCACATAAGCAGAGGAATTTTAAGTAAGAAAAAAAAATCCAGTGTGTGATTCCTTAATAGGCCTTCACTGCCAAAGGGCCTGACATGTTTCCATAATGAAAGGAAAGGAAAGAAAGGGGGTATCCCTTGTTTCTTGCTATTTCTAGCCTATTTTGTAATTAATTTGATACTGTTACAGAAAATTAATTGGGTTTTGATAATAAAATTAAAGCAAGTATGCTGGCTTTGACAAATTAACTTAAAAAATCCCTAATAAGTCTTTCTATGTCAGGCTGATAATAGTTGTCCCTCAGGTGCTGAAGAAACATTCTAAGAGAACTTCCTGGTTAGCCTTATGAAGAATATATTAGAGGGCTAATGGTTAACTAGAGTCCTCCTCTTACAATTAAGAAGATTAATTAAAATTTTAAAGGACTGTAGTTGTTGTGCATTCAACACCAAAGCTTCTTGGGTCTATTCCCAGAATGCACCATTTCCTGGTTCTCCTAGCTGGTAATTAGGTTTGGGTGTAAAATACAGTATAGTTGCCACTGTCCCCAATATGCTACAATTTCACCATTTATTGTGCTTGTGTTAAACCAGAGGTATGTTTTAAAATTGTAAACATTGATTCACAAGCTAAGATGACAGGTGTGCACAAAATGTAGTTTTATTTGTCAGCCCTGTAACTTTAATAGGCATTAAAAGTATGTCATTCATCATCTCTAAGTGAAACCAAAAAAGAAACTCTACAACATATTCCCAGTTAATATTTCATTACTTTCTGCAATAAATTTGCCTGCCAAAATAGAGAAGTGAGATGGAGATTGGAGAGAAGACAGAGAGAAGAGGTCAAGAGTGAGTAGAGTTTTTGCCTGTCTGATTATTTTTTAATAAAATAAATTTTTTGTGTTCCTTAGTTTCCAGTGTAGATGTTGGTCTTATCTATTCATAATTCACTATTATGTAGTACTATTTATGAAGAAGACTCTTAGGACACAGAGCTGTTTTTAGGAAGGGGGCTTGGATTTGTGCTCATCTATTACCGTAGGCCATATCAGTTGTTCATACCATATTTTCATATCTATTCACAAGTCTCTTTGTGCCTTAAAGTGAAAACATGATTCATTCACCAAAGTTTATATCAGATGATTGGCTTTAGATTATGAATGAAACACCTTTTACCTTACATTATAAACTTTGTTCAGTCAATATAATTTTAAATTATGTGCCTGTGTTTCGCTTAAATGTTTTCAGGTCTCACTTGGAGTTTTATCCAAAATATGCAATTTTTATCTACTATTTTGTCAATTTGTATAGTAATTATGGAGTTTTCATCGAAATTAACAATATTGGTTATAGCTAAGCATCTGGAAATTCCGGATTTGAAATCTTCCTTTGGGAATAGCTTCCTAGATAAATTAAATATAGATAAAAACCCTCTCTGTCTTGGCCTTCCCTATCTGTAATATGGAGATATGGCACATGTGATGATGATGATGAAGAGGAAAACTTTATTATAAATATACTTGCATTTATTTTTTCTCTTCTTGACCACTATATACTTGAATCCTCAGGTCTGATCTCATAATTATGGCAAGAAAGCTCAGAATAGAAAGAAGTGACAAGACTTTTCCACTGGATTCACCTGAGGCCATGCAACTTCTTCACTTTACTTTTGTATGATTGGGCTTCTAGCTGGAGTAGAAACATAAAAAAAAAAAATCCATGATCCTAAGACATACATGCTCATTGTGTGAATCCTCATCCTCTTGTCAGTAAATTGAGAATCGAGTGAACAGTGAATTGAGACCAATGATTTATTGTTTATGGTCCTCATTTCTATTCCTTTTCTCTCACATCCCATCCGTTTCACAACATTTATATTATACTATGACAGTATACTGATTTTTAATGAATTCTTCTTTATTAACTCTCCTGCAAGCCCTTCCTTGATCTGCTTCTTCCTTTCTCTTCCTCTCACTTTTCAAATTGTAAAGGTATTTGTATAATATATGCACATTTCTGACTTTGACAAAAGTTTTTCATGTCCTTGAAGCAGTGAATATTGCAATTCACTAGTTACCTTTATATGAGTTCTTTTCATACAATAATTGAGGTGAGCTCGGAAGTTTGATCGAAGAGCCATATAAGAAAAGTGGATTACTGATTTCATCTCCAGAGCAGATCTACATGATATGCCCATCACAAAGCACTAAGCAGAAGTTCTAGAAGATGTGTTTTCTTCTCCTTTTCTGATGCATAGAACTACTCCCCATATACTAAAGATTTGCAGCATTGGGAATGGGAATAGTACTGTAATATAGTATTATTAAACATCACTGCAAGGGCTATGTTCACTATGAGAGCCTTGATTTCAAATCACAATGAATGAATGTTGTTACATTCATTGGCTTCAATATTTTATGGATATCTGTATATATGTGGTGTCTCTGTCCGCAATGCTCAATATTTTATTCTGCATATAATTATGTAGCAATAAGGTAATCCTCAAGTTGCCAAGAATCAATGCAGTATATTCTATGTTCATACAATACAGGCATAATCATTTCTTTTTAATATAGTCGGTGATTTATAGTCAGTTGTATAATTTTTTAAAATGTAATATTTTTGTTGTAATAATCCCTTCCAGAGCTATGTATGCAAACATTTATTGTACTTTTTCTCTTATTTATCTGAGGCTCTCCTAACTTGAGAGAAGATTAAACAATGGGTTTTGCTAATGACCATGTTCTTAATGTCTGATAATTTTTTTCCCACAAAGGGACACAGCTCTTTCCAACTCAGAAGCTGATTGGATCCATACACCCTCCAGGCAGGACTTTGCCATGATAATGACATAGCTAATGTAATTAATTAACCCTTCTGAAGTTTTCATGTTTCAGAGGAATTTCAGGTAATCATATTTAGGTGGCAGTAACAAAGGTTTACTATTATATATTTATTTATTTGTTGAATTGTGCAATTTCTCAAAATGAGGATAATGGGACAGAAGTGGAACCCAGTAAAATGGCTATAAAAAAGAAGAAATAGAACCATTAAAAACATCAAATTCTACAAGTTATAGAACATGTGTTAGATAATATTCTTTAAACGAATTAGTGCACTGCCTATGGCGATTCTCAGTCATCCAGGTCATGGTTGTCCCAAAGATGCTTTTTTAAGAGGCAACTGGACTTTCTGGTTTTTCTTTGAAGATATTTTGCTTGTCATCCAAGAAGAAGCTTTAGCTGAAGAGGCTTCCTGGATGAGAAACGAAACGTCTTCAAAGAAAATCCAGAAAGTCCAGTTGCCTCTTGAAAAAGCATCTTTGGGACAAACTTGCACACTGTATCCTCACTAAGAAAAGGGCACGTTTTAAAGATTAGTTTTCCTAATGTGAATTGATTTTGGACCAATCAGCAGATTCTGCTCTCAATCTTTCTTCATGAGACATGCCCAGGCCATAGTCCAACATAGCTAAATACTTAAGATCTACTGATTTAGTAGGATTTCAGTGGATATAAGTATGTGTGGGATGGCATAATTGAAATACCATGGACATATAGTATATAATATAATCAGTATAAACAAACCTGTGGTTTGCCCAGTTCAGGGAGTGTTTTTAAACAAATTATATTGCTGTATGTGGAACACAGATGGGAATTATGGCTGTATGGAATGTATGCCATCTTGATTCCCATTCAGAATAGGACTTTCATCCTATGAATGACCAATGACAGAGAAAACTTATCCAAACTATGCATTATGACTGGACTAGAGCTACAAAATATTGGATTGGAAGCTCTTGAGACAACAGGAAGAACTATGCAGTTCTTTAGCATGAACTAACTAGTGTGTTGGAGCAAGTTATACTTCTACAATACTGCAACAACTGGTCTGCCTTATTTTCATAATGTTACTTTCAACTATCAGAACAAAACAGTGGTGTTCTGCATTCAATTCATTCCAGGTGTTCTCTGCATGTAGCCATACCTTTCAGTCAGTGGTGGTATTCAATTTTTTTTTACTACTGGTTCTGTAGGCATGGCTTGGTGGGTTGGCAGGGGAAGGATACTGTAAAATCCTCATTTCCACCCCATTCCAGAAGAAGGATACTGTAAAATACCAATCCCTCCCCATCCCACTAACCTGCTTTTCAACTCCGTTCTCCTATGCAGGGCAACAAAACAAGACCCAACCTGGGACTCCAATCAGCTGGGATTTGGGAGACAGTAAATAGATGGGAGTGGGGGCAGCCAGAGGTGGTATTTACCGGTTCTCTGACCTACTCAAAATTTCTGCTACCAGTTCTCCAGAACCTGTCAGAATTAGCTGAATAGCAATTCTGAATAGCTCTGCTTCCAGTCCATCCTTTCCTGACAAGTGAGTGGAGAAAAGTTTCAAATGTATCCCTACACAACCATGCCATTGACTTGATTTTATTTTTGTGCCTTGATTATTAATGGGAATGTTAATAACCTCAGGATCCAACATCTGGATCTGTTGCGTAATGTCCTTTAACTGAATATACCAGAGAATGAGCTATATAATTCTAGGCCTTGCCTCTATTGCTAGAAATCATTTCCCATGTAGGCATGTAACATTTCTTTTGTTGATAGGAATAGCACTGCAGAAGGAGAGTTTATAAGCAATCTCTTATTCTTATGCTACTACAGAGCTGTAACTCAAAAATCCCTCTCGGCTGCTGCTTACAAGCTATCAGAATATTAACAGAGACTTTTTAATTGTGAACCTTTCAATATCCATGTAAAAAAAAAGACCTGCAATATAATCTCACTCAAATGTTATTTCAATGCTAATAAAACCAATGAATAGACTGAAAACCGTAGTAAATAAAAATCCTGTTATTTTACTTCAGGGATTGCAGTTCTTGGCCAGCTAGGTGTTCCCCCTGCCCTGACTGAAAATGAGATTGGTGCTTTTATTGGAGCCTTCAGTAGACAATTCGCAGTGAAAAATACTTCAATAATTATTCTCATTAGTTAGCTGGATAGAATAAGGAATTTAAGCAGCAGTCACTAGATTTAAATGCTGCTTTAAAAGAGAGTGAAGAAGGAAAATGAAATAAAATTCAGCTGTGAAAGAAGATTGTACAATCTTTGTTCTCCTAACAGAGAATAGATAGCTCATGCTTTGCAAATGGCAATTAATTCAAATGGCATTTAAACATTTTTTTTATATACAGAAAAAGAAAAGAAAAACAGGAGAGGAAGAGGAGGAGGATGACCCTCATAAAATTTGCAAATGTCATGGGCAAATGAAACCAAGTCTTCTGTATATTCATTTTCTGTTATATGGTTTGTTTATTAACCCACAGCTAGTTTGTGGAGGAAAAATTGGAAATTAAATGCATAGACTTGTATAAATTATCCACGTTTCTAAGTAATTTTACAAGTATGACTTTTGGCAGAAAAATTCTTGTTCAAATATAATAGAAGAGATATATTCTTTAGATTATTATGTAGTTCTTCGCAATTGTAGCAGCATTTTTTGCAATATATTTATTGTTCTCCTTTTAATTTCCACCCTATTGGTAAAGAAAATGACCCAAAGGTGCTTTTTCAAGAGGCAGCTGGACTTACTTGTTTTTCTTTGAAGATGTTTCACTTCTTATCCACAAAGCTTCTTCAGTTTTACTGAATGGTAGAGGATGGAAGAAATTCGGTCAGAGCTGATTCCTTCCATTCTGGACTGAAGAAGACTCCATGAAAAGCAGAGCTGATGTCCATGGTAAAGAATGAAGAGCCGGTGAGTAGACCAGTTTTTTGAATCTCTCCAAAAAAAAAAGATGGGAGATTGCCATTTTTAGAGACATAAAATAGATAAGCAATTTTAACTTGGACACTAGAGCAAAATAAAAATTTTGATTAAATTTTGATTTTGAGAAAAATAAATAAACTTGATTAATAGCTGCAAAATGACATAAGATATTATAACATTGTAAATACTAAAGGATACTTTTGAAAAATTGAATCAGAAGGTAATATCAATAGCAGTGTTTGTTTCTATGGATAAATTGTGTCCAAAAAACAGTTTTTGAAGAAATGGCAGAAGAGGAACAAGCTTTAGCTTACAAAATAGAAACAGAGTTGACACTGACAGTGGGTTTACTAATAAAAGACTACAAGAACGACATGGAAAAAGATATTTCATTGTACACATAAAAGATACTGGTTGATACTTTAAAAATAAAATGGGAATTACAAATCTTAAAGCAAGAGAGTCACCTGGATAATTATTTTATATTGCATTTACAAAAAAGATTTATTAAAGTTTGAATGCATTTTGTAAGAAGAGGTAAAAAAGAAACAAAAAAATCAAGTTTTACAACATTACTTTAATGGACTAAAGATCTGATCAAAATTAAAAAGTTGATCAAGTTAATCAAGATGAAGGTTAAAAGTTGATGAAGGATGAAGTATACAGTATATAAAATAGGACATGACATGAAGAGATCATTGGTTGTAGATTCAGAGGAGATGAAAAGCTACTAAAATTGTTTACACTTGCTGTAATATATGTTAGAAGTCACTTTTCTGTTTCTTTTCTTTCTCTTTATAATGCTCTTTCTTTTCTCTGTTTATTCTTTTTCTTTGTACTTTTTATTCTTTCTACACTTCTTTCTTTCTTTTAGTTTGTATAAGTTTTTACTTATTGCAATTATAATCTTCAATCAAATTATTTTAAAAAACAAAATGAATGTTTACAAAACCCAATGATTCCCCAAAACAAAAGGAATGTATGAAATTACTTTCCTCCAAAAGGGAGCTATATATCACAATTGATGATATTTGTGACATGTTATCTGAACTTCATAGCATATGGTCGATCAATTGATCAATCAATCAGTCAATCAATCAATCATAATGAATCCTGCCTCCTGCCATTATCGGCCTCCTGCCATTATCGGCCTCCCATCGACCAATACGCTCCCATAGAATCGGCCTCCTTGGGGTGCCGCCGGCTGGATGGCTGGCGACCCCGAGGGTGCGTGCCTTCTCATTGGGGGCACCCTCCCTCTGGAATGAATTACCCCTGGAGATGAGCACCATCCCTGATCTCTTGACCTTCCGGCGCTCATTGAAAACTTATTTATTTCATCAAGCCGGTCTGGCCTAGGGTTTTTAGGGGATTTTTAATTCGGGTTCATCTGGTTTTTAGTTTTTAGCCTTCTATTTTTTAGCTCTCAGCCTCTTATATTTGGTCTTTTAATAGCTTTTAATTTTGCACTGTTTTTTGTATTTTAATGTGGCTGTACTGTAATTTCCCTGAGTCCTGTCAGGGAAATAGGGCAGTATATAAGTTTAATAAATAAATAAATCTAAATTTAAATATAATTGCTAATTTCCAGAACTACAACATTTTGCTCAAGAAAAAACATCTATCCATCCATACACTTACATGTGAGAATTATGCAATCATGAGATTCACTCATCCTGAGGAGTGGCTGCTTCATCTTTATACAACTTTTGAACACTACTTGGATACAGTGAAATGATATTTGGAACAAGTGATTTGGATGAATGATAGAGAAAATCTTGAGTTTGTCACTGCTATAGAAGATAAAAAATAAAACTCTGAATATAATTGGTTAACCATACCCAATTCTCCAATACATTCCTTCATTCAGGTATAGATTTGCTGGCAGCAGCAACTAGCATCGTGAATATGTGATACTACAGAAATATTTTTCTTTTAACTCATTATTATGCAATTCAAATTCACACATCTTTTAATGAGAAATTTATTGCAGGTGCAACATTATCTCATTATGCTTTTATTTATTTTTATTCATCACGTTGTATACCACCTATCTCACCTAATGGTGGCTTTATGAAGTAGGATGACATCTATCTATCTATCTATCTATCTATCTATCTATCTATCTATCTATCTATCTATCTATCTATCTATCTATCTATCACTGTCAGCTGTCATCATCTATCGTCTATCTGTCTTGACCAATTTAGGGAAATGTTAATTTTTCACATTGTATTAATTGATCCCAGAATTTTATTCATGTACCTATTCCTTAGAAGTTAAAAAGTAAAAAAGTTTTGCATGTTTTTAACCCAAACATTGGACATACTGAATTTAAAAAACTGGGAATGATACATTTTGAATGCAATTACTCGTTTTTTATTTGACCAACCTTTTTGAAATATGTGGAACTTACATAGTAATTAGTAACCTAATTTGCAGCCTAATTATCACAAACTTAATCTGGAAGTCAGAATGCCTTCTCCTTTTCGATCCATCTCTTGTTTGAAAAGGTGGGGGAGATCTTACTCCAGACACAATTGCCACTTACACTTATTTTTTTTCCTAGAGATTTTAGCAAATAAATAAAAGGCCAAACTCTGCCACAAAATAAGTCAAGGGAAAAATGAAGTACTAATTAAGAAAGCTGGGGTTTTATGCAAATGACTCCTTCACTGAAGACAGTCTAATGAATGTGCCCCGAGTTGATCCATGTGCGTTTTCGCCAAGCTGACAGCTGGCTGGGAGGAAGGTCAGACGGAATCAAGCGTGCGCTGAGCATAATCCTTCAGATTGGCAGCTCTGCCCCCTGGTCACTGTTTGATTATCTCCCAAATTGCTGTATTTCACAGAGATAATGATTTTTTATGGTCACAGATTTGAAGACAACTGCTGTATCCTGAGGGTTGCCGTTCTGCAAGGAGACACTGCTGCTTCCTTCAGAGGAGAAGAGGGAGAGAGAGAGAGAGAAAAGTTGTTCTCATTCTTATTCCTCCTCTCTCCTTCTCCCCTTCCTTCCCTCCTTTCTGGACAGCTTTTTAATAAAAAAATAAGAATCCCAGTTCAAATCAATTAGGCATTTTGTCCCATTTGGTTAGCTAACATCTTATGCAAACGTTTGGTTTGGGGGCACTGTATAAAATTACAGAACACACTGGTGCTGTAACCTGACTACAACTTGTGTATGCAACACAATTATCCACTGAAGTATGAAACAGGAAATATCCTGGTGGGGGAAGAAAGGTTCTGGATGACTCTGAAGGAATTTCTCCTATTTATTACTCTCAGTCATGGCTGTTTAGAGCTGCTGGCTGTTACAACCTTGTTTACTTTGAGCAGGAGGGTGGATTGCATGGAAGGTTGCAAACCAGAAGAAGTTAAAATTTCCAGTTCCCTCACTACCCTAGGGGTTCTGGATTTTTCAATTTCTATTTCTCAGGGCCAGCAGACAGTCTTGCATTTTGAGAATGATTGCCTAAGTCTTCCCTAGCAATTTCTAGCTTAATTTCCCAAAAAACAGAACCAAGATTCATAACGGTTTAGTTATTGTCACATTTCCTGAGCCTTGAAAAATATGACTCTGGACAAAACAATAAAATTTGTCAAGTGTGAAATACACGTCTCCGTGTTTAAAAAGAAACAAAATTACTTGGAAGATTCAGTCCTTGTTTCTGTCCTGTTGTATAAGTCCTCTGTTCTCCAACAGCTTTCTTGGTGACATTTCAGAAATGACCGGCCTTGCTTCTTTCCTAGAGCTGAGAGAGAGAGAGAGAGTAACTGGCCCAAGGTCACCCAGCTGAATTTGTATTTAGGATAGGATTAGAATTTACAGTCTCAGGTTTTTAGCCTGGTGCTTTAACCACTAAAACATAGGAACAGAGAAATAATTGCAATGTTAAAGGGAGAAATAACAACATCCCAGATTACCACTCTTTTCCAGCAATTGTGCCTGGCTTTCCAAGCTGATCACATCTGAAGTCTTGTGGTGACCCAGGATTCTGGCAATAGTAAAAATCTGGGAAATGTACAATATTGTATCTCTCTTAGGACTTGATGGATGTGATTTGCAGAGCTTGACCAATTACACCCATGTAACCTCAGCAGAGAAGAATAATCCCAGGCATGCAGCTGGTTATCCTCTTGGAGGAATTGAAGGTATTTTGAATTACAGATGAGACAGAATGTGGGAATGAATGTGTTTCACCTTTCTTGGAATGGGAGAGGAGGAAAAACATAGCGCATAACATCCAAGACTGAATTGTCACTACTTTGGGAATGAGCAACCTGATCAGTTGGAGATACTAGAGAGAATCTCTAATACATCCTGGGTAGCTCTCTAGAAATATGCTATCCCAAAATATCTCACCTGCAAATGTCTATGGAGATTCTCAGTCCTCCAGGTCATGGTTGTCCCAAAGGTGCTTTTTCAGGAGGCAGCTGGACTTTCTGGTTTTTCTTTGAAGACATTTCACTTCTCATCCAAGTGACTGACTGGATGGTGGGGAATGGAAGGAAGCTAGTCATTTGCATTCCTGCGAGTCCCTTGGACTGCAAGGTGATCAAACTGGTCAGTCCTAGAGAAGATCAACCCAGACTGCTCTTTAGAAGGCTAGCCTCTGAAGATGAAATTCAAATACTCTGCCCACCTAATGAGAAGGACGGACTCACTGGAGAAGAGCCTGATGCTGGGAAAGATTGAGGGCAATAGAAGAAGGGACGACAGAGAATGAGGTGGCTGGATGGAGTCACTGAAGCAGTCGGTGTGAGCTTAAATGGACTCCAGGGGATGGTAGAGGACAGGAAGGCCTGGAGAAACGCTGTCGGTGGGGTAACGATGAGTCAGACATTACTTCGCAACTAATAACAAAGAGAGTCTGGGTTTGGCAAGGGGAGAATAGCTTTTAATTAGTCAACCATCTCAAGTATGAAATTCTCCCTTTGGGGCCCCAAGCCATCTGGTAGAACCAGGTTTTAAGGCTCTTAGGAAAAGTCAGGAGGATGAGAACCAGGGGTGGGATTCTATAGTTCGCACCTATTCGATAGAACAGGTTGTTAACATTCTAAGCAGTTCGGAGAACCAGTTGTTAGAAGAAATTACTGGCCTAATCCTGTAAGGAAGGCAGGAAGGAAACATTCTGCTGTTGCTTACAGAAATTGCCTCTCCATTCATCCTTATTACGTTCTTGGCAGGACTAGACTTCCTGTCTCTGGAACTTTTCTGGAATTTTTTTCCCTCTTTTGCTGGTACTTTGCTTGTGTGGAGTGACCATTCAAAACAATGGCACTGAAAAAAGAGACGTATGACTGTTTTTCACACTTACGACTGTTGCAGCATCCCCACAGTCTTGAGAGGCCAAGCGAGGAGATGCGTGCCTCGATGTGAGTGATATTGAGTTGGCCACACCCAGCCAATAACATGACCACCAAGCCACATCCACCCAATCACCAAGCCTTGTCCACCAATTAAGCTATGCCCACAGAACCGGTTGTTAAAAAATTGAATCCCACCCCTGATGAGAGCTAACCTCACCTCAGAGTGTAAGCAGTTCTAAAGGGCAGGAGCCACAGCAGAGAAGGCTCTTCTCCTGGATCCAGCCAGTTGAACTTTCTTGACTGATGATATTCACAATATTCCTCCTCTACTGGCTCATTGGCCTTTGGATTGCTTTCTAACGTGGACCAGACAAGAAATCAGAATAGTCTTTTCCTGGAGCCTTCTGCTCTTGGGTAGAGTTCTGTTCCTCTGGCAGACTGCTATTGCTGTAAAGTCAATCACAGTGACTCTAGGCAATGGACAACAAAGCAAGAAATATCAGAACCACAAAATGCAGCATCATAACAAAACAATAATAAAAACTTCTCTCACACTATTTTCCAGTAACACAAATATTTGTTCGGTGTCTGTGGTAATGAGCAAATGAGCGTACCAAAGTTTACTTTGAAATTAATGTATGAAAGGTTATTTCGTATGTTTCCTTATCTTTAGCGAGAGGATAATCTCACTTAAGATCCCTTAACTCACTGGATTATGTTCCTGTGATGAGCAAATATACTCAAGGCCAACACATTGCAATGACTTACCTGTCAATGAATACTTCAGCTTCAACCATAATAATGCAAGAGCAAACAATAGATACAAACTCAAGGTTAATCGCACCAAACTTGATTGCAGGAAATACGACTTCAGCAACAGAGTGGTCAATGTCTGGAATACTCTACCTGACTCCATGGTTTCTTCCCCAAACCCCCAAAACTTTAAGCTTAGACTGTCTACTATTGACCTCACCCCTTTCCTAAGAGGTCTGTAGGGGACGTGCATAAGCGCACCAACGTGCCTACCGTCCCTGTCCTATTGTTTCTTTTTTATTTTATTTTTCTTATATGTATCCATGTATTCATAACTATGTTTTTACTTATACCTATTATCTTGTAAGCAGTTGACAAATAAATAAATAAAATAAATAAATAAATATTAATAGGTGTGGTTTTAAAAGGGCATGACCCCAAAAGCCAAATATGCCGCTGTCTTTGAAAATCATGCAGCAGCACAACAGAGAGGAGTCAAGGCTGGCTTCAGATGCAGCATTTTTCCAGAGGGCTCCTCTTCTGTAACTTGTTATTCATGCTTTTTGACCATTCTCCTCTTGAAGTTAATTCACAGGCTACTTTGTTTCATGCAAAAACCCCTCCTCTACCTTCAAACATGGACTTTGTAAGAATAATGTACATATGACAACACACATCAATGGTCCTACCATTCTGAAAAGTTCTTCTAGGATGTTGGCTGTATTTAAATAAACAGAGCCAGCTATCACCTGAAGCAAAGACTCCATATAACATTCCTTCTCCCTGCTTTTTTTTTTTTTAAATGATGAGCAGGCAGTTGGAAGCAAGAAAATAATATCCCTGTGGAATATGCAGTTTGAAGTATTTCACCTTGCTTCATGTTATGGTCAGCTCAGTGGGTGAGAAATATATTATGTCTTACACATTACATTCATGCTGTGCAGGCAGATGCACATCTGTAGAAAACTCCAAGATAAAAACAGAACAGTTCTGACCACAGAATTTCCCTTACCCATTTTGCAAATAAATTTAAGCATATCTTAGAGGTATGGGATCTGAGTTGCAATGATCTGAACAACCACCAGGTGGCAAGAAAGAGTTAGAATTCCTGGATGGATTAGCTCTCATCTGGTGGTCATATGGATTTTTGCAGGGCAGATACAGAACCTTAATATAACAGTCAGAAAGTTTACAGATTGGTGAAGTGGACCAGTGCCAAATGAGCATGAATAATAGGCTGAATCTGGTTAAGATTACACTTACGTTCTGTGTGTGTGTCAGTGGTAGGATTCAAATTTTTTTTACTACCGGTTCTTTGGGCATGGCTTGGTGGATGTGGCAGGGGAAGGATATTGTAAAATTTCGTCGGAGACGGGATTTGCCGGTTCTCCGAACTATTCAAAATTTCCGCTATCGGTTCTCCAGAACTGTGAATACCACCTCTGGTGTGTTTGTGTGTGTCTGTGTGTGTGTGTGTGTGTGTCTGTCTGTCTGTCTGTCTGTGTGTGTGTGTGTGTGTGTGTGTGTGTGTGTGTGTGTGTGTGTGTGTATGAGAGAGAGAGAGAGAGAGAGAGAGATTGTATCCAAAAGTTAACTTTAGTTATAACTAATGACAGGAATGAAAATTTCATTAGAACTAGTCAAATAAAAATGGCTGATTAATTCCCCTGAAAAATGTGCTGCTGTAATCAGGAAAATGGCAGTAAACTGGGGATTCTCTTTTGAATATCCATGCAGTTTATAACACAACCAATGAAATTATAGTCCCAATTGATCACTAGTGAGTAACACTAATTCTTGCAGTAGGAAGAGAAGAATTGAGAATGAATTCTCTACAGAGGAAAGTTCCTCTGATTTGGGGAAATATAATTGCTGCACTTTAATAAACAGTATTTTATTTTCAGGAGAATAGATTATATTTTCCAACTGAATATTTTTTTTTAGCACTGATGTCTATAAAATTATTTGGGGGGTAGCAGTAAAGTTGTTGACAAAACAGTCACACATAGTTTCCTACCTCTAAGGCGATAGGATGAAGTACTATCTTACCTGCTCCCACCCCAATGATCTATAGTTACCCTCACTGTAATTTTAAGTATTTTCATCCTGCATTTAAATTTCAGTTTTTATTGTGCTTGTATCCACCACAACAAGGCAACCATATAAGAGGATATATAAAAGCCAGTCTGATGATCTAGTATGAAAATGCATCAAGAGTATCAGTTCTATCAATATTGTGGTATGAATTGATTCCAACTCTGTGTCTTCACACTAGATAAAGTTTGATAGGAGCATTTCGGCAACTGATTTCACATATAAATTAAATAGCTATTTGCCAGCTTCATGCAACCTCTTTAGTCATCCTTCTAGTTAAAAAGAAGCTCCTGAGTTTTTAATTTATTCTGGTATGAAAGGAATCAAATGTCTCGGTCTAATGTTACTGGCATAATTTTGGGTGTGATTTGAAAATTTAAATAATCCTAAAGCTTAGAGCTAGTCCTTCTTGGGTTTTACAATTGTGAACCATAGGAGTGGAGCAGTGGTGGGATTCAATTTTTTTTTCTACTAGTCCTGTGGGCATGGCTTGATGGGCATGGCTTGATAGGTGTGGCTTGCTTGGTGGGTGTGGCTTGGTGGGCATGGCAGAGGAAGGATACTGCAAAATCTCCCCACCCCACTAACCTGCTTTCCTGCTCCATTCTTGTGCAGGGCAACAAAATAAGACCCAGCCGATCAGCTGGGACTCGGGAGGCAGAGGATAGATGGAGGCGGGGCCAGTCATAGATGGTATTTGCTGGTTCTCCGAACTACTCAAAATTTCTGCAACCGGTTCTCCAGAACTGGTCAGAACCTGCTGAACACCACCTCTGGAGTGGGGTGGAGTGGAGACCCATTAAGACAGCTAGTGACAAGAAAGCAGCTGTTAGCTGTACAAAAGTGTTGGGGAAAAGAAAAGCCATAGTTCTATGTGGCATAAATACATTCTGATCAATTATCACAATTTCTGATCCCCACAATATCATTGAAATATATATATATTTTCCAGAAACAAGGTGTAGATGGATTTATTCCACCGAAACTCCACATTACAGGTGTACATAGGGCATTTGCAAGCAAAGCATAAGAGGAAAAGGGTTGTCATTCTCTTTTTCCAGGAGCATCTCCATTTTAAAGGACCCATTGGCCTAGCATTGTTGTGTGACAATTATTTTTGAGCAGCGCAGTCCTATTTCAGTGGGATATCTAACGGATGATATTTCGAGAGCACCGTACAGTCAGATCATGCTCTTCTGTGACTTCTACAATGCACTGTGCTTAAGTGAAGGAGAAAGATGTTCCTTTAAAATCTTCCATCATTAAAATCCACAAGCTTTCCTCATGAATATTTGCAATAAAAACGGAGCTTTGTATACAGTACATTTCTGGCACAGCAGGGATTTGGAGAGGAGGGCATATTCTCATTTCTTGGCAGGAATAAACACCTATTCAGAGTTTCGACTCTGTTTGGGATAAACAAAAAAGTCAAGCAAAACAAAAACAAATATCTCAACCCAGACGTGCATGCCTTAAGGCTTTGTGTAGCTGGGGGCTTTATTGATTCATATCCACACAAACTGCTGAATGTGCTACAAAAGTTAGGGGCGGGCAGAAACACACAGGGAAAATTTTCATGGGAAATTCTAACCCTCTAAACCGATTCATTTGAAACACTCGTTGAATAACCTCAAAGCTGAACTGGCAAGCAGCTGGGGATCCTGTCCAAAGGGGGAATGCTATTCTCTGTTCCAAAGAGCAGACTTTACCTTTCCATTAAAGAACAAACAATCCAGATGCATCATGCCTCAGAACTGAGTCTGAACCTAGGAAAGAGGGAGGGAGGGAGGGAGGGCAGGAGAGAGGAAGGCTCAGGAAATGGGGGTGGATAGAATGAGAAAATAGTGGGCTTTTTTTTTTACTAAAGCCTTTCAAAAGAAAGTACGCTAAATTTAGAATGTGTGAAAATATACTGCATCACTTGTTCCCACTCTTCTTCATTGCATGTAGCGTGTGTGGACTTTAATAATGTTAGCAGAAGGTTTTTAACTACTTATCTCAACTCTCAACTCAGCTCAATGTTTTGAGCTTGCAATTCTCTAAAGGAATACATTTGAGGGAGCACCAGGATAGGAAAGGCTGGACCAGTGGTGGGATTCAAATTGTTTTACTACTGGTTCTGTGGGCATGGCTTGGTGGGCAATGCAGGGGAAGGATACTGTAAAATCTCCCATCAGAGGTGGGGTTTGCCGGTTCTCTGAACTATTCAAAATTTCCGCTACCATTTCTCCAGAACTGGTCAGAACCTGCTGAATACCACCTCTGGGCTGGACCACAACAAATAAGAAAAACTGTGTAAGGAAAGCATAATTCTGTTTTCTAATAATGAGCTCCTACACATATTGGCATAGTGCTCCCTTTTCCTAGATCTTTTTTCCCCGTAGCAGCAAACCTGTGAAGATAGAGGGTGACTTGCCCAAAGTTACTGAACTTCTATAGCTAGGGATGGTCTAGAACTTGGATCTCTATGCTCCTAGTCCAATATTTTACCCACCGTAGCCTAATGACTTTCTTAAAGAATCTCTCAAGTATTTTGGAGAAAGCTAAATCTTACAAAAATGTATTGATCTCACTGCATCTCATGTAAGAACATTAAAATCTATATATATATATGTGTGTGTGTGTGTGTGTGTGTAGTGTGTGTGTGTG
This sequence comes from Bungarus multicinctus, assembly GCA_023653725.1. Lineage (NCBI taxonomy): Eukaryota > Metazoa > Chordata > Lepidosauria > Squamata > Elapidae > Bungarus > Bungarus multicinctus. The sequence continues at coordinate 157,156,062 of CM042836.1, forward strand.
TGTGTGTGTTAGGTTTTTTTTGAGCTGATAAATAATTAAACAAGGGAGACTAGTATAGATCTATTTCGAGCTATATATATATATATAGGCATGAGATATCAAGGTTTTCAGACTTGATCCCAATGGATTTTTATGTTCTTCTGAGATCTTTCTTTCTTTCTTTCTTTCTTTCTTTCTTTCTTTCTTTCTTTCTTTCTTTCTTTCTTTCTTTCTTTCTTTCTTTCTTTCTTTCTTTCTTTCTTTCTTTCTTTCTTTCTTTTTTCCTTTCCTTCCTTCCTTCCTTCCTTCCTTCCTTCCTTCCTTCCTTCCTTCCTTCCTTCCTTCCATGACATTAAATCAAACCAAAATTTCTAGAATGCTGGCTGTGTAAAAAAAAATTCAATTAGAGCTCTGAGGGCAACGGGTGCTTGTATGTAGCCTGCAAAACAAGATCAAGCTGAAACGTGATCGAACCGTCTGCTGTTTAATGTGAGACATAATTGAGGCACTTGAAAAGAAGATTTCATTGTGAAAAATTGAGCTTTTAAGGAAATGGAATTAATGAAAATTTCAACTTGGGTATAGGACATAATTACCAAAAATATTAAAGCAAATAATTGGTAGCAGTATAATTTTCCCTTCCCCAGGTAACTATCATATGTATTACATAGTGACTCCATCCCTCCTCTCATTAATTACTGTGATGCATAAATAATTGGAAAATTATGTCCCCCAAATGATTTACAAATACATTTTATGTGTGTAATAAGCACAAGTTTTTAATCATCTGGAGTCGTCCTACAATACATTCCAAGCTGTTCTATTATCTCTCACAGAAAACTGCCTTCTCTTTCCATAAAAATGATGGGTTTTTTAATATGGCTTCCAACTGTCTTGTGTATGATATGCCTTTAGATTAATATTGTTGATATTTAGCTCTGTATTATTTATAGGCATTTGAAAAGAACATAATCACAGGACCCTGGAATCACAGCACATGTAAATATCTTTGCCACATCCTTGTATAGCTGACTGTGTTTCATTGTCGCCCTGCTTATCTTCTTTTTTTGGTAATAAAATAAGAAGCTTTTATACATTCTGAAGGAAGACACTCCAGAGCATGAAATTATTGCTCCAAACATTGAAAAATCAGTGTTTGTGTGTATGTGTGTGTGTGCATGTGATTTTATATACTGTATATAATGCCTTAATTGATGCTACTGTGCGTGGCATCTGTTTCACTCTCTTCAGATTTAACATCATAATGCCAGGTTATGATTCAACAGTACACCTTACTTAGAGGAAATACTTGTCTTTGGAAGACTCACCAGAGCTGCTGATGGCATTTTGAGCAGCTGTCAAAACTGCTTAAATTGTTTTTGCCAGTCAGCAGATGGTTTCACGTAGTTACAGTTGAAATGTGGTTTATGGAACCTGTTGTACATTCCACGTTATCAGTGAGATTCCAGAATTCCCCTCCAGAGGAATCTCCTTTGTCAAAAGATAGAATACTTTCAAGGGGTGGAATCTGCAACTGAACAGAGCTCCTTGATTGGTTGGAACCTACAAGCCTTTCTGACCAATGATCTGACCAAGTAATGAAGTTCTACCACTAGGAGAGAAAAGAGAGGAGAAGGAAGGAGAGGGAAGTATAGAGGGGAGAGAGGGAAGGAGAGGGAAGTGGAGGGGAGGAGAGGGGGAAGGAGAAGGAAAGAGACAGAAAGAGAAAGACTGTCAATGCAAAATTGAAAATATGAAGAGAGGGGAGGGAAGTAGAGAGGGGAGAGGAGAAGGAGAGAGGGAAAGAGAGGGGAGGAAAGGGAAAGGAAAGAGGGAAGGAGAGGGAGCGGAGGGGAGAAGGTAAGACAGGGAAGGAGAAGGAAAGAGACGGAAAGAGATGGATTATTGATGTATAATTGAAAATATGATTTATTATAAAGGAAAATGCATAATAAAAATGTTTTTTTTTAAATGAAGCTCTGCCACTACTTTCCTGGCAGAAATACTTAAGGAATACCAATAGAATTAGAAAGAGTGGCCAGAGATCACGCACTGGCATCTCTTCAGTCAGTCATACAATGGTGAGGAGCTATAATGGAAATAGTAGTTGACTGTATAGCTGCAGCGAATAAGTTGCTTCTTTTTTGTTTTTTTGCATTAAAAAAAAAATCTCTTGACAATTCTGTTAAAACCTCTGCAATATGGAGAAGAATTCCCACACCAAACATCTGACTATATTCTGAGGTTGTATGACCTAAATTGAAACACTACCATATATGAATTAGCCTCCTATTAATGACAAGAGACCTTAATTTATGCTAGAAAAAACATACACATATACCATAAATGTACATAAAAGCATAGATACAACGGCATGGCCTTCTAATGAGAGTACGTGCAATTTGTTTTGAAACAGCACTTGGCTAGAAATAAGACAGAGCTTGATTTTTACTGTTCCTTAGTAGTCTATATTTGGTTTTGCTCCATTTATTTAAGATTTTAGCTGGTATCTTCCTGCAAATCGTGTCATCTTGAGAATGATTTCAAAATAACAATGCTAGATGATAGCAATCCTTTATAGTATATTAACAGAAATTTCTAGAAAGCAACTAACAAGGTTAGTTGTTCTGTGTATGTTTCATACATCCCAAATTAAACTTCTTAAGGATATGGCATTTCTACAGCGGTAGAAGCCTAATCAGTGTAAATAAAAATAAAATAAAAATTGAGTTAGGAAAGAAGAACTTTGCCCATCATTTCTCAAGTACACGGTTTCCCCATTGGAGTGCAAAAACTGCCATATGGAAAAACCATATTGGAGGAGTCTCCAATCTCTTCTGAGGAAATTTCACTGAAAGATGGGGATGTTTCAGATATCTGGAAAAGCAATTCATACAGTGAATGTAGGACACCCACAGACAGGCACCAGTATCAACTTGCAGTAGCAAAAGTCCAAGAATTTTGTGTTTTACACTTGTTTGCTCTTTAAAAACAGTTTTAATACAAATTCTTCTTTTTCTTGTGGCAGGTGAGAAAAATGCCAGGCAAATGCTCTGTTTGAAATGGGCTTAAGATTTGAAAAGTTTAAAATAATGAAGAAATGGTATAGCATAGGTGAAAACATATTTTCACTGGACTTGATTAACGTAAAACAAACAAACAAAAACAGCCTACTTCTGATTTACAAATTTGGGCTGCAGCTAACGCAAAACTTCATTATAGGCAATGGAATTACTCTCAAGTAACGCATCTCACAAATTGTTGCTCTTATGCCTGATTCAAGCATGCTGAATGCATATTGTGCTGAAGAACCCAATTACTTTATAGGGGGCTAAGCTTTTTAAGATTAGTGTCACTTATAAAAAATGTTCTAGTAAGACTAAATAATTATGAATTCTTACATCAAAGAATCCATGTGGAATATTTGGGGGGATAAAGAACAGAAGATTGGGCTTCTGTATTACATATTAAAGCATGCCATCTTTAAAAAGGGCATGGTCAAGAGAAAAAAAAACCCTAAAATTTGTTTCCAATTTAATTAAAGCCTAATTAAAACAATTATATATAGTTACTCTTGATTATTCCTCATGTACTGAATAGCTTTTATCACAGTCAAAATATAACTTGGTGGCAAATTTTGGAAGTGTTCCAGCTGTCCCAGCTAGGTTTTGGGGCATGGCTACCCTAGAGTTGTAGGCTATTGCTAACCTACATTAAAGTAAGGCTCTCCCAAAATCAGAAAAATATAGAAAAGTTAGAATTCTGCATATCATCAGTTCAAGAAAGGGAATGGAAGAATTCATGTAGCCTCCCATATCTCACTCTTCCTTTACTAAAGAGCTGGTCAAGGATGTTCCTCTTCCTCAAGACTCCTAGTCTATGACAATGTGGTGAGGTGCACATTTTGTACTAAATCTTAATAGGATTTGATTGGTTTTGGTTCAGTGTAATTTATAGCTCAAACCTAGCCAACAAGCATAATAAATTAAGTGCATGGTGAATTCTCTCTATTGTGTAAATGGAATAGCGTATCCCATAATGTATTCCATTGTGTGAACTCTGCACCCCAATTGTTTTTTTTTAATAGCCAGTATTTGTCCTTTTCTTAATTTTTGAAATCTATTTGTATTCTCATGCTATGGTAAACATACAGGACTGGGGGAAAATACGCATTACTTGTACATTTTAAAGAGCAAGTGTACAACAAAAATATGGTATTAATGTTCATAAAAACTTCTTTAAGAAAAAATCAAGCTTAGTATAATTTGGGCAGCAATTTTTCACTTAATTTGTTTGGGGATAGATGATAATAGATTAAGTAACTTGGGAAGCCCATGGAATGGAACCCATCTTGGTTAAGAGTAGAATAAAAACATTTTCTAAAGCCCTAAAGTAGCCCTGGTGCTGAAGTTCACATCAGTTTAACAAAGTCTCCGCAAATGTTTCCTAACAGTTGATGAAGCAAGCCAATGATTCATCCATCAATGATTTCTTGGAGAGCAGCAGATACGTCTTACAACCAGTCCAGAGGTGGTATTCAGCAGGTTGTGACCAGTTCTGGAGAACCAGTAGTGGAAATTTTGAGTAATTCAGAGAACCGGCAAATACCACCTTTGACTGGCCCGCCCCCATTTATTCTCTGCCTCCCGAGTCCCAGCTGACCAGCTGGGCCTTCTTTTGTTGCCCTGCACAGGAGAACGGAGCTGGAAAACAGGTTTCTTCCCCTGCCACGCCCACCAAGCCATACCCACCAAGCCAAGCCAAGCCAAGCCAAGTCAAGCCACACCACGCCCACCAAGCCATGCCCACAGAACCGGTATTAAATTTTTTTGAATCCCACCACTGAAGCAGCCATCTACTGAAGGCTCTCTCTTCAGTAGCTACCTGAAAGATTTCCCCTTTCCCTTCCTACTTCTCTGCTGGCAAGACTACTTGGGGTATTAATCAAAGGCAACAATATTGTTATCAGTTGTATAGCCAGAGGACAAAAGAGCAGGTTTTCCTTAATCAACCTGGGTATAGATTCACTGCAAAAATTATCTCTGACCACAAGTCAAGACTGGCAGCTTTCCATGTGAGAGAAACACTTAACTGTTTTATATCTGTCTGTCCAAATTAACTGGTGGGTTTTATATTTAGGAAACAAAAAGTATATCCAACTTTCGAAAACATATGGAAATATGGTTTTAATGAATGGATAAAAATAGAAACTATGTCCTGTAGATCATAGACACATCAGTGCATTATCACAGATGCCAAGAGGGCAGCAAAAATATGTGTCAGAAACAAGAAAGGAAAGGTTTCACCCAGTTTTGAACACTAACCCTTTTGGGATTTTTTTCTCCATAAAGAAGGGTGACAAGCTTTCTTCTGCTGAAAAAGAAAGCAAATTAGAAAATCACACCTACAGACAAACTGGTATAGAGGAAGTGCATAACATTTCAGATATGAAAAAGGAAGGATATGAATACGACTTCCACTCCGTCATTGAAAGGAATCAGCCAACTAGGTGGGTGGATTTTAGACATACACAATGATGCAATGCAGAGCTTGTACAGAATTTTGAAAAATGGTATAGAGCCCATTTCTAAAAGTCCATAACTGCAGAGCAGAGAAATATATATTCATATCTATGCTTTGTCCTTTCTGGTTTGGATATTCTGGACCCTGTTTTGTTTTGTTTTGTTTGATCTGGGTATGATGACCTTTATTTAGCTAAACATCCTCTTTTGTATTTAGGTATCATGTTTTCCCAAAGATGCACCGATTCAGTAATTTTACTTTTTTAGTGCCTTCCAGTTTAGTGGGAAAGGACAAAGGAAGCAATCAGGAGAAATCCATCTGGAAATTAACAAATAATAACAATTTTAAAACATACAATTTTTAAGAGATGAGAGTTGCTGGATAATAATGTCATATTCTAATGGGATTTACCTTGAAAATTGCATTCAGAAGGTTTGTAACCTTAGAGGGGATGAAGAGTCATAAATTTGTTTATACTTATTGTGATGAAGGTTGGAAGCGACTTCTTCATATGTTTTCCTGTATAATACTCTTAATTTTTTTTGTATCTTTTTTCATTTTCTTGCACCGTTTACTCTTTCTTTTTCTTTCTTTCAGTTTGCATTAGATTTTACTATTATATTCAAATTCTTAACAAAATTATATGTATATGTGTATTAACAAAGGTAATAGTACAGAATTTCCCCCCCAGAAATTCTGTTTTACTTTTGATGTGTATGATTAAAATATTTAGCTAAATATTTAATTGAATTTACATATAAGCAATAGGGCTCTGCTAACATTCACCTACCCCATAGGAGTGTTTTAAGGATTTATTTGTTAATATTCATGAAAAGCTTTTCATATGTAAAGCTCTCAGAGTGCTGTTATACCAGTCGATTTGATATCCAGTTTTCTGCATTCTGAGTTATTTTTTATTTTTCCCTTGGAAAAATGGTGCACATGCACCCATGTGTGTGTGTGCATGAACACACCCACACCCACACAAATCAAATGAACAGAGGGTTTTTTTCAGTGTGTATGTGATAATCGATTTAAGCGTTTGTTTTCATTCAAATTAATCATTTGTTCTTTGCAACTGATTTTTTTCTTTAAATGCTCCTACCCTAATTCTATGTCCCCTATTTTTTTTTAAAGAGAAAGCCTGCAAATACATACCCTTTCTATTTTTCATTCGAAAAAAGAAGATCCCAAAAGAGAGCCATTCATAATAGACCGTGTGGCCTGCTGTCAATTTTACCTCCATGCTGATTATAGCCTTCTAATGCGGCACTGCTTTTAAGCGTGGAAATTCCATTTCTGCATTGCAATGGGCTTTATAATATAATAGGAAGAAAGAGAGAAAAAGCCTTTGTTATTTCATAGGAGGAAAGCTAAAGTAATCAAGTGTATCTTGCGAAAGGAAGAAAAACATAAACACTCTCAGTTTATATTGCACTTAAAGTGCCAAGGCTTTAATTTTTTTTTTATTTTAAGTAACAAATAAAATAGCAAAACATTTTTCTCTTGTCATAAAAGCTGACTTTGATCCCCAGTACAGCATTGAGTGGAAAATTGAACCACACTATAATTGCTTTCCCTCTGACTGATAAAGTGGTGTAACAAATTTTGTGTTTGAATGATAAAATCAGCAATTGGCCCCTAGCATTTCCTTCTGCCATTCCTCCAAGGACACCAAAGTCCCATCCTGCCTCCAGGCAACAGGAAAGGCTGTAGAACTGTAAATCTACTCCAAGTTGTTACGTTCTTGCCTCAATTTTCTGCAACACGAGGCAAAGCTATGATTTCTGTCTTCTTAAAAACACGACTAATGTAAATTACTTCTGGCAAAGGAGAAAGAGAAGCAAAGGACAGGAAAACAACGGCTCTGATTGTGCAGCATCATATGGTAATCAAATAGTCTTTGATGTACCGGACAGAAATGCATGACTCAATAATAAAAAACTTGTTAGGAAAGGGCAAGGTATTTCTCTCCATAAGGATGAGATTAATTTGCTAGAAATAAAAATAGTGGGGGAGGCAGGAGGTACAGCCCAGGTAACGAGCTACATTCTACATTTTTGTGCTTCATGAAATATGAATGCAGAGCCCCTATCCCCCATGCCTTGGTATTAACAATTGCGATATGACTAATCCAATTATAACTAGACATAGCCAGTTGTGCAAGAGTCTCCAGATTTTTAGGCTTGTAACACCATTGTTATTTTTAAAAATATATATTTTGCATTATCTTTTCATGGTGACATGGTTAGTCCAAAAGTACCTGTCACAGAGGTACACCAAATACAAAACAACCAATACCTTTATTTTTTTTCTACTTCTTCCCTCTGGGGTAGACCTACAGACAGGGATGAGGACTTGTGCCCACACTTAACAGATACAGAAGGAGATGGAAAGATAAACTTTTGGAAGAATTGATAAACATATTGAGATAGAGATAGAAATAATAAAACACGTACAGAATATGCGGTGCAGAAAGTGCCTGGGAAGGTACAGAGAAAAAAACAGAGATGATGACAAGCAGGGTAAGAAACATATGTGGGTCATGGAGATACAGGCAGAAGAAGCAAGAGAGGAATAGGGATGAAGGGGTGTTATTTTCCCTCTTTGTTGAGGCTGGATGTCCTTATTATATATTTTTTTTCTTCAAAAGGAGAGAAAAATCCTAAATTTCTAAAAGGATTTGTTCATCTTTCTTCCACCAAACAATTGCTTTTAGATACTAGTTTTTCTCCCTTAATTTCTTTGCATCCATGAGCTAACATGACTAAATGGAATGTGTGGAAGATGATGTAACAACTTTGCTAATAGTTAAACAACAAAACATAACTGAGATCTGGTTTAAAAAAGGGACACTTAATAGATTTATTAGAAGAATATAACTTATTCAAAAGGAACAATCCTAATCAAAAAGGGGGAAGGTTGCATTATACATAAATAATGTCTATGTTTATTAAAATTTGTGACATATGGAGAATATTAGGGGGAGGAAAAAAATCTGACACTGTTGTAGGAGCTATGGTGAAGCAGTGGTTGGAATACAGTATTATAGGCTAACTCACTGCTCACTGCCAGAAATTCAATTTTTGCTGGCTTAGAGTTGACTCAGCCTTCTATCCTTCTGAGGTGGGTAAAATGAGGACCCAGATTTTGGGGGGCAATATGCTGACTCTGTAAAACCACTTAGAGAGGGATGTAAAGCATTGTGAAGCAGTATATAAGTCTAAGTGCTATTGCTACTACTGCATATTCCAGGCCACCTAACCAAGAAGAAAATATAGATGAAATCTCCCAAATCAGATTGTGGGGTAGCCAGAAGACATGACTGCTGAAATGAGGGATCTCAAGTACCTTGAAATCAACCGGGAACTAGACCCTATTTATTTATTTTATTTATTTGTTTTTGTCAATTGCTTACAAGATAATAGGTATAAGTAAAAACATAGTTATGAATACATGGATACATATAAGAAAAATAAAAAATAAAAGAAACAATAGGACAGGGATGGTAGGCATGTTGGTGCACTTACGCACGCCCCCTACAGACCTCTTAGGAAAGGGGTGAGATCAATAGTAGACAGTCTAAGGTTAAAGTTTTTGGGGTTTGGGGAAGAAACCACAGAGTCAGGTACAGTATATGTGGCAGATGGAAAGCCAGAAGCTTCTTGATGTCTCTTGCAGACAATGTCATTGTCCAAAATATGAAAGAGAGAACTGGGGAACTATTTATACTGGTTTTAATACTTATTAACAGGTAAGAAATGTTTGAGGAAGTGAAAGTTATAGAAATCATGAAGGAGCAATACCATGTGATCCAAGAATTTACCACACTGTTTGCTAAAAAAATAACTAATGCAAGACAATAAGACAAATCTTATTGCCTTTTGACAAAGTTCTTAGATTAGAATTAGAAGATTAGAAGACCAAAAGAAGGAAGACTTCAGTAAGACAGTGATAAAGTTGGAATGATGCTGTATGGATGGTTGCACTATCAGATGGATTTGCAGTTGGTTGAACAATTGTACCTAATACACAGTCCTTAATGGATTTGTGTCTTAATGGAGAGAGGTGTGCAGTTGTCTTCAACATTTTTGTAAATGTCTTAGACCAGGATGAAGGGATAGAAGGGATGTTTTGCAAATTTGCAGGCAATAGAAAACCAAGGGGGGAGCGGTTTGCTAGCATTTCAGAAGACAAGTTCAGTGTTCAAAGGGAACTTGATAGACTTTGACATTGGGCCAGATCCAAAACAATGAATGCTGATCAATGGTGAGAAATGTAAGATAAGGTAAGAAAAATCAGATGTGAAGCTACATGATGGGTGATAGCTAGCCTATTGTGGGGATTTTCGTTCATGGTAGACCATAGATTAAGTATGATCCAGAAATGGGCCATGGCTGCCAAAAGAGCCACTGCAATCTTGGGGTGTATCAACAGAGAAATAATGTCAAGAGAATTTCTGCCTTGAAGGTGATGCAGAATCGGAGCACTGTGGGTCTCATCTGTTCGATAATATGATCTATCAGGGTCCAGGGAAATGAGGTTCTCTTTGTCCCAGCACTTATCTCTGAAATAGCATTCCCTTAGAAATCTGTGTGGCTCCACCCTAATGGAGTTTCAGAAATCTAGCTGTTCTCCCAGAACCTCAAATAGGTGGCTTTTTGGTTCTATGTAGTACTTAGAATCCAGAGATATATGATTTATTTTGTCAATTAATTTTCTATCTTTCATAATGTAAGCCATCCAGATTCATATGGAATTCAGTGGCCTTAAATCTAGAAAATAAGTAAAATAAATCATGGGAAGTGATTTATTCTATGCTAACCATTATTATTTCTTTATTTGCAGTCACAGACCAAAACACAAGTACAACGAAAGAAGAACATGGGAAAATTAATCATGAACAATTGGTTGCCAAAAACTTGACTAAGGGGAATTTCAGCATTCTCCGCTGATGGTTACAACTCTTAAAAAAAATTTGGAAACCTGAGAAGTGATGTATGAGGAGCCATCCCCTAGACAACATAAGAACAAATTGCTAACATTGGGTCTAGAAGGGTCTGTTCCAAGGAGAGACAATAACTTAGATCTGCCTGCATTATACATAGGACAATATAAAAGGACATGCTCCACAGTTTCAACCTCAGCTCTGTCACAGGGGCATAGCCGCTCATTAATCGGGAGCCTCTTAAATCGCCCATCTAGTAGTGCTGAGGGCAAGACATTAAAGCGAGCTAGGGAGAAAGCTCTTCTATACTTGGGGATGGTTAGAGTGTAAAAATAGGAAGCCATCCTATTTATAATTACATCCCCTGTAATTATTAAATTGGCTGAAGATCAGAGGGGAGCAAGTTTTGTTAGCTCTGGCTCGTAGATATTGCAAGTCAATGCCCACAAGCCATTGGACTGCCCTAAATTGGGCGTCTTTAAGGCCATAATCTCCCAGGGCCTCCCCCATAAAACCTAGCAGGTGTAATTTCTTCATCAGCTGCCTCTCCCAACGAGAAATATGAGAGTTAGCAAATGCCAGGAAGAGATAGCTACCAGGAACTGCCAGAAAGAGCACCCGAAACCACCATATGCTAACCATGCATTTTATGAATTGGCTGCATAAAGTAATATATCTGATACACGTTTAGCATAAATGTTCTTCTAGCACCAAAATGAATCTAATTCCACCTGAATTCTTTCAAGCAGAATTTGTTTGCACCTGTCTTTCCTTTTGCATTGTTTGGCAATTATCTCTGACAATGCCTTTTACTAGATCAGACTGCTAAAATGCTGTTTTCAAACCTCAAAGTATTAAATACTGCATTGTTTGACAAAATATTTCAGTTCAAACTTCAGGTTAATAAGATCTTGAGATTCTTTTCTTTTCTTCATCTGTCTGGGTCAATTCATATTGGTGGAAATGTTGGCCCATTTCTTTTTTGACCCTCAGACAAATGTTAAAATGTGAGATTTGATTGCTCTGTACTACACACTAAGACCACGCTTGAAAATGACGTTAAAGCTAATAATGCTTATTAATTCTCTCTCTCTCTCTCTCTCCCCCTCCCTCCCTCCCCCTCCCTCCCCTTTGCCATTTAGCGGCAGGCAAAATGCCTCATCATATAATTTCACATTAGAGAGCAGGTTAATAACCAATAAGGGAACCTCCTCCTACCTAGACTGCAACAGTTGTGGCATGTGTCTTGTGGGAGAATAGCTTCTAAACTGAGCCAGAAGAGGCAGGCAAGAGAGAAAGACATGTCACTCTGTAGCCAAGGCTTTGACACATATATCACTGCCTTCCCTGCATTAGAAGTACAGTGATTGTGAGTAAGGAAGGTTATAGAAGAATAATGTATGGATTGAGTTTTGCTCCATGCATCTTCACTGTCATCAAGTAAACCAGTGGTGCTCATAAATATTGGATCTTCCTTTCGTCAATAGAGCAGATATACCTCTCAATGCCTCCCCTGAATATGGGAGGTTTTGGGTATTGCTTTTGGAGAGGAAGAGAATTGGATCAGTAGACCTCTACCTGGACAAAGCAAGTGGATGGAAAGGTACAAGGTTTGGAAGCAGCACTTCTATAGGAAGATCACATTCTCAGAATTCCACTGAGTCCATGCTAGTGAGTCTGGTGGCAGGTTCATTCTAGAAAGAGACCTGTGTAAACCCGCCATTATTTGTAAGTCTTTTCCTTAGAGCAGGGGTAGGGAACCTTGGCTCTTTTATCACTTAGGGACTTCAACTCCCAGAATCCCTGAGTGAGTCATAAAAGGTTCCCCATCCCTGGCCTACTGGTTTTTCAGTTGTGGGGGAAATCAATTTTTGACTGGAATGGGACTGTTTAATATACAAATGTAGGACATATTCTTTATATATTCTTTATATAATCAATTTTTGACTGGAATGGGACTGTTTAATATACAAATGTAGGACATATAAAGAATATATAAAGAATATGTCCTACATTTGTATATTAAACAGTCCCATTCCAGTCAAAAATTGATTTCCCCCACAACTGAAAAACCAGTAGGCCAGGGATGGGGAACTTTTTATGACTCACTCAGGGATTCTGGGAGTTGAAGTCCATAAGTGATAAAAGAGCCAATGTTCCCTACCCCTGCCTTAGAGGAAAGCAGCAGAGCACACAATAGCTACATCTTCCTTTTGCTGATAGGCATAAGGGCGTTCTTGGTACAGTGAAGTCCAGAGTGATATGTGATTGGGCTTTATCTCAAAAATAAAAATGTATAAAAGTTTGAGGTAAGTCACACCATAAGCTCTGTGTCAACCCTGAAGTGACCTTGGCTGAAGGCATCTTTGAGGCTTCATGGTTGCCACAAAACAAAGGGGGGAAAAAGGAGAAAAGGATTTTAGATATCTCAGCTTGGCTGTCAAAATAAAAAGTTTTTTTTTGTGAGAACCAGGATCATTCCAGGAGGTGGCTGAGAAAAGGAGGAGTGGAATAACCAGGCAACCTGTCAGCACCACTATTGGACAATGTGACCCAAGACCTGGGGTGAACTTTTACTTTTTAATTAGGTGAAAACTGTGGGAATCTTCAGATTCAGTTTTTACCAGTTGCGCCAATAGGATGTATCCAATAAGTTGTTCTTTGAGGAATATACTTGCCTCGGAGTTCTGCTTTTAATGGGTACATTACTTGGAAAGCTGACATTCTGTTTATGAAAAAAACTTTGCCCTATATTAGCTAATTTTCTCCTGCAATGCAAATAGCCCTCCTGATCAGAGTATATATTGTGGCATAACAAATTTTATATTCCATCAGCCTAAATGATGTTCACCAAGGGTGGGATTCAAATTTTTTAATAACCGGTTCTGTGGGCGTGGCTTAGGTGGTAGGTGTGGCTTGGTGGTCATGTGACTGGGTGGACATGGCTTGGTGGTTATGTTATTGGCTGGGTGTGGCCAACTCAATATCACTCATATCGAGGCACGCATCTTCTCGCCTGGCCTCTCATGACTGTGGGGATCCTGCACTTACAGTTGTAAGTGTGAAAAATGGTCATAAGTCACTTTTTTCAGTGCCATTGTAACTTTGTCACTCCACCCAAGCAAAGTACCAGCAAAGGAGGGGAAAAAAACTCCAGAGAAGTTCCAGAGACAGGAAGTCTAGTCCTGCCAAGAATGTAATAAGGGTTAATGGAGAGGCAGTTTCTGTAAGCAACACCAGAATGTTTCCTTCCTGCCTTCCTTACAGGATTAGGCCAGTAATTTCTTCTAACAACTGGTTCTCCGAACTGCTTAGAATGTTAACTGGTTCTAGCGAATAGGTGCAAACTGGTTGCATCCCACCCCTGATGTTCACATCAAATTTTGTTGGTATAACTCAGTTATGAACTTCCCCTGAGAGCAATGTAAAAACAAATTTTAAATCTCTTCCATTGAATTCAACTGGACCAGGGGTGAAATTCAAAAATGCAGCTCACGCAGGAGTGGCGTAATATGGAAGCTCCGAGGAGCTCCCAATACCACCTGCGCAGCCGCATTCTGCACCAGCTGGAGCCTCTGGGTGCTCCTCAAGGGGAGCCCCATGTAGAGAGCATTGGCATAGTCTAGGCAGGAGATAACGAGGGCAGATGTGACCATGCAAAGTGCATCCCGATCCAGAAAGGGCAGCAACTGGTAGATCCTACGGACCTGACAAAAAGCCCCCCTGGCGACGGCTGCTATATGGTCTCCTAATGACAACCGTACATCCAGGAGGACTCCCAGATTGCGTGCCCTCTCTGTGGGGGCAAGAATTTCCCCCACCACCACAGCCAACGATGGAACTGACTGGCTGTATCGGGGTGCTGGGAAGCACAGCCACTCGGTCTTTTCCGGGTTGAGCCGAAGCCTGTTCCGCCCCATCCAACCCCGTACGGCCTCCAGGCACCGGGCCATCACTTCCACGGCTTCATCGGGGTGGCCTGGGGTCAAGATGTACAGTTGAGTATCATCAGCGTACTGATGGAACTCTACCCCAAAGCCATGGATGATCTCATCCAGCGGCTTCATATAAATGTTGAACAGCAGGGCGAGAGCACCGATCCCTGAGGAACCCCGCAAATCAGGGGCCTCGAGGTCGATCTCTGCCCCCCCCGTCAACACAAATTGCGAACGGTCGGAGAGGAAGAACTGATCTGGATGGAAGTGTTTTGAATTTGGGGAATGAAGCTGATGAATATAGAGGGAGGGAAATTATATGTATGAATGAAAGGGCTGAACTGTATGTCAGAAAATATATATTGGTATAAACTAGATTGCTGTTGCTATGTAGGAAAGCAGGCTGGTGATAGGTGCATATTAATGGATATAGTGGAAGAACCAGCATAATTTTTTAGAAAATCTGTGCACTTTTCTGAATAAATGGAATGCAATAATTCTGTTGGATGACACGAATGGATGATAAGAAAGAGACGAAAGTACTGTTAAGTGGGCCAAGGGAGATTCAAGACAGAATGAGAATTATGATCATTTTTGTTCTGCTTCGAAAAAAGAGTTTTGCTTTTTTGGGACGAGGGATATGTAATTTAAGCATCAATTTCTTCTTGTGTATACGTGGAAAAGGAATGAATTGAAAAGCATGACTGATTGGATAGCTTATGATGAAAGTATAATAATTAGTGGAAGATAAAAGGATGGGGAGAGATTCTGAATGTGGGACAGGCCATTATTCATTCATGTCAAGTATGGGTCTTGCGAAAAAAATGGATTAGGAGAAAAGGAAAGGTATGGAAGAGACAAGATGGAATGAAGAATGACTTTAGGCAGAGAAAGTATGAGTCCTGCATGAAAAAGTCTTAGATTAATCTTGACCCAGAAACCAAACAAAAAATGAATATAAGGAAAAGCAGAGATGGAAGCTGTTTGAAAGACAGGGAAAAGGACAACATCACAGAATATTATAGAATTTGTGGGTGAAAAAGCCACCTCTAAAGAAAGCCAAAATAATTAGAGAGGTCCAATTACTGGATTCTTCATTAAGATAGCAAATATATAGAGTGATCACTGGGCTCCCAGCCTAAATTTTAAGACCACACAAATCTTACACAAGGTTGTTTTAATATATATTAATATATAATTTTTGCAATAATCATGCTAAGGAAGTAGAGTCTATCATCTTTTGAAGGCAGGGAGACTTGTTTGTCCATAGAAGAGAACTTACAGCAAATAGGCAATTCCTTTCCAAAACATGGCTACCCTGTACATCATGTTATTGCAATAGCGTGAGTCTTTTTGTTCTCATTTGTTCTTTGCTCATTTGGCCCAAGTGAGTTTATTATATTTACTGCTGAGAATTGCACTAACTGGAGACATATATTTCAAAGCTTTCTTTGGATCCAAGTAGGGTCCTTTAGTAAGGAATGAGTATCTTGCCAGTATCATGAAAATTTGCCACAAGCTCAACAGTCTGATTTTGCCTACATATGAGGTGAGAAGAATCCTGCATTGTAAAACAAATAGTTTTATATATAAGGTTGCAAAATATCACAGCTTTTCTAAGTTCTATCCAGTTAACACTGCATTTTCTAATAGTACTGCAGTATGTACAGTTATAAAACATATATCATTTTTTTAAATATAGTTAGATATGGGAATCATAAAAAGGATGATAAGAGTAAAAAGCTGTGGATGTGAAAAATGCATGAAGGAGAACATTCCAGAAAGTGGGGGTAAAAGTGGACAGTGGGTATACAGAGAAAAATATTGACACAAGGAATTAATCAAAGATAGCAAGGACTGGTTTGGACAGGTAAAATGCAAAATGCTTTGATGAAAATTTAAAACAAAAATTGTTATGGAACAGAGACCCTCCAGCAGTATAAACAGAATTGAGAAAACAACTGCTGCAATGATTTTGAATAAAACAGAAAAGGGGAATACTGGAAAGGATGTTTTAGAGACTTGTTTGGCAATACCAATGATATGTTGAAGACCAGAACTAAGATGAGTGCTATTAATATTAACATGAAAAAAACTAATAAAAAAAAAAAGAAATAATGAATATTGGCACTCGTAAGGCTGCAGATGTAGATGGTGTAACTGGATAACTGTCGAAGTATGTATTGTATATGATTTGCATATTGAGTGACTGTGTATCTTGCTTCATGTTTGCATGAAGCCTGCATCTGTGCCCAAGAATAAAAATAATGATCTTCTTCTCTTATGAAAATGGTAAGAGTGAATGCAAAAACTAGAGTAAGGCTCACTTATTAAACATATCTGGGAAGGTACTTGGTTGGATTCTGACAGCCGATACAGGAAGTGATAATGAGCAAGATTTGACAAATGCAGTGTAGCTTTATGCTGAGCTAAGGATGTGTTCTCTATCAGGTCACTTATAAATATGTAAATGTGATTTAGAAAAAAAGGATGTGAAGTAAAAGGATTGAATAAAGGAATGTTTTTATACAAACATGGAGATGAAGTTTGACTGTTAAATGCAATAAGAGCAATATAAGAGAAAAGCAGGTGTGAAAATAAATGAAGTCTTAGTGAATGAAAGAAATAAGAAGAGTATGTGATTTCTCCTGGAATGTTTAATGCAGGGGTCTTCAAACTTGACAGCTTTAAGACTTGTGGACTTCAACTCCCAGAATTCCTCTACCAGTGAAGTTAGCACAGGAATTCTGGAAGTTGAAGTCCACAAGTCTTAAACTTGCCAAGTTTGAAAACCATTGGTTTAATGTATTTATGCATAAATGTTTAAGAAATGCCTATGAAGACATTGTGTGGATTGGGAAAAGGAATGGGGATCATGAACTTGTGTATGTGAATGTTGCTGTGTTCCGGGATGAAAATATAATTTAGTTTCAGTAAAATGAGATTGCATGTTGTAACAAGGAATATGGATCTAAAAAATGTCCTATCCAAGATCAAGGAAAACAAGCACAGGAAAATAGAATAAATGATTGCAATTTACATATAAATGGTGCAAATTAAAATAGGTAGATGTATCTGTGCATGTTGGTAGAATGTTCAAGACAGGAAAATGGATGGAGAATTTTTAAGATGTCTAAATGTTGATAAAAAGGTAATGGGTAGGATGAGGCTTGTTGGAAGGAACAAGTGCTCACTAAAACTTATGAAGCTCACTAACACTTATGAAGACGGATGCAAATGAAAGCAAGTTGTGACTCACTATGCTATATGAAAGTAAGTTTGGCATGCCAGAAGAAACATAAAAGTAATTGAATGCCATATAATGAAATACTTAAAAAGTTGATGGGGTAAATCCAGAAGAGAAACTGTAAATTAGTGCTGAGTGAGCGTGGATAAAAATATAGGTCAGTGACCAGTATAAAAGAAGTACATTAAGATCGTTTAGTTAGGTAGAATTGCAAAACAAATCCACGAATGAAAAAATGAATGGATCAAGGGGAAGTGAAACACTGATAAAGTTGTGGTTGGATAAAGTTTATGGAGTTCTCATAAAGGAAAAAAAATAATTTTAAAGAACTAAAGGCAATGCATGAAACAGTGTATGAACCTAAGTGAAAGCAAGGATTAGTGGAATCATTAGTGAATGGTGCTATCATGAACTGAAGTTTCCTTTTCAAAATCTGACATTTTTAACTTCTATTGTTTACTATTTCTGTGCTTTGCATAATGTTGCTTACAAGTAGATTTCCCAAGTAATATCTACCTGAAATTCAATCCAGCAAAACCAGTTGCTGTCATGGGAGGTATCACTGTTCCAAACATCTGAAATTAGGACAGAAACTCATTATCTGTTGAGTATTCACGCTGCCTTGTCCCAAAGGTGCTTTTTCAAGAGGCAACTGGGCATTCTTGTTTTTCTTTGAAGATGTTTTGCTTCTCATCCAAGAAGCTTCTTCAGCTCTCTGCCTTCAACACACAGTTGATGTGCCATGAGAGTTGGTCACTCTTAAGTCCCAAACATGTGATATCCTTTCTTGTTCCCAGTGGGCTGGGATTGGCAATTCCCCAAATCACCTTCTCCATTCTCTATGGATATGTTATTTTTTAGACCATCTCAACTGCTCTCATTAAATGACTTGGACTGTTGAATGCTGAATTTAGTAGCTCTGAGTAGCACAATTCAATGAATGCAGCAACTTTATAGAACCGACCTGTACAAAAATACACTAGAGAGTTATAGTCATTGATTAAATAATATTAATATGTCTTTTGCCTCTAGTCAACTTGCCTTTCTCCAGAACATTGCAACTGGGACTACCTTCCTTCACCTTCTTCCCTTTTCCTCCAGCAGAATGTTAATATTATAAACTTTGGTGTTGTCATTTGACCTAGACTCCCTCTTTCTCTCTTGCTTCTGATTTCTTCAAAACATACTTGTTTACTCATCTGCTGTGTTGCTCCCACTCCTCATTCCTCCAAATTGAATCCCTTCACGTCTCTTTCACTCCATTTCTCATGTGTCTCCTCAGCTCACTGTTGATGTGATGACTGATGGGTGGGAGGACTGCTTCCCTTGACCTCTTCAACATCAGAAAGGTTTTCAAATCTCAGTCATCTCTGACAGCCTTTGAGAAGAGAAATGAGACAATCTCTCTGACACAAAGGCTTCTGGCCTGGGGTAAAAAATTCCTTTTGAAACTGGAAAAAAAAGAAAAAAAGAAAAAAAAACCTGAGCACTCCACAGACCACACTGTTTCACATTCATCTCACAATGCAGCTCATCCATCCCATCTCCAGATTAGCTTTCAGAGGCTGTTGTTTTTCTGTCTGTTGTAGGTCTGGCACTATTTCTACACTACCTTTGTTAGTGTTCCCGACAGATAACTCTGTAAATCTGGAAGCCAATTGGCTTTATAATTATAGTTTCAAGATGACATATCAGGATTGCTTCCATCTTGAAAAAGCTTTGATCTTAGAAAAAAAAAAACGATTTAGTCAATTTATTAAAGAATAACAACTGCCTGCACAAATATATATTGTATATGTATCTTCACATTTATGCAGAATTTCTACACAGACTGTGAACACAATACGTGCTACTAGTTAGGTTGAGTAATATACAAATGTCTGCTTTGGGGTTGTGACTGCATTTGGAAAATTCAGGAAAATTCACAACGTACCCTGTAACTTGATTTTTCAAATTCTCTTTACTCTCCCACCTTCAACATTCTCCATCTAGGATTGTTTTGGATTTAAGAATATGAGCAGGATGGGGAGACCAAGTTTAAATGTTTTGGACATGACCCAGGTGAAGTTGGGAATGTTTACATTCCATTTATTTGAATCATTTGTCTGAAGTGATGTAGGGTTTCCTGCCTTAAGCAGGGGGTTGGACTAGAAAACCTCCAAGGTCCCTTCCAACTCTGTTATTCTGATTATGATATGGAAATATATAAGCAGGTACTAGATAGAATGGAATAGAATACTTTTATTGGCCAAGTGTGATTGGACACACAAGGGATTTGTCTTGGTGTAAATACTCTCATTATACATAAAGAAAAGATACATTCGTTAAGAATCAAGAATCATAACGTACAACACTTAATGATAGTCATAGGGTACAATCAACAATCAAATCATACTAGGAAACAGTCAATATAAATCATAAGGATACAAGGGACAAAGTTACAGTCCTACAATCACAAGTGGGAGGGGATGGGTGATAAGGAGTGATGAGAAGATTAACAGTAATAGTAGTGCAGACTTTGTAAATAGTTGAACAGTGTTGAGGGAATTATTTGTTTAGCAGAGTGATGGCTTTCGGGGAAAAAACTGTGTGTATAGTTGTTCTGGTGTGCAGCGCTCGATAGCGCTGTTTTGAGGGAAGGAGCTGAAACAGTTTATATCTGGGATGTGAGGAGTCTGTAAATATTTTCACAGCCCTCTTTTTGAGTCGTGCAGTATACAGGTCCTCGATTGAAGGCAGGTGGGTAGTAATTGTTTTTTCTGCAGTCCTAATTATCCTCTGAAGTCTGTGTCTGTCCTGTTGGGTTGCAGAACCAAACCAGATAGTTATAGAGGTTCAGATGATAGACTCAATAATTCCTCTGTAGAACTGAATCAGCAGCTCCTTGGGCACTTTGAGCTTTCTGAGTTGGCGCAGAAAGAACATTCTTTGTTGTGCTTTTTTGATGACGTTTTTGATGTTAGGTGTCCATTTTAGGTCATGTGATATAGTAGAACCTAGAAATTTGAAGGTCTCTACTGTTGATACTGTGTTGTCTAGTATTGTAAGAGGTGGTAGCATGGGAGGGTTTCTTCTAAAGTCTACCACCATTTCTACAGTTTTGAGTATGCTCAATTCCAGATTGTTCCAGTTACACCATGAGGTAAGTTGTATAACCTCCTGTCTATATGCAGATTCGTCACTGTTGTGTCATCAGCAAACTTCAGTATTTTAACAGATGGATCGTTTGAGATACAGTCATTGGTATATAGCGAGAAGAGAAGTGGAGATAGCACACAGCCTTGGGGGCCCCCTGTGCTGATTGTATAGATATCGGATGTGATTCTGCCTAGCTTCACCTGCTGCTTCTGTCTGTTAGGAAGCTTATGATCCACTTAAAAGTGTGTTCAGGTACCACTAGTTGGTTTAATTTACTTAGAAGAGTGTCTGGAATGATGGTATTGAATGCTGAACTGAAGTCTACAAAGAGGACCCTTGCGTAGGTATGTGGAGATTCAAAGTGTTGTAGGATATAATGCAGAGCCATGTTAACAGCATCATCTGTCGATCTATTTGCTCGGTATGCAAACTGCATGGGATCTAACAGCGGATCCGTGATGGTTTTCAGGTGGGACAGCACAAGCCTTTCAAAGATTTTCATAGCTACAGATGTTTAGAGAAACTGGTCTGTAGTCATTCAGTCCCTTGATGGAGTGCTTCTTTGGCACTGGGATGATGGTAGAATGTTTGAAGCAGGAAGGAACATAGCACATCTCTAGTGATCTATTGAAGATTCGGGTGAAGTTGGGGGCCAATTGGTCAGCACAGACTTTTAAGTAAGAAGGAGTTACCTTGTCTGGCCCTGGTGCTTTTCCTGGCTTTTGTCTGTGTAATAGATCTTGCACTTCTTTTTCTGTGATCACCAGAGGTTGTGAGCCCAATGAATTGGGGCCAGTTGTAGGAGGCTTGGCTATTGTTAGTGTGTTTGAGATGTGGGTTGTGGAGATAGGTGGCTGTAGTTTCTTTTCAAACCTGCAGTAAAACACATCCAGGTCATCTGCTAGTTGTTGATTTCCTTCTGCCTGGGAAGGAGGTTTGTTGAAGCCAGTGATGTTTTTAAGAGTTTTCCACATGTTTGTGGGTTCATTTGTTGAGAACTGATTCTTTAACTTTTCAGAGTAGCTTCTTTTTGCTGCTCTGATCTCTCTTGTTTATATGTTTCTGGCCTGGTTGTATAGCTTAACTCTTAACAGTAGAATTTCCCTTAGGTTTCAGGTTTTATGATGTATCAATAAGAACCTAGTCAGAAAACACGTAATTTCAGCTATTTCCTTTCATAGTTTTTTCACATCTGTTTTGTTTTGTTAAAGTTTTGCTGATGTTAAATCCACCAACATTTCTTTTTAAAATACTAGTAATGTGTCTTTGTGTTCAGAGCTTCAGTTCCAAAGAAATGACCTGGGATCAGAAATTGTCTTCCTGCAGGAAGATTTTTTTTTTAAATTTAGCCCTGGAATTTTCTAATGGTCGCCCATTGTAATGGAATGCATTAGTGGTCTTGAGGAAATAGAAAAAAACATGTTGCCTAGGAAACAATCACACAAGAGATAGAGTAGCCCCAAATCACTTAACAGTCATAGAAAGAAATTGAGAAAGGACCCACCCTAATGGGTCAGGCAGTTAAAAATGGTGGACGGGAAGTTTGAACTTTCTGATTTGCAAGATTATGTTCATCTAACCTCAGGATAAAGTAGTTCATCTAGTCCAGTTTCCTGTCTGGTTTATCTAGGAGGGTCGACACCCATCCAATTACTAACCAGGTCTGAATCTGCTTGGCTTTGGCGGATCAGCCAAGGTTGACAGCCATGCAAATCTGCAACCAACTTAATGATTTATAGGTAAGACCCAAGCATGCAGTCCATGTTCAATTAGCATGTTTTTGTAAAAGGATCTTGACAGCTTGCTTGCATGGATGTCAGCTTTTGGTTCTAATTACACAGTATATGTTACCTGGATTGGA